>CP092094.1:28260955-28668455 GCA_029203775.1 Neoneuromus ignobilis | reverse complement strand
TGCGAGTTATTTCGTTTCAGTAGTTTTTCTAATGCCACTTTGTACTCGTTATAACCCTGATAACTTGCTATGTGTACATTACCGCAGTTGCAGCAAGTCGGCTGCTCATCGCTCCTCCGCGGACACATCTTTTTGTTATTCTCACCAGAACTGGCATCGCAGCTTTCTATAAAGTTGTAGCATTTGGAGGAATGCCCCCATCGCTGGCATTTGTAGTATTGTCCAGGTCCATCTTGACAACGAAAACGTTCCACCCGTATTCGCATCGATTCAATAGACCGTAAACTATCGAATCGTTGTACCTGTTCCATTTGTCCTGATGCAAAGTAGACTAGGAAAAACGAATTTGGATTACAGCGCACGCGTAGATTTGTGACGTGATGTGGAGTAAATTTCATAACAGCGATCATGTCGCGAAGTTTATTCGCATCTGAGCGTGAAGATAGACCGTAAATAATTCTTTTTACAAATTTGTCTTCCTTCAGGAGGTATGAGTACCATCTAAAATTGCTACCGCTTATAGTCTGTATTGCCATTAGGTAGTCTTGTTCAGTATTTCTGCGGATCTGGACAGGGTTTTCGGTTTTTATTGAAGAAAAAGACACGCCCTCTACATTAAATGCACTTGCAACATCTAAATTATTTAAAGTTAATTCGTATATCAGAGGCGAGCGCCTTTTTAAACACTCGTTAACGACGGGGATATCACTTTTATTGACTAATTCCAGGAATTTATCCAAATCTAATAGCTTAAGCCTAGACATTTTTCTCGATATGTAACGTACGTTTTAAATTTATTGACACACGTTTACTAGGTTAGGTCACGAAAACTGGTCTTAAATCCGCGGATAATGATGATGATGTCGATGACTCGATTATAGTTTTTCTTATCACAACAAATTACAAACGTCACTCGCACTTAAAAATAAATTCTTAGTTGTAATTTAATATGTGTCCATACACAAAATGTCACGCACACAACAGAAGACGCTTAACGAACAACAGTAAATATCGATAGCGTCGAATGATCTAACTGTTACAACTGTGAGTAATAAAGTCTACTATGAATAACAACTACAATGCATTATTCCTGATCTTCTACGACATAAATCGCAAGGCTTGGGCGGAGAAGATTGTTTATATTAGATTTATATATAATTTATGTTCACTAATAGACGAAAAGAGTCGCCACACAGAAAGTATTTCGTAATTATGAAATGTGAAGGTAAAAATAAATTTAAAATCAAACAGTTATTCTGTTATAAGTATACGTGTTTTGAATTAATATGGTAAACAAAATATTTAATTTCAATTTCTTAGTTAGTAGCATCGATATAAAATATACTAAAATGTTATACTTAAGGCGGACAAAATTATTCATCAGTTGAACATTTGTAAAATATTTAAAAAAATAAATACATTTTCCTATTTAAAAAGAATGGTAATCCGTCACCGACGACATGTGAAAATGTTGTTTCTAATTTTTCCCGAAGTTTTCGGAGAATTACTGAAGTAACATTTTATGAAATATTAAATTGACAAAAAATGAAAAAGATAGATTTTCAGGCAGACTTTTCAGACAAAATAAATTTTAATTTCATTGGCATTAGATTTGAATGCACATTATATTAAACATCGTCAACACATAATCATTAACATAACTTTATAAACGTTTTATTTTTTTATAATTTATTTTTTGTTAAATAGAAGCCAGTTCTTGGGTCGACAATCAAAGCTCCCTACTTAATAAAAAAATACTTAGTTTTTGGTTTTATGTGTTTTGTTTTCATTATTTTTTGTAAATGAGTCGATAAAGAATAAATTATTTTTTTTATTTTTTTCATGGAATTTTAAATCGATTTTCTTAAAAAAATATCTTTATTTGTTACTTTGACATTACGTTGTGTTGTGCAAGTAGCGTCCAGAAATACAGAACTAAATTAATGCAAAAAAAGATAAAGAAAAATTTAAAACGTTTTTATTACAGAATATTGTGCATTCTTTATATCGTTTTCTATGTAATCGCTATGTAAATTAAGATACTAACGTATTGTCAGGTTAACTTTTGTATTCCTTTGTAGAACAAAATCACTTCCAAGATTTTCAGCAGTCCTGCACAATGTCTTTTGTCTACTGATCACTTCCTAGGATTCTATGACAATTAACCATCATCATCATCGGCTCCACAGACTATTCCAGTCCCTGGCTTCCTGAAATTTTCCTCACCATTTTTTTCTTTTAGATGTTTCCTGTCGCCAATTAGTTCTAAAGAGTACTTTCGTATCATTCTTTGTGTTATCTTTCCATCTTTTCTTTCACCTCTCTCTTAGTCTTGTTCTCTCTAGTGTTCTTTTGTACACTTTTTTGCTGTTCTCATTTCTAGCATTCTCTAAGTGGCTCAACTATTTGAGCCTTTGAGATCTTATGAAAGCTGATAGGACTAGACTTCTATATTTTTCTTCTACTTCTGCGTTATATCTTCTCCATATTCCATTTTTGCAGATTGGTACAAATATTTTCCTTGAGATGATAAATAACCTCGCACAATTAATTTCTGAATAATTAATTGTTTGCATAAATAATCTTGTTTCATTAATTTGAAATCACTTTGTAAAAAAACAAATATTTTTTATTATACATTATGTGATTCTCAAGATTTTCAAAAAATTATAAATTGAAATTATTCGCCAGTCTACGCAAAATCAGTCGTGTCCAGTTCGTCGTAAATAACACCCTTCGCAGAATTTGTTTGTTTTCGATAATCCATCAATGGTGGCGTCATAAATGTTCCACAGCTTATATCCAAAATATGGCGGATAACGACTGTTACAGCGAAATGGACGGTCGATCCAAGTATACTCAAAATAATCAATAATTTGTAATGTTTCTTCCGAGTACTGAATTTCGTCGACTAAGCGTTCGAAGTTTTGGGAGTTTTTTAAAGCGCTGAAATTAGAACAAAGCAAAAACGAAATGATCATTGAATAGTATTTGGCTAGCTAACAACTACCAGCTAAAACCAAAAAGTATAAAGACTGTGCAGCTCGTATTCATGCAATAATGAATAAGTATAGCGAACTGAACACAACTGACTATTTACGTGGATTGTCACATAATTTCAAATTTTGATTTTGAATTTTTTTAAATCTGGAAAATCGCATAATGCATAATAAAAAATCATTTTAAAAGTTCGTTCCCGATTCCGATCGATACCGTTTAGAAAACCGCAAGGTGGCGCTGTTCATTGTTATGTATACATATTGCTTTTGTTTTGGAATGGTGGTAATCAGAGCTGTCATTTGAACGACAAACACATTTGTTTTCATTCGTTTTGTGTGTGTGAGAAATTTTTAAAAATGGATATCGATGACGTACATTGGCGACATGTCATGTTATACGAGTATCGGAAAGAATGTTGACGTTGTTATGTATCCGACATGTTTAGCTATTTACAGTTTTAACAGGTGACATTTCTATACGTTTTTTTTTGCATATATTTTAGTGATTTATTGATTTTTAATACGTTAATTTGAAACTTAAAACTGGCACTTACGCAATGTCATGCTATTTTATTTCCGGAAAGAGAAGAATGCTGCCCAAACGTTAAAAAAAATATATGCAGTTTATGGAGATGATGCTGTAGCAGAAAGTACTGTTCGTAAGTGGTTCGTCCGCTTTAGAAATGGCAATTTTGATCTAGAGGACAGAGAACACTCCAGTAGGCCTAAGATTGTTGATAATTACTAAATCGCAACTTTAATTGAAAATAATTTACATTATTCGACCTAGAGGTACTCCAGGTATCTCAAATGAGTGTTGTAATGCATTTGGGAGCACTAGGTTATGTGAATCGTAATGATGTTTGTGTTCCATATAATCTGACATTTAAGCCGGCTACTTGCCAAATCGATGAACTCCATAAAATAAAAAGTGGTGAAGAGTGATAAAGTAACATATATTATTTTTAAAAATTGTTTTTAAAATATAAATTCAAATAAAAATTGTAGAATGTATTATTGCAGATGTAACTTCCATCTAACGACATATAAAAAACTTAAGATAGTATATCGAAGGAGTAATAATTATTATTATTTCAATTTTTGCATGACTAAGGGAGTTAATCGATTTAATAAGTGAAAATTAAAACAAAACATCAAATTCAATATTCAAATTTTTTTTATTACAGAAAAACTTCATTACCATATATTTTATATTATTTTTTTTTAAAAAAAGGGAACATTTAATATTCAGTCACTATTGCAATTATTATTATTAGTTTACTTAAGTTGAATCATTAGCAACGTAAATAATGTCTTCTTCGTCAAGTGTATTTGAAATCTCCTCAAGTCGACTTGTTCTTAAATTTTATAATAATCGTGTTTAAGGGGCACGTCTAGTGTGACCGCCTAAAAAAAGGTGATTTTCGGGAATTTTTTTAAAGAAAAGTATTGCATCGAATGTTTAAAAATTTTGAGGATATATTTATACATAAATAATGTATACATAGTAATTTTTTTGAATGAAAATATTCGATTTTCAGCAAGTTATTCGCCATCTCCCGAATCTCAAAAAAAAAAAAAAACGTTCCCCCACTGCTGCAGTGATTGCGGCCTTCACAGTGCCTGAAATAATAAAAAAAAGTTCGTTAAACTAGAAGGTTTTGCCTATACAATGACCCAGGATTGTGAAAAAAAATTGAAATTTAACAAAATGGCGGAGTTTTGAAAAAAAGTTTAAAATTTCGCTCAAAAATCTGATGGTTTTTGGCATGGATAAATTACATTTTTTATCCAATCGAAAAACTGGAAGGTCATTGTATGGAGAAAAAGATACTAAATATGCTAAAATAAAAATCAAATCGATCGGATGATTTCTTATCGAGTTAGAACTGCAGTAAATTTTAAAAATGTAGTTTTGAGAAAAACGCGTTTAAAGATAAAAGTATTGATTTCATTGTTATAAATAGCTACTTTTTAGAAGGCTGTAGCTCAAAAACTATTTGAGATCCGTACTTGAAATTTTAGTATGTTATTTTTGAAGGTATAGACTGTCGAAAAATACAAAAAAATAGATTTTTTGAAAGTGTCACACTAGTCCTGCCCCTTAATAGGAGGAATGAATTTCAACAGGTCCATCAAATCTCTTCCCTTTTCTCTTGTCACAGTTCTACTTGCAGGATATAATAAAGACTGGTCTACATTTTTCAGAACTAGTGGTTTACCTGCTACAGATTTTCTTATATTAAGGCATTAAAATCTGAATCTTCGTTAAAATCATATTTGAATTGTATGATGTGGGGTTTGGATTTTTCTAATTTGATCCAGTGGATTTTAAGCCAATTTACTGGTAATCCTGCAAGTGTTACTTTTCTGTTAGTTATAAAATTTTCTAAAGATATCGCGGATAAACAATTCTGATGAGTCATTTGAACTACATGAAATGGTGCTTTCTTTTTACTGGTTTTAATTATAATGAACCAATCATCTGGTGAAAAAATGTTTTGGATTTTTTTTGCATCTGACTCGATAATGGCAAAATTTGAATCATTTGGAAAATAGCTATGCCCTCTTATCAAAAATATCATCTCAATTGACTCTGTTCTTATTTCTTTACTTTAAACTAATTTCAAAAAACGTCTATGCTTTATGGTACTTGAACTGTAACTGATTAATTATTTTACTTTTTTATGACGAAACAACATTGAACAGTTATCTGTTATTTATCTCATATATTGCAATAGTAACTTAACTAAAATCTTATATGAATTTGAATTGCATTTTTCCAACGATTTACTTTAAAGTATTAAGTTAATCACATTGGCTTCTGAAAGAAATTATTTATTATTCGATGGCCAAAAAAAATGTGTTATTTAGAAGTGTTAAACCTAATTATTAGTGAAATTTGTTTTAAATATAAAAAGTCAGAAGTCAATTAATTGCTTTGACACTAAAATGTAAAAAAAAATCAAAAACTGGAGTTAATTGATTTGGCTTATGAACAGCTCATTTGAAGGGCTGTATTTTTGTCTGCGATACGCTTTTGAAAGGCAATGATAGTGACCCATTTTTAAAACGGATTATTACAGGTGATAAAAAATGGATCGTGTACAATAATGTGGATCGAAAAATATCCTGGATAAAATGAAATGAACAAACTTTAACCATTCGAAAAGCCTGTTTGCATCCAAAAAATATAACGCTGTACATTTGGTAGGATTGGAAGGGTATTATACTACTAACTGCTTCCACATAATCAAATGTTAAATTCGGACAATTACTGTTCTCAACTTGATCCATTAAAGGCAGCGATCAAACAAAAGCATCCAAAACTGGCAAATCGAGAGGGCATAGTCTTCCACCAGGCCTTTACAAACATGTCTCTTTACAAATACGATAAAAATTAGTGCAACTTGGGTGGGATGTTCTATCCTATTCAGTGTATTCCTCTGTTTTAGTACCCTCAGATTAACACTTATTCCGGGCGTTATAAAATTCGTTTAACAGAAAGAACTTCAGTTCATTGGAAGACTGTAAAAGTCACCTCCAGTACTTTATAGCAAAAAATAATACTGAGTTCTGGTAGAGGGGAATAATGAATCTACCTGAAATATGGCGAAAGGCGAATCAACAAGATGGCACATATGTAATAAATTAAAAAAATAGAACTATGTAAAAAAAACTCTATTAAAGTAAACTTAAAAAACACTACGAACTTTTATTTCAACCTAATATTATTACTTCTCGAGCGTAAAAGCACTATTGACAAAAATTATTTTTGTCTATGGCTGCAACTTCGTGGAACTGGCAGTGCTTGAATGCTTAACTGCGAGGGTAATAACTTTCGAATCTTAGAAATGTGATTAAAAAGAATTGTTATCGTTTGATTACAGAATAGAAACTGCAAATGGCATTCGACATGAGGAAGAACGTACCACAATAAACGCCGGCACTGACAACGAACAAGACATTGTACAGGGAACATACACTTATAATGCACCAGATGGCGTTTCGTACACAGTCATGTATAAAGCCGACTTAAACGGATTTCATCCTGAAGGCATGCATTTACCTACTCCACCACCAACACCTGAAGCGATTTTAAAATCTTTAGCCTTCATAGCTGCTAAAAAAAATGAAGAAATGAAGAGTAGTTCACGGTTTGATCCAGATAATTCCAAACAATTATCCACTCGTCTTGGCAGGTTCCGTCCTGATGGTCGTAGATATTTTGTTCCGACGAAATCTCCCACTGAAACTGGATATAAGTATTAAAACTATAATATAACACAAGCAAGATTGTTATTTTGATAGCAAATGACTATTGTCTTAATAGTAATTATATACAAATAATATACTTTAATTTACAATAAAATAATTTGAAAATATTCAGTGACTAGTTTGAATAATATATTTTTAGCTTAAAATTGACATTTTAAACAAAAGCAAGAGTTAGAAAATGTTTGAATTAAATTATTAATTAATAAAAAAATGTTTTATGATAACATATCTATTGAATAAAAATATAAATAAAATATTAATTAAAATACTATATAAATATATATATATATATACATACATACAAGTAGTTATATATTTCTCTCTATATAAATGTAAATATATATATATATATATATATATATATATATATATATATATATATATATATATATATACGAGGTGTGATCAAAAATAAGGTGAATTTTTATTTTTTCAAAGAATATTTATTTATTCATCAATTTTTATTTTGTCCCATTGAAAGTAATCCCCCTCGGATATAATGCATTTGTGCCAACGCTTTTTCCAATCCTCAAAGCATTTCAAATAATCATTTTTTGTGATCTTGTTCAGCTCCTCTTTCGATGCCGTCTTTTTATTTCCTCAATCGTTGCAAAACGCCGTCCTTTCATGGCCTCTTCAGTTTCGGGAACAAGAAGAAGTCACAGGGGGCCAGGTCTGGGGAATACGGTGCCTGCGGCATCATTAGTGTGTTGGTTTTAGCCAAAAATTCGCGCACAAGCAACGATGTGTGAGCAGGGCCGTTATCATGGTGCAAAAGCCAATTTTTGTTCTTCCACAAATTCGGACGTTTCTGGCGGATTGCTTCGCGCAAATTGCGCATAACTTGCAGGTAACATTCCTTATTTACTGTTCTACCCTGTGGCAAGAACTCATGATGCACCACGCCCCTGCAATCAAAGAAAACTGTAAACAAAACCTTCACATTTGATCGAACTTGGCGTGCTCTTTTTGGTCTTGGTGATCCGGAGTGCCTCCACTGGGACGATTGAGTCTTAGTTTCGACGTCATAACCGTATACTCATGTTTCGTCACCTGTTATGACCCTGTCGAGTAAATCTGGGTAGTCGTTGACGTCATTCAATAGCTCTTGGGCGATGCTCATGCGACGGTTCTTTTGGTCGAAATTGAGCAATTTCGGAACAAACTTCGCTGACACACGTCTCATGTCTAAAACACCCGTTAAAATTGATTGGCACGAACCAAACGAGATGCCAATATCATCAGCAATTTCTTTAATGGTAATTCGACGATTCCCCGACACTATTTTCTTCACTTCTTCAACGTTCTCATCAGTTGTTGACGTGCTGGGGCGTCCAGAACGAGGTTCGTCATTGGTGTCTTCTCGGCCCTCTTGGAAGAGTTTATACCACTTGTAAACATTTTTTTGGCTTAAAGTAGACTCATCGTATGCCACTTTCAACATTTCAAGTGTTTTGGAGCACTTGATTCCATTTTTCACACAAAATTTAATGCAAACTCTTTGATCCATGATTTTCGACAGCGGAAAATCGTGGAGCCTGCAAAACACTTCTAACTTTTATGCCTCTCACCAACAAACTAAACATGCTACATAGCTGAAATTTGGAACATATATTCGAGACGAGTGTACCAACATAACCAAATAAAAAAATCGAAGATCGAACGGATGTAGCCCGCTAAATTTCAAAATTCACCTTACTTTTTGATCACACCTCGTATATGGCTCGTAGCACCATCCTGTTGAAATCACATATCATGCAAACCATTTTCAATCATTTTTGTGATAAAAAATCATTAATCATGGTTCGATAACGCACTTCATTTACTGTAACGTGATCTCCAGCTTCATTTTGAAATTTTCACTAACAGAAGCAATATTGATCTCACTTCTTGCATTTCTTAGTCTTACAAGCAATACTGTATCATGTAGAGTAAAATTGTTTTCAAATTTTTTAAGAATTCGATAAATAGCATATTCACTTGGACGATTGTGTTAAGTTTTAAGAATCGAACACTGATTTTTGTAATGAGTTTTTACAATTTCTAAGCGTTGTTAAAGTGTTAAAAGTTCCATGATAATTTGATAAACTATACTAAATTCAAATGTCAGAATGAGGTTAAAAAAAATCAGACATGGCTGTCATCAGCTGTCAAAGTTTTAGCATTCTTATTAGAAAACCCTAATTATAATATTATTATGTCATTAAATATAATATATCTAATTTTCTTAAGTAGTATGTTTGATGGTCGATATCTTTAACATTTCAATATGATATTTCTTGTTTTGTTTTTTTTTCTATTTGAACATACATCCTCACTTTTTCAAACACACGTTTTGATTTGTGATTATCTTTCAAATTGTTTTTCTTTGAGTGATTTTTGTGAAATCATGGATAAATTAAAAATTCGTGTTATTTTCGAATATGATTTCCTGTTTGCTGATAACAATAATAGGTAAGTTAATTCGTATTTCGATCATTCGTATCATCAGATCATCGTGTTATAAAATCTAGTAATTATTGAACTTTTTTTAATATTGTATCTTGTGATGTCATTTGGGTGACAATTAATTTATTTTTACCCATTGAAATTCTTTTAATTATTTAATATTCAATATACACCATTAATTAGATATATTTTTAAGCTTTGTTAATTATATTATCTTATATATAGTGAGTGTAATAAGTATTCGTCCCTCTTCTGAATTTTTGTAAAATTGCTCATACAATGGCTCCCACTCATATTCATACACCGCCTAGTTAAAACTTTATTGTTAAATATACCACTTATTTAAAAAAAATAGAGAAATATATTTTAGGGCTGTTGAAATATATTTTAGGGCAAAAATGTTATCAATAATATTTGTAAAAAAAATATGCTATTTAAATATTTCGTGATAAAAATAAAGAAATATAAGAAATTTAACAAAAATAACTCAACATTCGTATTCGTACAATATACATTTTTTTTCGGATAAAAATACAAAATGATCAAAAATTAATATTTTATAGGGTGCCCTTTCCTTTTAATCACTTTTAATAATCGCTTTGGAATTGATTTTACTAATTTTTGGGTAATTTCAGGCCCAACATTACGCCACTCAGATTCTAAACGTATTTTTAAGTCATTTTTGTTTGAGAAATCATATTTTCTAATTCTTTTTTCAATTCTGCCCATAGATTTTCCATTGGATTTAGGTAGGATGACTGTGGGGGTATTTCCATCACATGTGGTACATTATACAATAACCATAGTCTGATAATATGTGCCTTATGTTTGGGATCATTATCTTGATAAAACGAAAAGTCCTATAAAATTTCCAAATCAGTGGCACTTTTTTCTACGTTATTTTTTAAAATGTCCATGTATTTGTATTTATCCATTATTCCGTCGATGAACTGTAAATTACCCTTGCCCGCGGCAGAAAAACATCCCCATACCAAACCGAAACCACCTCAATGTTTTATGGTAGGCCGAAGATTTTTTTTTGAGAAGCTCAGTATTCGGTTTTCTCCATACCATTTGTCTTCCATCGGATCCAAAAAGATGAAATTTACTTTCATCGACAAATAGAACATTTTTCCAAAAATCAAAAGTATGATTTTTATACTTACAGGCAAATTCTAATTTCTTTTTTCTATTCACTTGATTAATAAATGGTTTCTTCCACGCTACCTCACCATTATATCCCTCTTTTCGTAGAACACGACGTACAGTTTCCGATCTAACAGTCTTTTTAAGATCATTTTTTGTTATTACAAGTTTTTTTGCACTGATTCACGGATTTTCTTTAATTTATTTAACAATGTATCTTCTGTCGTAAACATTTAGTTTTGCTCTACTCGTGTTTGTAGGTTTATTTTGTACTCTATTTTCATTTTTATGCCGATTTACAACATATTGAACAATTGAACGACTTCGAAATTCAATTTGGCTATTTTTTCGTAATGATTTTCCATCTTTATGGTGAGAAATAATTAATTTTCTCAACACAATTGATGTTTCTTGCTTTTTCTACCCATGTTTCAAATATTGTGAATATACTATGATATACTTTGTTTAAATTGACACAAGCATGTATAGAAACTGGTACGAGCTTGTTTGTACAAAAACAAAATTTGTTTATATTTGTACTTTCCCTCATCACCATTTTACATAACTATTTCTATGGCTGTACGAATACGAATGATAAGTTATTTTTGTAAAATTTATTTATTTTTATTATGAAATATTTTAAACATCACATTTTTTTACAAATATTATTAATAACATTGTTGTCTAACAGCCCTAAAATATATTTCTCTATTTTTTTAAAAATAAGTGGTATATTTTCAGCAATAAAGTTTTAACTAGGTGGTGTATGAATACGAGTGGGAGCCACTGTATTTCAATAAAATACACAATTTGATAATTTTTATTTTTATTATATATTTATTAATATTAGAATTACAGTTTAGTATACAACATTTCCTAAATATTTTTAATTTTGTTTGAATTATAATAAACAGTTTGACAAAATGTTTAAAATCAGTGCGAAAAAAGTATTCATGCAACTTCAATTATAGTGAATATAAGGTTCACAAATAGAGAAATACGTATTTTTTTAACATTTGCATATACTGAACAACATAAGCACTATAAATTGAGGTAAATATTAAATAAAAGTTAGAAAAGAGTTAAAAAATATTCTTAAACTGTGTTATAATGTCACGTAAGGAAAGAAGCTTAGAGAAAGTGAAAAAACATTTTTTTTCATGTGCAGAAATGGACCTGTGAATTGGCCTCCACGATCGTGTGATTTGACACCTCTGTATTATTTTCTTTGGGTATATGTAAAGTCTTTGATTTATGCTGATAAACCAACAACGATTAAGGCATTAGAAGCCAACATAACTCGCATTATTGCGGACATAATTAAGGATTTCATTTTTAAGTCTTTTTGGTTTATATGTGTCATAAGTATTGCATGGATAATTTATTAGTGTATCTTACTGAAAAAATGTTGTAGTTTGAAATATTTTAATAGATAAACGCCAAAAATGTTAGATATTTCATAAGATGTGAAATAATTGATTGTAAATGATCAAAACACTGGATTACTATTGGATACGATTACGAAAAATATAATTAAGTCAAATCAATAGTTGTATCCGTTATTCAACGACATAAAAAATCCAACTAGTATAATTTTGCATAGAACTAATAAAGCATCAAAAATTACTAACTGAAATGATGCACATTTAGTTACAACAACGAAAAAGGATCTTAATTTAACAGCAAGGAAAGTCAATGGAATGTTAACACTAGAACTACCAAGCGCGTCATTTTAACGATTTTCAAATTTCGTGCTTAAAAATTTCGATATGGTTTATGTATTGTTCTAGAATTTTATGACGACTTTTAATGAAATATAAGAACAGTTAAATATTCATATTCAATTTCCACTTAGCTACTTTAACTTCCATAATTAGTATGACCTATACCTATTTCTACCAAGACACGTCAAATTGACGAAATTAGCAATCTCAAAATTTATATTCAAGTGAATGTAAATACGTATGATATCCATCCTTGCATACACATATATCGCTTTCAGACATTTCCTGGAAAAATTTTAGGTACATTTTTCCTATGAAAAATGTATTATTGAATGATCCAAAGTGTTCGGCAGCCGTTATAACGGGATCTATTTTGTTCGGATTATGATTCGGTTTAGTACTAAACGCTCTAACTGGTGAATGTAATCAGGTTGCAATCATTATCAGTTGTACTTCTAATGTGATAAACTTCTTGGTTGAAATTCCCCAAAATAGCCACAAACGCAGTAAGCGATTGCGAATATGTTTAGATACTGAATCGGATAGCCGAACAGAAACCGAACCAAGACAGCAAAAAGACATTGCTGTCGACGGTACTGAATGGGAAGAATTAGGGAATGGCTGTGTTGGTAGATTGCCATTACGTACTATATTCAAGGATACTTCGGGTCCAACTGGTTATGCGAAGCGAAACATTATGCTTGGTAATGTTAGTAGTGTATTTCGGCTTATAATTGATAATAGAATTATGAGCTACATAAAAGCTTGCACTGAGCTACAGGCCAGAAACATTTTACAGAACAATTGGAAAATTATTATGGACGAATTATATGCTTTTATAGCCATTTTGTATGCTCGAGGAGCCTACGAAGCAAGAAACATGAAGTTATCGTATTTGTGGTCCAAAAAATGGGGACCTTCTTTCTTTACCGAAACTATGAGTAGAAACAGATTTTCGGAAATTATGAAATTCATTCGTTTCGACAAAAAAGCGAGAGGAGTGTTCGCTTACGAACTGACAAATTTGGATTAGTTTCCGAAATATGGAACGCTTTTATTGATAACTGCCAAGCTTGTTACAAGCCAGATCAGAATTTAAGCGTAGATGAACAACTGTTTCCCACACAGGCAAGATGCAGATTTCTGCAGTATATGCCCAATAAACCGGACAAATTTGGAATTAAGTTTTGGTTAGCTGTAGACGTGCGAAGTAAATATCTTATAAATGGCTTTCCGTACTTAGGCAAAGATGAACTTAGACCATCAGGAGTACCTTTGAGTGAATTTGTAGTTTTTAATCTTGTAAAAAACTATGTAAATTGTGGAAGAAATATAACAACAGATAACTTTTTTACAAGTATAGAACTCGCAAAGAAGCTACTGGCCAAAAAAACAAGTCTTGTTGGAACTATGCGAGCAAATAAGAGAGAATTGCCGAAAATAGCTAAAGCTAGAAAAGATGACATGGCTGTTTTCTCCACAAAGCTCTACAAATCCAATGATATTGTTCTAACGATTTACAAAAGTAAGCCTCGCAAAAAGTACTACTTCTTAGCTCTAAACACAAATCTGTAAAAATTGCTTCTAATCATAAACAAATTCCTGAAACTGTATCGTTTTACAATGAGACTAAGTTTGGAGTAGATATAGTTGACCAAATGGCCCGCAAATACAGTGTAAAAGCAGGGTCACGTAGATGGCCTTTACAGGTATTTTATAATATTTTGGACTTGGCAGCAATCAATGCGTGGATTTTATATAAAGAGACTTGCGATAAAAATATAACAAGAAAACAATTTTTGTTTCAATTATCCGAAGAACTCTCCAGTGCATATAGTTGCTGCAGAAAAGAAGCCTCCTCCCAAAAACAAGAACGGAAAGCAATGGATTGTACTCCAGAAAATTCAAAAAAAAATCCTTATGACCGCAAATCTTGCGATATTCGATTGTGCAATAGAAACAAAGCGGTTTATACCTGTAATGCATGCAACAAATATGTTTGTGGCAAGTGTTCATCACAGATAATATGTATTTGTAAAATATGTGATTCATAAATGCAAATATTATAATATAAATGCAAATAGAAAGTGTTTTTGTTTGTTTTTTTTTGTATTAATAATTAATAAATTATTATATTAAGTGTTGTTTTTGTTAAATTATATTCTTTTATTTACATAAACTAAGTGAAAAGTTAAAATGAAAGCCATGATCAAAAATACGTCAATTTGACGCGTGCGGTAGAACTAGGTATATATGTAACATCGGTAGTTCTAGTGTTAAACTATGGTATTTCTGAAAAAAAAAACTAAAATTAAGGAAAGAAGTATTAAGAATTATTTTAAAGCTTATGAACTATACATTACTAAGAAGAATAAAGAGTTCCATATGCAATTCGTCAAAAAGGATTTAAATATGCTACAGATATTTCGAAGAAAATTCTTTGGAGAAATGAAAATAAAAACAAGCTCGAAAAATAGGAAAAGATATCAAAGAGTTTAAATAAAATCAGGTGAATCGTTAAAATCTCAGAATGTACAGTTGACTTAGAAACATGAAAATGAGAACATTATAACGTAAGGCTGCTTCACTTACAATGGTGTGGATAATCTAGTTGAAATTGATGAAAAAATGACTAATGCATTATACACTAAAGTATTATCGAGTAATAAATATCAAATGTTTAATGAAAAATTTGGAGTTAAGAGATGATTACACCTTCAAACTACAAACATAATGACTCGAAACATACATCCAAAATTACAAATCAATCCTACAAAATTAAATATTAGATTGACTGGCGTAAAGCTCGAATTTGAATCATATTGAAGATTGTTAGGGTTATTTCAACTCAAAAATTACCAGATGTGTGGTAATTAATAACGAAGAAATTACTTAAAATGAAAAAAGTGTAGAAAAGTATATTTTCATATTATCTTAGAACATTGATTAATAGTCCGGAAAAATATTTAGAAATTGTGATTAAGGTAAGAAGATTGCATATTAAGTGTTAGTGATAAAGATTTTCCATTAAAACGAAAAAATATTCTTCATATAACCGTACGAACACTTATGTCCTCTTAATTTTTTGATATTCTCAGAAAAAAATATTGTATTTGCTCAAAAATCTGAATTTACATTAATTTTTTTGTATTTTAAATTAAGAATAATTATGCTATTTAAATAAATATTTACTTTCATTATTGTTTATTTTGAACTTTCTAATAAACTTTCTAACATTAATAGAACAATCGTATTAATACAATAATTTTGTCACCGATTATATATATTAGGTCTACCGGAAAGTACTGTTCGATAATGTCATCTCAAGTTTTAAATATGAGTCATTCTACAGAAATGGAATTCACAAATTACAATCGCTTTGAGAAAAAGTCATTAGTAACCAAGGAAAATTTATACTGTTCAGTAAATATTAATAAATATATTTAAAAATGTATTATTTATTTGTTTTTTTTTAAATGAAAAACAAATATAGATAGATAGATAGACAGGTAGACAGATAGACAGAGACATAGAGAGAAATGGTCATCCAAATATGACATCTAGATTTGTGTTTTATTAAAAAGGAACAAAAAAAACTATACACATGTATGTTTTCTTATACACCACCTATACACAAATTTATTTTTAATAAAACATACATCTAGGCGTCACATTTGGATGATCATATATATATACAATAGTTCATTCCATGTAACAAAGTCTTATATTTCATATATGTCTTATATACGCGTAATAAAACGTTATTAATATTTCATAATTATAAATATACTCGTATTTGTGCATGATATAATTAAGAACACATATCAATAATAATTGAATGGTAATGAATTTTTATTAATTAATGTTTCAGTAAAATTTATCTACAGATATAAAACATTATTTGTCATAATAATTAATATGCATATACATATACATATATACATACATACATACATACAAACATACATACATACAAACACACATACATACATACACAGATACATACATACATACAAACATACATACACACATACAAACACACATACATACATACACAGATACATACATACACACATATATGCATACATACACAGACATACACACATGCCTACATACATACATATACACACACACATACATACATACACACATACAAATATACATACATACATACAAACACACATGCATACATAACAGTCACATACATACACACATACATACACATACATATATAAATACATACACAGACACATACATACACACATACATACATACATACATACATATATACATACATATATACATACATACATACATAAATACATATACACACACATACATACATACACACATACATACACACATATACATACATACACACATACATATAAACACACACACATACATACATACATACATATACACACACATACATACATACATACAAACATACATACATACACACATACTTACACACATACATACATAGATACACACATACATACATACATACATATATACATACATACATACACACATACATACATACATACATACATACATACATATACACACACATGCATACATACTTACACACATACATACATACATACACACATACATACATACATACACAGACACATACATACATACACACATACTTACACACATACATACACACATTAATACATACACACATATACACACACATACATACATACATATACACACACATACATACATACACACATACATACATACACACAAATACATACATACATACATACATACGAGGTCATTTGATAAGTCCGTGTAAATTTCGAAAGATGGCACCACTGGTGCATATCGAGGTTATTTTTAATTAGTAGCACCTCTTAGAAGAACACACATCAAGTTTCAGCCTTATCGGTCTATTCCTTTGTGTTTGACAATCGTTGGAATCAAGGAAATCGAGTGATTGTCAAATAATGGACGAAAAAGAATTTTGCGTGTTGATTAAACACTACTTCATTAAAGGCAAAACGCCTCAGGAGACTAAACAGAAGCTTGATAAACATTATGGTGTCTCTGCACCTTCGATTAGTGCGGTTTATAAGTGGTTTCAAAATTTTCGGAGTTGCCATATGAGCACAAGAGACGCTGAACGTTCTGGACGCCCTGTTGAGGTCACCACTCCAGAAATCATTGATAAAATCCATGATATGGTGATGGATGACAGAAGAGTGAAAGTGCGTGAGATTACTAGTGCTGTAGGCATCTCGTGTGAACGGGTACATAATATTTTGCACCAACATTTGGACATGAAAAAGCTATCCGCCAGGTGGGTGCCGCGATTGCTCACGATCGACCAAAAACGAGGTCGTGTGAAGTGTTGCAAGAACGGTTTGCAGCTGTTTCAGCGAAATCCGCAAGACTTTAAGCGTCGTTTCATCACTGTAGATGAAACATGGATACATCACTACACTCCTGAGACCAAAGAGCAGTCTAAACAATGGGTTATCAAGGGGGAATCTGCTCCGAAAAAGGCGAAGACAATTCCTTCGGCCGGGAAGGTTATGGCGACTGTCTTTTGGGATTCGCAAGGAATAATCTTTATCGATTATTTGGAAAAGGGTAAAACCATTACAGGTGCATATTATTCATTGTTATTGGATCGTTTGAAAACCGAGTTGCAAGAAAAACGTCCCCGATTATCCCACAAAAAAGTCCTCTTTCATCACGACAACGCACCAGCTCACACCTCAGCAGTTGTGGCCGCAAAACTAATCGAAATAGGGTTCCAAATCGTTTCACATCCCCCCTGTTCTCCAGACTTGGCTCCATCGGACTATTATTTGTTCCCTAATATGAAGAAATGGCTCGCGGGAAAAAGATTTTATTCGAACGAGGAGGTGATTGCAGGAACGAATGACTATTTTACAGACTTGGACAAATCCTATTATTCGGAAGGGATCAACAAACTAGAGCAGCGTTGGATGAAGTGTATAAGCCTAAAAGGAGACTATGTTGAAAAATAAAAACGATTTATTCAAAAAAATGAAGCAGTTTTTATTTTTACACGGACTTATCAAACGATCTCGTACAATACAATAGTAATCGTTATACATATTTAAATGTTTATAATTATACATGTGAATAAAATATTGTTTTAATTATATAATGCATTTTGCAATTTTCTTCAGAAAAGTTGTTCTTTAAAAGTGAACTAAAAAATTTTGCTATTATATGTAATTTATTCTTCACTGTACACATTGAAATTTACTTTAAAACGAAAGTGTATTATGTTAATTAAATATATGTTTAATAATAAACTAAAACCATATTCACTACCAATCCTCAATATAAACTATCTAAATAATTTATGAATTCTCCACATCAGATGCTATAATGCTCTATAGAAGCCAGCAGTGCAAGAAGACTACTTAAAGATTCTTACCTCACGAAAAAGTTCCAGTGTCTGTCGGGTTGTTTAATTATATCAGTGATGTTCAACTAACAGTACACCAGATTGCCCATGGACACATTCTCTAAACGTATGAATTACGAATATTTAGTGTAATTTTCTATGAATAATTTTACTTCAACAGTAATAAAGCATATGCACGTATAAATGAATTTATATAGATTTTATACGAATGATTTTCAGTAAGTTATTTAATTGTAAATTGTGTTTTTAAATGCAAATCACAGCATATAAAGACATACTGTACTTCCAAGTATAAGTCTTGTGTTGAGTTTTATTGTTATATACAACTAATAAAATCAGCTCTAAAATGACATGTGGTGCCAGTTATTTAACAAGATTACACGTGGATGAGAAACAAATATTTAATAAATATAACTAATTAAATATGATTAATCATATATTATTTACGATCAAGTTCAGTATTACATATTTATTCACGTAAATTTTATTATACTTTTAGTACCCTTTTTTCAGGAAAGTTATGGAGGTTTTATATGAATGACTTTCAGCAAATTGTTTTTATGTAATTGTTTCTGAGTACAAATCACAACGTAAAAACACTGTGCTTCCAAGTACAAGTTTTACGTAGAGTTTTATTGTTAAATATATAATAAATTTTACTATACTTTTGGTAACCTAATTATTTTTACAGGAAAATTACATACTTAATATCGAATTTACTGAAAAATGCCATTAAATTTTTAAGTGCTAGATTTTTTATTAGTAATTTATTATTCAGGAAAATTGAACTTTTTCAATTGAGTAATTTTTCTGAAATATCTTGTGTTCCATTTATGATTATACATCAATAATAATGGATACATATTGTAATAAAGTGAATGAAATATTTCGCCGTTAGTTTCACTGCAATAGTAGTGATAGATTTATTGGTATTAGTTATATAGTGTATTTAACATTTTTTTTTACAAAAAAATTGTCTTTCTAATGAGTATGTCTAGTAAATAGTTTTATTTTATTCAGTTTATTCTTTGTTGTACACATGAAAAATCTACTTTGAAGCAAGGATTATTTGTCATGCTAATCAAATATATAATTATTATATTTATAGTTATATTTATTCTGGCATTAATAAAACTTAAGATTCATTCGAATTAATGCAATAGTATTCTTTTTTTAATCTTTCTGTTTTAGGAAACTTAAAAGATCTACTTAAAGCAGTTTTCCTGAAAGACATTTTTATAAATCATTTGTTACATAGTAGTAAAATAATCAATCTTAAATCTTAAGCTTATTATTTTACTAATTTTTAATTCTTAAATATGTGAATTTCATATCGTTTACACCGATTACATTGAAATAGCTATGGGTATTTATTCATATAATTGTAATAATTTTTTTATACAGATAATTTTTAATTATATAGATGTTGTAAGAGAGCTTTTTGACGATGATCGAGATTGATTATAGAAATACTTATCAGTGAATAAAGTAAGCAACATTTTGTGGCAGTACATTAAACAATTTAATTGTATTAAAGTGAATTCCTGAAAGTATTTCGTTGAATAGTAACCAATTGTTATTTTTTTCAGGAAAAATGAACTTTGACAGTGCAAGTTTGAGTTTCATTTTTATTCAACTAAATCATAGTGTACACCAAAATCTGTTTGAAAATGAAGATTCGAAATATGTATGCTAGATATTCTTTGTACTTGGATTTAACTAAAACCTCTATTCAAGTAAATTATATTGTGTAATTTTTTTTCTTTTTGAAAACATCTCTTAAAAGGTAAGTTGTAAGTTGTTTGAAGTTTGTGTTTTTAAAAATTGTTTTGAATTTTTTTTCGAATTTCATTGTTATGCAGTGAATTGGTGTATATATGGACAAAAGTAAATATATTTAACAAAGCTTAAAGATTACATATAGCTACAAATAGGATATTTAATGTAATCAGTGCAATGATGATAATGGTAAAATCTATATTAATTAATTATATTTTGTTCAGTATTATTATTTTTAGATAATTCATTATTGTACACACAAAAATCTATTTTAAATCAAGACTTTGTTACACTGATCACCAATAGTGGCTAAATAATGAAGATAAAATAAAATAATTATAAAATTTTACTGTAAATTACATGTGAAAAGTTATATTTATAATCATTTTCATTACAGAAATAGCAGAACTCATTAGAATTAATTATATAATTTTTTTTAAGATAAGTTCTTACAAGAATGTTATTAGGCAGTACTCAGATACAAAACACAACTTGAATCTTTGACATGAATTTCTAGTATGGTTTGCAAATGTTTCATTAAGGATAACAACTATATAAACACTGCTGAACCTGAGAAACTAGATATATGAAACTTAGTCTTTTACTAGATTAATCGAATGTATTTAAAATTAATGGCCAATCTAGACATCATCAACTACCAACAACTCTTAATATAGATTACAAAGATTGTAGCTCACTCATATATGGCCTAAGGGATCAATGAACTACTGTTGCTTTGTATAGAAAATATAAGATCGATATACAAGAGTTTTAAACCAATTAAATGTCTGTTAATTTTGAATGTATTTTAGGCACTGTAATTGTTTCAGTAATGTGCGTATATATGTATGGGTATGTATGTATGCATGTATGTTGCATTATCACTTACAATGAAGGAAAATGTGTTAGATTCATAGTTGAAAAAATACGACAAGCAGGGAATCCTTAACCAAGATGAAGACAACTTGCATAAGGAAGTAAATCCTGAATGAAAAATTGTCATTAATCCTCCTGATCAATTGGGTGTGTATGATCAAATACAAGTGAACTACGATTACATTATATTGTAACTAATAACTCATTTAATTTCAACAGTTGTTCTTCAATTACTCAATATTTGGTTATATGCTCTAATAACTGGATTGTAACACTACAATATTGTTGACTGACATCAATACTATTATATGCAAACAATTTTTGTGTATTTATATAATTTTTCCCAAATAATATGAATTGAAGACTATACAGAAGATATAGACACAAATAATATAAAGAAATGTGATGAAAAACAATCTGTTTTTCATTATATTTCTTCATATTTTTTGTGTAATTTTTGTCCAGTGCAGGAATATAAAGAAAGCTCAGTAATGATCCTCAACACTGAGGCCGAAAACTTTCACATACTACACCGATGATAGTAAAAGTGCTTGCAAGGATGCACAATCACTTGGGCTGCGCATGCCTATACTATGGACTATATGTGTGCTGCCTAGGGGCATATTCTTGTACCGAACAAGTCCAATGATAAGGCCATGCCCTTGCTGCTGTAAAAGAGAGTAGTTATTGAATACAGCGAATATCACCCTGCTAATTTTAGCAGAGAGCTGTCATCTTTAATCTGAGCTAAAGTATATCCCATATTCACCACTTTCATCTAACATATGGACAAGCCAGCTGTTTTCAGTAAACACTGCTTCGACAATTTACAGCCAGATGTTCTGGTCACGATGCTAAAATTCATCAAAAACCACAGAAAAAAATCTCTTTGCTGTGTGCACTATTACTCTGTCATTAATCGTCAATACAGTGAGTGATCAGCTATTATAGTAATTCCTTCTAACAGAGAAGTTGATAACTCTCAAGTGTTATTAATATTCTGTATTTTTAGACAAATTTCTGCCGATTCCATTGATGATAACAGAAGGTTGCTAAGATGGCATTTAATATTCTACACTCAGAAGAGAATGAAATGAAGCATGATCTGGAGAGTTTCTTCAGCTATCACTGAAGAGAACTGAGCATATGAGTCGCCCAATGATGAATGTGAAGTTGCATATAAGCTGAGTAAAAACTTTGTGATGTCATCAAACTTCGTGTCTGAGGGCATCTTGCTCCTATTTTTCTGATGTATACATCTCAGAGGGATCAAACATCGTAATTTCTTTGTTTTGCTTTATTTCTGGAGATACTAGTAAAAGGTTGAGCAATTCCACGATCGTCAAGAACCGAAGCAGTGCTTTCATCGCATATTCTAGATCTAAAAATTTCAAGGAAATATGTTGCAACTGCATGACATCAAACTCTGAATTGTTATACTATTTGTTAAATGCATTCAGTATAGTACATTATACAAGAGCCTTGACTGCTCAATCTGAAAGCAAATAGCTTTTCACAGTGGCTGAAATGATGAAAGTGAAAGTACAGTAATCATTGAGAATATTCTGAACTTATACGAGGGTCGTTTGATAAGTATGGTAAAAAAGTAAGAAAAACTAAATTTAAAAATTTAATTAAATTAAACAATAAATAAATTTACCATACTTACCAAACGACCCTCGTATGACACTTATGTATGAAAATAACTGTAAACTATTGAATCATATCTAAAAAGTAAATTATAAATATATTAATACTTAAGTCTGAAGTTTATATATGTACGTTTTTCTTTTAATTACAAATTAATCTATTCAGTTTGCAATAAAAAAATGTAGAGTTTTAATTCTTCCCTTGCTAAATAGTATAGTTCAGTCTTAATTATTTTATTATTTATAATTATCTAAATTTTTGTTAGTAACATATTACAGAATTAAATTTCGTTTTGCATCTGGCAAATTCATTTTAATTCAAATGAATCATTATCCCTAACACCACAATATGTCATGGAGTATTTACAAATTTCATCAATGAATTTTTCATTGAATATAAACCTATATAAAAAAAATGTGAAAAGCATTAAACTTGATAAAAAACAATTAACCTCAATTAGAAATCTACATAGTAAATTAAGTGAATTAGAAGCTAATTCTTTGCATTTAAAGTTAACAAAAAAATTAGACAATATTCATTACATGGACTAATGTAAACATGGACATGTAATAATAATTACATGAACTGATATGACTTTTCAAATATGAATGACGTTATAGAACAAAAAGATTAAGAAATCAAGAACTCTAAACAAAAAACTTACTAAATTAAAATAAACAGCAAAAAGTTATCAAAATGGAAGTATAGAAAAATTTTAAAAAAAGCCTTTAATCATAAACCAATCGACTAAGAGTTTTAACAATGCAGAAATGAAATTATTAAAAAAAGGTTTGAATTAACTAACATATGGTATTGGGGTAATAATTCGTTTGTGTTATAGAATTTTGTTATTCATTAAAAATTTAATTCTTACTATTATTACATCTACTGTGTTAATATTTAAATCAAAAAAATTTATCATGATAATTATTGGTTTTACTTTTTTATAATTAAATAATTTTACAAAAGGTAATGAATTTTGTATTGATATTTAAAAATAAAAAATTATTATCATGTTTATAAACAATTAATGTAAATTTTTATACATTAATTCGTTTATCTTATGATATGTAAATATTTCGGAATGATCATACTACATTGAATAATAACTATCAATCTAATGAAATAATGTAGTTTTATTAAAAAGTATAGTCGATTTCAATTTTTATTCAGTGCTGAACAGTATGAGGTTGTCTCGAAAGTTTCTTTAGTGACCTACATGTAGCTGCTTTATCTGGTAGCATTTATATAAACATGACCTCATAGAAATGTTAAAGGAATCCATATCAATTGTCGTCTAACTATCATAGAATGTTTCATTCATGTTGAAGAGTAACAACAGTACACAATCATCTCATAAAAATTGGCTACGTTAATCTCTCTGAAGTAAGGGTTTCACATCAGTTATTAAAGAACAGTGTTTTCATGCATGATTTACTTCTTTAGCGAAACAAGAAATGACTTTCTTGAAGAGATTAGATACTGAGGATGAGATTCTGATCTTCTATGAGAATGTTAACCGTACACGCTCTTGGTCTAGCGATAAAAAGCCTTTAACGGTAGCAAGACGCAGTTGTCACCTGAAGAAAGTTTTGAGTCTATTTGGTGAGATTGGAAGGGTGTTATTTATTATGAAATGCTTCCGCAAGGTGAACCATTAATTTAATGAAACTGTTCCCAACTGGAAAAATTAGAGGAAGTAATCAGCACAAAATGGTCAGAATTAACAACATTTAACTGGGATGTTTTACTTCATCCTTTGTACTCTTTAGATATTGCTGCATGTGATTATTATCTCTTTCTTTCATTAAAAAATTCCCTTCACAATAAAAGGTTTAGTTCAATAAATGACATAAAAATGTACTTGGAATGGTATTTCGCTAGCAAACCACAAAAGTTTTGAAAAGATGGCATTGTGCGGATTCTAGAGATGGATGAAGATAACAGAGTAAAATGAATTATGTATAACTCAGTAACATAACATAAAATATTACTCATGTATTACTGAATAAAACAGTAATACCCCAAAATTGACATTTATTACATGACAAACAGCTGAGAAGAAAACAATTTGAGAATATTTATTGCAGTTTCAACTTTGATTGATTTCTTTCTATAACAAAGGCAATTATTTTTGTTCACACCACTATATATAAATATGTGTGTATATATATATACATATACACACACACCTATATATATGTAAGTATGTATGTGTAAATATATGTATATACGAGGGTCGTTTGATAAGTATGGTATATTTATTGTTTAATTTATTTAATTAATTAAATAATTTTTTTTAAATAAGTTTTTCCTAATTTTTTACCATATTTATCAAACGACCCTCATATATTGTGAATATACGTATAATACAAAAAAAGAACATATCACTCACAACATAAAAATAAGGAACACAAAACTAACACATGCAAATATTCAATTTATCTCGAATAGTCCTTACAAACCATTAAAAATTCAAACACTGTTGACAGAAAAGAAATGCTCAATTCCAATAAGTTAAATTAGTTTAGTTAAAGAGACACATCTAACTCCAGAAAAAGTGTCTGGTTGAGATACTTCTTGCTCCATTACAATATTGTCTTGATTTAATAAAGTATTTGTAGATTGTTGGTTTTTTTTTCGTAGTCTATATTCTCAATTATTGATATGTAATGTAGATATTGATGCGAGATTTACTCCACACACATCTAGATTAATTAATGGACGACAACTAAATTGATCAATCAATTGATTTTGTTGATCAACAGCTTTTACAGACTTTTTGCGGGCTCTATATTCTCGACTTCGCTCTGCAGTTGTTTTTGATGGTTTTTTAGTTTCAGGTGCCTTCAAAAGCTTCTTTCGTAACTGATACTCTCGACATAATTGCGGATTAGATTTTGGCATCTTGAAGCCTTAATTACTATTATATTATTATTGTATAACATAAATTATACAATTAGATCAATGTTTTGAAAATAAAACAATTAATGGAAATACTCACAATGAATATATCACTGCAATAAATAGCCTCTCTTTAGATATTATTTATTGATAATTTTCCAATACCATATAAAATTCAATAAATCTTTAAAATAACACCTAAGAAGAAAGAATTCATTATTTAATATAACATTTTTTGATAAAATAGTAAAATATTTAGATCATAATTGTAAATAAAATTATTGTGAGAACTGTTACAAATAAAACAGATAACCTCAATATTGTATTGGTTACGATAATTTTTAAATATCACGTGTTTTCAATAGTATTTATTTTATTTGATAAATAGATTAAATGTATATACATAATTTTATAAAATATATATTGGTATACGTGCCAATTGATCAAATCGACATGAAATAACCTCAATTTCGTGTTGATTTGATCAATTTTTAAATACCGCGTGAATTTAATTTAGTCTTATTTATATGATTATTAAGCTTAATATTATAATATGAGTATAAAAATTAATATACTTACAAAAAATATTAATTTTATCACACTGAATAACACTCTTATTTCATCACAATTCTCAAATGACAACAGTAATAGTGTCATTTATTGTTAACTAAAATACAAATTTCTATACAATGGTAGTATACAATAACTTCTTATTTACTATATTTCGCTATATAAAGAGATGACAATGAATATTAGGACGAGTTTTTGTTAATGCCTTATTGTCATATATATATATATATATAAAGATTTTGCTCTTAGATTTACTTCTCCTGGGGAATATCATCATCCTCAGAGAGAAGGGCTAGAATTTTTGAATACTTTAATTTAAGATTGCAGACCAATGTCCACACTGATGCTCTGTCTAAAGAAGTAGCTTGTTGTATGTAGGTGTTCCAGTTAGTAGCTTTAAGTTGCTGCATGGAATACTGGTGAAGGTGGTGAGGCGGTTCTTTTTGGCTCTGAAGAGTTGCCCATTCTCTGTCAGAGCCGATGGATTGTTTCCGAGTTTGATGGTGGCAAGGATCTCAGGGGTTGGTTTGATATGTTGTATGAGTCTAGGTTTTGTAAGTGGTATGTCATTTTTTGAGACGGTGCAAATTACACTGTAGATTTCATTGATCATGTGATCGATTTGTTCGCGAGTGGTCAGTTGGGATGTGTAATTAGAATTTATTTCGGCTTTAAAGGCGCCCCAATTGGCATCATCAACTGACTTCATGGCTCGAGTTCCTCTACTTCAGCGATTAACTAGCATATGTTCATACAGTCCAGTATCATTTGCAGTCTGCTTATGTCTAAGCCGCTTGGCATTGATTGTGGCTGTGGTGCTGCGGCAGGTGCTGGAGATGTTGAGATTGTGGTTGGGACAGGTGGCTGGAGTGGAGTGGTCTTTCTTGATGCAAGACGCTGTAGTATGGTTTCCGATGCACTTGACACAACAGGGGCGGAAGTCGCAATTGTTGGTCGCATGCCCTAGTCCTTGGCGATTGTGGCATTGTGTGAAGGTCGATCTTGACTGGTACCGGACCCAATAGACCCGGCACTGCATGAGTTCGTTATGTTTATTAACTCGTAAGAAGGTTCTGTTCGCGAAATTAACCTTGTACGCTGGGTTCTTCTGCCCTCTCATGGCAAGGCCACCAAGCATGGAAAGCTTGAGGTGAGTGGGTTTCTCCTTGATGTTGGAGCTCATGTCAGCCGGGATTCCTCAGAGCGTGAGCTCCAGGGACCGGTTTTTTGGTAGTGTATACATGTGGTAATCGATATCTTTTTGTTGCAGGGTGTTGTGGATTATTTTCCAGTGCTCCTATTTGGTGGCAGAAACTTTGGTCTCCTGGTCCACGTATTTATGCAACGGGTCAATGTGGTCATGTTCATAGCTTGTACAAATGTTTTATGACTTTTAATCTTCTCATAGACCATGATGAGAAGCTTTTGTTGTTTTGTTGGAGTGTGTTGTTACTTACCGCTTTAGCAGTTTTGTTTACTTTTTTCGATGGTGTTGCGGAGTTTGTAGAAACAGCCTGTTGTGTGGTCAGCTTCTTAGTAGTGGGGTTGTAGTCAGCGTTTGTTGGAGCAGAACATCGTCTACGGGTCGAGGTTGATTGGATCCATTTCGTTGTCTGGCTGGGTAACCAAACAAGAGTACTAGTAGGTGGTTGGGACAGTGGCGAGTATGGCACTGTCTGTGTTTTCAGTTTGACTGGTTGAACTAGCTTGGGTAACTGTTGTGGATATAGCAGGAGTAGGTGGAAGGTCAACGGCAGACAACACTGGGTTGTTGCAGACGGGTGGCTGGGATCACTCATTGGCTGACCTTTGTTGTAGCATTTTGGCCTCGATTCCTTTGGCGTGGTATGTAGAGATAACCCGTAGGCCAGGAGGATAGATGATTTTATTTTAAGTGTCGTCTTCGGGTAAGAGGGCGATCGGCAGTGGCGGTCTCAGTGCTCATCGTCAGCTTACGGATTTACCGGCGTAGTTGGTAAGTTGCATTTTTGATTTTGTCACTAAAGTGTATGACGATTTCACTGTTGTGTGGAATGGATGGATATGTCTGTGTGTTTTTAGTATAGGTTAGTGTGCGTGGTTTTTATGATAGCTGTATAGTTTTTGTTCACTTGGGACGCACACGCACGCACACACAATGTTTCCTGCCAACGGAAAAGAATCACACATGAAGTCAGTTGGTGATGGTGAGAGACGCAATGAGAGTTACCGCACAGAACGCGTTAAACAGTGACGGCACGCTGTGTGTCGGTGGCGTTGCGTGTGGCCGATCGAGGGTCTCGAAGAAACTGTATACGTAGACTGTTAGTGCAAGCGAAATGATACGAGTTTTGTAGGAACAAGCACGTCTGACAGAGATGGCACGCTTCTGTGGCTGTGTGGAGACCAGTTGAGGATCAGGTACCAGACCCTTCCTGTAGACAGGAAGTCAAGCGACGCCAGACTGTCAGGATAGCACTCACGTGTAAGAACTTGATGAGTACACTTGTACTCGGCAGAATGGGGTCTGGCCAAGGGGTCATGTAGTGGATAGCCAAGTGGCTGTGGCTGAATGCTAGGAGCATAAAACACAATGCGTATGGCATGGAAGCGAGGTAGGAACTGTGTGTATGTATGTATGTGTAAATATACATATATATATATATATATATATATATATATATATATATATATATATATATATTGAATATATGTATAATACAAAAAAATAGCATATCACTCTAACATAAAAATAAAGAATACAAAACTAACACATGCAAATATTCAATTCATCTCAAATAGACCTTACAAACCGTTAAAAATTCAAACACTGTTGACAGAAAAGAAATAATCAATGCCAATAAGTTAAGTTAGTTTATGTAAAGGGACACATCTAATACCAAAAAAAGTGTTTGGTTGAGATACTTCTTTCTCCATTGCAATAATGTCTTGATTTAATAAAGTATTTGTAGATTGTTGGTTCTTTTTTTGTAGTCTATATTTTTGAGTGCATTCCGTTGATGTTTTTGTTAATACTTTTGGTGTTGCATGATGGTTGCTGCACAAAGGCGAATTTGGCATACACACCTCAGGTTCTATGACAGTCGAATTACATACTTCTTTCTCCATTGTAATAATGTCTTGATTTAATAAAGTATTTGTAGATCGTTGGTTCTTTTTTCGTAGTCTAGATTTTTGAGTGCGTTCCTTTGATGTTTTCGCTAATACTTTCGGTGTCGCATTATGGTTGCTGCACAAAGGCGAATTTGGCATACACACCTCAGGTTCTATGACAATCGAATTACATACTTCTTTCTCCATTACAATGTCGTGATTAAAAAAAGTATTTCTAGATCGTAGGTTCTGTTTTCGTAGTCTATATTTTTGAGAGCGTTCACTCGATGTTTTCGCTAATACTTTCGGTGTTGCATTATGGTCGCTGCACAAAGGTGAATTCACCTCAGAATCTACGACAATCGAATTACAATTATCTCGGGGATGTTCGTCCGAGATGCCATTCGGATCATCGTTTAGCGAAGATGAATCGTGATCGTTCACTAGAACTAGACTAATAATAGAATCATTAATTATCGACGGATCCGGACAATTAAAAGTGTCGGCAGTGGAATCGATGTGTAACGTAGATATCGATGCGAGATTTATTCCACACTCGTCTAGATTAATTAACGGAAGATATATAAATTGATCGATCGATTGATTTTGTTGATCGACAGCTTTTACAGCCCTTTTGCGGGCTCTATATTCTCGATTTCGCTCGACACTTGTTTTTGCTCGTTTTTAGTTTTAGCTGCATTCAAAGCCAACTCATACTCCTGAAATATTTGCTCATCAGATTTTGCCATCTTCAAGCCTATAAAAAACAAATTTATTCAATTACTTTTATATTACTATTGTAATATAATATATCACTGCAATAAATAGCCTCTCTTTAGATATTATTTATTGATAAATGATAATTTTCCAACACCACATAAAATTCAGTAAATCTTTAAAATGACATCTAAGAAGAAATAATTCATAATAATTTTGATATGACATTTTTTGATAAAAGTATAAAATATTTGGATCATAATTAGAAATAAAATTATCGTGAGAAATTGTTACAAATAAAACAAGATAACCTCAATATTGTATTGGTTTCGATAATTTTTAAATATCACGTGTTTTCAATAGTATTTCTTTTATTTGATAAATATATTAAATGTATATACATAATTTTATAAAATACTATACATTGGTAAACATGCCAATTGATTAAATCGACACGAAATAACCTCAATTTCGTGTTGATTTGATTAATTTTTAAATACACATGGATTTAATTTAGTCTTATTTAGCTTAATATTATAATAGAGAGTATAAAAATTAATATACTTTCAAAAAATATCAATTTTATCACACTGAATAAAACTCTTACTTAAGCGAAATTCACAAACGATTAACAGTAACAGTGACATTTAAAGCCGGAATTACATCTACCGAGTGCGAGACAGTACATTCGGCAGAGTGCTGGGCTAATGTGATCAGTAGTCAGTATTCGGATAGTAACGGGCGAGGAAGTAGATAGAAACGTGTTGTATCATCTCACACCGAATGAAGCAATTTTCACTAGCTAGCATGTACACAGATTCACGCCCATTACCGCTCGTCTCGGACCTGCTATAAGAAAGTTCCCCCGCCTACACAAATTTCCCCTAATAATAGGGGTATTTACACTAACACTAGTTGCATTGTTGATGCATCAGCATTACTTAATGTTATGAATATCGCGTGTTTATATTTGCATCATGACGCAAATTTCATTGCATATGTATTATAGTAACGTTCGAGGCGATAATTCAGAGTTTGTTCTTTTGAGCCGATAACCTAGTAGTTTGTTTTTATCATACATAGTTAATTTTGATACAAAATACGATTACCAGGGTAAAACTGAAATATTTAAAATCGTTTTCTGATCTGTAATTGTTTTTGGGAATAGTTAAAGTTTTATGGTGAAAATAATTTTATTTAATCTTTTCTCCTCGAATGAAAGACTAGATCTACTGGATTATACAAACATGGATATTTGTGGAACTTATAAATAAGGTTTAATAATAATTGTTAAACATTATTAATAATAATTATTAAACATTAATGATTTTGCTTCTTATTCCAGTAATTAGAGCTGATATTTAAAAAAAAAACACACAAAGATGAGAAATGCAATTAGTTCAGAAGAAAAACTCTTTGTTACTTTAAAATTTATAGCAACAGGAGAAAGTTATGTAGAAATGAATTTCAGTTCCAAATTATCAAAATCATTTCTATCTGTAGTAATTTTAAATGTGTGTGAAGCTATTTACAAAACATGATGACTTAGTTTAAAGGTGAAATTAAAATCAATTTATTTTCTCATATAAAGTTTATTGAAAATGATTGTCAAAAATTAAATTAATCATCATCACTTTTACAAATATTTTCCATACACATCGTCATACGTTTGTTTTAATTTAATATCTTGTAGCAAGTTATGAAGATAATTACAAAATATCTCCTCACACACTGATACAGTCGTCTCACACGCTCTTACCCGAAAACTAATTTTTTTAGGTGGAGGAATTTGCCGATAAGAGGATGTGAGACGAGCGGTAATGGGCGTGAATACTGTATGAATGTTGACTAATGTGAATACCCCCAATAAGGCGATTTCCACTATGTAGTATGTACACAGTATTCACGCCCATTACCGCTCGTCGCGTACCCGCTATCAAAAAATTCCCCCACCTAAAAAAATTAGTTTTCAGGTAAGAGCGTGTGAGACGAGTGGTAACGGGGCCGTGAATACTTACGGAGTTACTTACGCTAGTCAACGTTTATACATTCTTCACGGCCCATTACCGCTCGTCTCACACCCTCTTTCCAGAAAACTAATTTCTTTTGGAGGGGATATTTGTGTTGACACCGCCACTATTCTTGCGCATAAAAATTAGCTTGGCAACTGTATTCACACGAAATTAATACAAATACAAATGCGATAATAAGAATTATGATCAGGTCGGAAATATTTTTATATATATTACTAATCATTTCATTTTCAAATTTTATTGTATTGTATTTGCTCAAATAAAGTTGAAGTAAAATTAATTTATTTCAATTGTTGTTTTAAATACTTTTAAAGTGACATTTAATTATAGAAATTATATTTTATTATTTAAAAAAAAAACTAAGTAAACATGAGTAATATAAACAACTGGAGTAAAGAGCAAACGTTGGCTCTTATTCAAATTATTCAAATTTCTACTTCAAAAATGTCCATGTTTGTATAATCCATTACATGTAGATTTTATAAACAAAAGGAAAAGACTTGAAAAAATGAATATAATGTTCGAAGAACTAAAGGAAGTTAAAAATAATGTTACAATGAACACTATTAAAATCAAGATACGTACCTTGCAAAGGCAATTATCCAAGGAAAAATTTCGAATTCTAAATTCGAAAAGAAGTGGTGCTGGAGCAGATGAAATATACGAACCAAAATTATGGTGTTATAATAATTTATCTTTTTTGCTCCAGTCATCTTACACAACGTCGAGTATTTCGAATATAAACTTATCAAAAGTATGTGTATTTAAATTAAATTTTGACATTGTGCAACAAATATGTAATTTTCTTTTTCAGATAGGTGTAAATAAATCAGAATATACAAAGGAATTATTAGTTGAAAACCGACCATCAAATGTAAGTCTAAATATTTATTTTTCTGTTACATATACAGTTTTAAAAAAAATTAAGAGTAAAATTAGATTTCCCCTTCACAGTTGAAGTAATTTGTTAATTCACTCCTAACTGCCTCTCCAGATTTAAACTTTTGTCTGCTGCTTACATTTTCTGTCTGTGCATAATCACTGCTTTCTTGAAGTAGATTTATATCAACTGCATCAGCGTACCAACGACTCTTTGATATTAAAAAATTGTGCAGAATGCAACAACATAACACAATTTTTTTAACCTTGTCGTCTTGCAAATTTATTGTTTGCTGGAAAATTCTAAATCTGCTTGTCAATATGCCAAAAGCACGCTCTATAGTTTGTCGAGCTCGACTTAAGCGATAATTAAATACTATTTTTCTTTTATCGCTTATCGTTGTTGGATAAGGTGTCATCATGTTATTGGACAGTGGGAACGCATTATCAGCAACAAACACAGGAGGCAACAATCGCGAATTCCCAATTAACTTTGCAGCAGGGAAATATTTTTCCGGTTGTTGTAATATATGCATAAAATCTGATTGCTGCAGTACACCGCCATCACTTATCCTTCCGTTGCATCCAACGTCAATAAAAATAAACCTGGAATATGCATCGGCAAGAGCTAATAGTACTATACTATGAAAGCCCTTATAGTTGTAAAATATTGGTGCATATTTTTTTAATGGCCTAAAAGCAATATGCTTGCCATCTAGAGCGCCGATACAATTTGGAAATTGCCATTTCAGATTATAACCTTCGGCAATTTTTATCCATTCCTCTGTTGTATATGGAAACTAGAATGAAATTTTTTTATTGTTTTAATAATTTTTCTTAAATTGTAAGTATGGATTATTAAATTTTGTTTACATTTTCAGAAAAGACAAAAAATTAAAACAAAAGAAGTGCCAAACGAAGCTCAAGGTTCATCTAAAAAGACCAAAGAGATTATGCAGGAGCAAGTACAAATGTCCATTACAAAAGAGGAGAAATTTTGCACTCATCTTCGTAGCTTGCTACAAGATATTCAATTAAAAAAAACTTTTGACGATGTTACATTAGAAATTTTAATGCTCGTAAGAAGAAAAATTAAAGAAGAGAAGCATATGCTAGGACATTTTCACAATTCTTCACCAGTACCTTCAACATCTTCAAAATACCCTTTACAAATTGTAATGGAAAATACTTGTGAAAGTATGAGTGATGATGACTAATTTAATTTTGGACAATAATTTTCAATAAAGTTTACATGAGAAAATAAATTGATTTTAATGTTACTTTTAGAAACTGATCCTTCATGTTTTTATAAATAGCTTCGCACACATCTATAATAGCTCTAGATAGAAAAGTTTGTGATAATTTGCTATTGTAATCTAAATCCTTATAACTTTCTCCTGTAGCCAGAAATCTTAAAGCAACAGAGAGTTTTTCTTCCGGAAGAATTGCTTGTCTCATCTTTGTATTTTGTTTTGTAATATCAGGTCTAATAGCCGATAATATTAAATTGAAGCAATCCTCGTCCATCCTTAGATAATTTTTGTAATCCAAGGAATTTGGAATCAGTTCCTTAAGCAAATTCTGGGTGTTACCGATTTCTTTCCTTGTTTCTCGATATTTTTTGATCCAGCAGCTCCGTTTTGCTCGTTTCTCCTTTTTCATAGCAGACGCTATTACTAAACCAGCAGCACCTACTGATACTAACATTATTATATCGGCTTCTGCAGTATTCATTGTAAACTATCCAGCCTTGTTTTTAAAAAAAAAGAATAAATAAAATTATTTTCACCACAAAACATTAAATATTCCCAAAAACAATTACTTACAGATCAAAAAGGGACAGTTTTTTCCCTGCAAACGTGTTTCGCGTTGAAATTAAATATGTATGATTCAACAATTTTAAAAACAAACTACAACTAATTTATCGCCTCGAACGAACAAACTCTGAATTATCGCCTCGAACGTTATTATAATACATATGCAATGAAATTTGCGTCATGCAAATATAAACACGCGATATTCATAACATTAAGTAATGCAACTACTTCACAACAATTCTACAACAATGCAACTATTAGTGTGTTAGTGTAAATACCCCTATTATTAGGGGAAATTTGTTTAGGCGGGGGAACTTTCTTATAGCAGGTCCGAGACGAGCGGTAATGGGCGTGAATACTGTGTACATACTACCTAGTGGAAATCGCTTCAATGAGTATCCCCTTCGCCAAAGCGAGTGACTCGGCCGAGCACTCGATAGGTGTAATTCTGGCTTTAATTGTTAAGAACTATAATGATATAAATTATTGTACAATGGTAATTATGATATACAATAGTTTTTATTTGCAATATTTCACTATATAAAGGGATGACAATGTATGTAGGAGCGAGTTTTTTGTCAATGTCTTATTTTTGTGGGCAAACTTTCAAAACCCACATAAGAATTTTCAGTTTATATTTAAATCTAAAGCCGGAATTACACTTACCGAGTGCTCGGCCGAGTCACTCGCTTTGTTACTAGGCCGAAAAATTATTGGCGAGTGAGGTGATCACATGTGGAAGAAACTGAACAAGCCAATTCATTGAGATCAGTTTGGTATGGTTAAACATTGTCTCGCGACAGAAGAAAATGAGAAAATTTTCTAAACACCACTACAACTTAATCATACTTGCCATAATAAAGGAAATCTAAAATAAAATTAGCAATAATAGAAAACGAATATGGATAAGACCGTGGCTATTAAAAACAGATAGAGGAGGAAATGCAACCCCGAATGAGTACCCCCTCCACTAAAGCGAGTGAATCGGCCCAGCACTCGGTAGGTGTAATTTCGGCTTCAACCAAATACTGATTGTACTGATCACATTAACCGAGCACTCGGCCGAATGCACTGTCTCGCCCGAGCACTCGGTAGGTGTAATTCGGACTAAAGGCGCGTCTTACGATTCAAGTTTAACTGACCAATTTTAGTTGATCAACAAAAGTTAAATGACTCAGATTTAAACGATACAGTTTGATTGGGTCAAACTTTTCTTGATCAACTCTATTGAAATAAAGATTCTCATTATAGATTTCATTTAATTTTTGTTACTTAACTAAAATTGGTAAATTAAACTTGAATCGTGAGAATGCGCCTTAATTAACACTGACTCTAGCACTAGGCACGAGACGGCATAGGATGACACGAATATAAAACAATGAGAGCACTATAACACAATTCACTGAGCACTTGGTCGATAATTCGCTGGACTGGCTTGTTTTCATTCTTGTTTACACAAATGAATTTCAACCCCAACACCACAATAGTTTAAAGTGTTCAATAATCACTTATTGTTCACTATATTTATAATTATATGTCTTTAATTTTATCGGCTAATGCATTTCGATGTGGATGCCATCATCTTCAGAGCCTTTCTGTTAAAATTTATATATATTTCATTCTTGTTGTCTTGATCTCGTTCTAAGATGGTGACTGGCCGGTGGGATGTGTGGGATTCTAATACGTTGTATAAAGTTCTTTTGCGTTCATATCAGGTCATCCTATAAATAATATTGTTTTCTCTATTTCAATATAAACACTGCAGTATAGTGTTTATAAACAAAAGATAATATCTCTTTACATTTAAAGAACGCATGGTTAGGTAAGTTTAGTTTTAGAAGTCACTGTAATGTAATCATGTTTCTATACATCCTAAATAAAGTCATTATGAACATTAACGACGTTCATTTGTGGCACTGTATTCTTTAAGAATACAACAAAAATAAACAATATAGCTGAATGTTTCTACCACAACCACCATACTCTCCCGACATTGCACCATCTATCACCTAGTTCGATCATTGTAAAAATGTATAACTGTGAGGAATTTCACCAATACAGAACACTTGGAAATGCAATTGAAGAATTTTTCAATTTTAAACAGGTAATATTGTATGAAATTGTAACTCCCTTTGAAATTTAATTAATATTGAAATAAAATGGATAAATAAGTATTCTATTAGATTTTTTTTATTAAAAAAATATGTTCGTGAAAATTCAAGAAAGAAAGAACCTCAATCAGATGTTGACGAATCCCTTAGAACAGGGGTCGACAACCTATGACCCGCGGGTCACCGAGTGACCCATTTGATAATTTCAAGTGACCCACTTTAGTTCCGATAATAAAATATTGAAAATAAAATATTGATGAACAGGTCAAAAATGATTTCTTATCTTGTGACATAATTAGCATTGCAGTTGATGAAAGTACTGATATAAATAGTATTGGTAGGCTTGCAATAATTATTAGATTTGCATCAATAAATAGCTCGAATGTCAATGAAGAACTATGCGTTCTTGCTTCAATGAATGACACGACCAAAGGCACTGATATTTTTCGTCAAGTACAAGAGTTTATAAATTTCAAAAACGGGCAAGTATTGATTTAAAAAGTGAATTGTTTTCTATAGCAACTGATGGTGCTCCAAGTATGAGAGGAAAAACTGTTGGATTCGTAAAACTAATGGAAAATGAATTTGGCCGCTCACTTTTATCGTTTCATTGTATCATACATGAAGAAAATTTATTTGCAAAGGCGTCTACGCAACAACTTAAGGATGTAATGAAAAAGGTTGTTGAGATCGTAAACATGATAATAGTGCGATCAGCATAATACACAGGCGCTTTAAAGCTTTTTTGGAGGAAATTGAATCGAAATATGGAGATTTGTTGTTACATTCTGAAATAGGATGGTTAAGTCGAGGCAAAGTTCTTAATAAATTTGTAGAGTGTTTTGATGATATACAAATATTTCTTCACGAAATCGGTGAAAATGATCTCGAACTCAATGATAAACAATGGTTTTTAAGACTTTTGTTCTTAACAGACATAATGAACCATTATAATGATTTCAATGTACGACTCCAAGGAAATAACCACACAATTTTGGAAATGTATGAGGAATGGAAGAGTTTTACTTCAAAATTAATATTATTTGAAACTGACATAAAAACTAAAAAAATTCATTTCTTTCCTTTCTTAAAAAGGGAACATGAAAAAGAAAATATCGATGAAAGCAATCTAAATATGTTCGAAAGTTGGATTTTCGTCATTAAAAGTGAATATGAAAGTCGGTTTCAAAGTTTTAAGAAGCATGGAGAAATGTTTACATTTATAATAAATCCCGAGGAAATAGAAGAAAATGTTTTAAATTTGAAGTATTTTCAATATCTAAAAATTGACAATTTTAGTTTAGAAGTGATTGATTTTAAAAGTTCAACGTTATGGACGGATAAATTCAAGAAATTGCGAAAAGATTTGGAAAAAACAGAAGATAATCATCTTCTCATGATATCAACATGTTGGGCATCACTTCCTACGAAGTTTTCATCTTTGAAAAAAATTGACTTTACCATTTTGTCCACATTCGATTCAACTTATAAATGTGAGCAAATATTTTCACAAATGAAATTTATATTAAGCAAGAACAGGAACAGGTTAACTACCGAAAATTCAGATGCTTGTATTCATCTTAAAACGACTAACTATAAACCAGACTTGACTAAATTGACGTCACAAGTTCAACATCAGGGGAGCCATTGATATCGAAGAGAACGTTTATAAATAAAGTTCATTCAACTATGTTTGTAATTATTTTCTTAATAAAATATATCTTATTATTTACTAAAAGACTGTTTTAATACGAAAATATCTCTGATCCAAACGACTTTTTAATACTCACATTTTGGTTGATTTTGACCCGCAGCCAAAAAAGGTTGCCGACCCCTGCCTTGAAATTTAACCATGTGTGTTTACTGCTCGGCGGTAAGTCTTTAAATATGTTTTATAATTTTACATTTATTGTTCGGAATAAAAACTTCAAAACATTGCCGATACATTGGGTCGCAGCCGCATGTACGTTTATTGTTAATATGAATTTATCTATTTTATTTAAATTTATTTTGAGTTATTTGAATACATTGTATATATATATATATATATATATATATATATATATATATATATATATATATATATATATATATATATTTGTAAGTAAATTTATTTATCTACTATATTTTCATTTTCGCCTTTGTGAACATTTTGATTTCTGTAATTATTTATTGTTGTTTTTATTATTATTTATTTTTCCATAATCATTGTACGATTATTAACATTTATTATCGGTTCGAGTTTATTTAAGTTTATTCATTTTTTATTTTATTCATATATCATTCGTGAATTTCAATAGACGTAGTTTCATAATTACCATACATTCTTTATAACAATTTTTTATCTCAATTTCTGTTTACTATTGATTTTAAAGTTATTTATCATGTTTTATATGTTTATTTGTTATTTTCATTACTCGTTTAAAATTTCACATTTTGTTTATTTTTTATTATTATTATTAATATTTGTGAATTTATAATGAAAATGGTTCAATAATTTACATATTTTTGATCTTTTTTCAAAATAAAACATTTAAAGATTTGTTTAAATAACTCAACACTATATATATATATATATATATATATATATATATATATATATATATGTATGTATGTATGTATGTATGTATGTATGTATGTATGTACGGATGTATGTATGTACGTATGTATGTTTATATGTATGTACATTTGTATATATATATATATATATATATATATATATATATATAAATATATACACACATACACACACATACATATATACATACATAATTTATAATATCACTTCTTTTAAAGAAATAAAATACAATTATTTCTAAAATTTTTGCATTTAATCGTAACTATCAACAAATTTTTATTACTGTTACTGTAATTATTCATTTAAGCATTTATTACTTGTCTACATAAGAGCGCCGAAATCTGTGTAAAACTGCAATATTATTTATGAGAAATAACAGTTCTATAGATAACCATTCTGTACGAATGGATAACAAAGAATTGTGGAATTGTTGCAAAAATAAAAATTGTATTTATTGCTATAATTATTGTTTGTAATTTTAAAATATTTTATATTGAGGAATATCTTTAAAAAAAAGTTATAACTACTATTTAATAATTAATTGAATAATAATTATTTATATTCGATATTTATTTGTCACAAATATTCCATATAAATTTCTAGATTATATATACGAGGTTGTTTGATAAGTCCGTGTAAAAATAAAAACTGCTTCATTTTTTTGAATAAATCGTTTTTATTTTTCAACATAGTCTCCTTTTAGGCTTATACACTTCATCCAACGCTGCTCTAGTTTGTTGATCCCTTCCGAATAATAGGATTTGTCCAAGTCTGTAAAATAGTCATTCGTTCCTGCAATCACCTCCTCGTTCGAATAAAATCTTTTTCCCGCGAGCCATTTCTTCATATTAGGGAACAAATAATAGTCCGATGGAGCCAAGTCTGGAGAACAGGGGGGATGTGAAACGATTTGGAACCCTATTTCCATTAGTTTTGCGGCCACAACTGCTGAGGTGTGAGCTGGTGCGTTGTCGTGATGAAAGAGGACTTTTTTGTGGGCTAATCGGGGACGTTTTTCTTGCAACTCGGTTTTCAAACGATCCAATAACAATGAATAATATGCACCTGTAATGGTTTTACCCTTTTCCAAATAGTCGATAAAGATTATTCCTTGCGAATCCCAAAAGACAGTCGCCATAACCTTCCCGGCCGAAGGAATTGTCTTCGCCTTTTTCGGAGCAGATTCCCCCTTGATAACCCATTGTTTAGACTGTTCTTTGGTCTCAGGAGTGTAGTTATGTATCCATGTTTCATCTACAGTGATGATACGACGCTTAAAGTCCTGCGGATTGCCTTTAATGAAGTAGTGTTTAATCAACACGCGAAATTCTTTTTCGTCCATTATTTGACAATCACTCGATTTCCTTGATTCCAACGATTGTCAAACACAAAGGAATAGACCGATATGGCTGAAACTTGATGTGTGTTCTTCCAAGAGGTGCTACTAATTAAAAATAACCTCGATATGCACCAGTGGTGCCATCTTTCGGAATTTACACGGACTTATCAAACTACCTCGTATATATATATATATATATATATATATATATATATATATATATGTATACACGAGGGTCCTTTTATATGTATGGTAAAAAGTAAGAAAAACTAAATCAAAAAAATCAATTTAATTAATTAATTAAATAAATTAAACAATAAATAAATTTACCATACTTATAAAACAACCCTCGTATTATGTGTATACTCTGTCATTTCTAAATAACTCTGAGTTTATAACAAAATAAAAAAAATATATTTATGAATATTTTTAGGTTTTAAATTAATCTTAGATATTTTAATAATAAACAAAGTTTAAAAAGACCAACAATTAGAAAAAATCATCAATAAACGTGCATATATACATGTACACATATATATGTATGTTTTAGTTTTTTTATAATTCTTAGTCTTTTTAAACATAATGTTTTATTAAATTTCATAGGATCGATTTAAACCCTAAAAATATTGTTACTTATTAATTTATATATATATATATATATTTATTCACCATTTTAGAAATTAAATCCAATTCAGAACTAAATTAATGATTCGATTTTTTTAAAAAAATATAATATGAAAATTGATCTTTTCAATTTAAATCTAAGATTTTTTTGTTATCTAAAAATGTACGGTTAAAAAGATATTGAAATCTATAGTTTATAGTGTAAGTTTGAAGCTTTTAGTCAGCAGTTCTGCCAGTTTTTATTCTAACTAAAACAATTAGTTCTAAAATTACATGCATTTTAGACCTACTTTGAAGGCGTAGTAATTAAACGCTTTCAAGTTAGGAATATAACAAAGTTAGTGTATTGAAAAAATAATTGTTATCTTTGTGTTTTCGTAATTTGTGAATATTACTGAAACAAACACCGTTATGTGCAATAATATTTTATTTCTTTTATCTGTTTGACTTTATATATATATATATATATATATATATATATATATATATATATATATTCTCAAAATATCGTTTAAAAATGAAACCTCATTACAATAATTATGGTTCCCTAATTAAATCCCTCGGAATTAAAAATGAGCAGTTAGTAAAATTACACATGAAATTTTCTGGTTTAAAATTAAATTATTGAAAATAACCTTTACTGCGAAATGTGGCTTAAAATGGTAATTAAATATTTGTTATTAAACCATGCAGTGTTCGAAGTGATTTATTTATATGAAACTGATTTATCTGAAGTGCGTGAAATCAAGAAATAGTGAGATATTTTTTATTCAATCTTTTTATACACTAATAAATACAATAACTATATTGTATTTACAAAGATTTATAATTATAATAATCTATTGTTAATTTTATTACAATAGACATTACGCCTTACTGTATCTTAATTTAATTACTTTTTTTTAAAAAAAAGTTGTTTAGCCGTACAGGATAAGTGTATAAATTTTTAAATATATTTATTTTAGGATTATACATTGAAAAAATTTTTTTTACAAAAACTTCATGTGCACTTTGAAACACTTATTATATATATATATATAGGAAAGTAAAGCATTATTTTTAGTCTGTTTCATTACAATATTTGAAGTGAAATTTTGTTTAAATAAATTATATAGTGATTTTCAGTAAAACTTGCGTTTTTGGCGTAAGTCTTTGAATGAGTTTTATTGTTCAATGAATTTTCTCTTATGCTGCGAAATAAATTAAAATCCGTTCTGAAATATTTGTCTATTAAGTCATTCTTTCTGAACGATCAATTAAAGCTATACTTTATCTAATCAAATATAGTATTATTTATAGTTAGTTTCATTGCAACAATGATAGAAATCTAATGTGCCTACATGAAATATGTAATATTGTAGATTTTTTCCGGGAACATTACACTTTGAATCGTGTCTTAAAATATTTTTTGGATATAAAATAAATTTAGTGTTGAATTAGAAATTAAAATCTCAATATTGTTGAGTGATTTTCAGAGGTATATCTTAATAGGAAGTAAAACAGATAAAGACAATTTGCGTAAGGTTGTAAATCCTAAATCAAAAATTGTCATTAAACCTCCTGATCAGTGTGGTCTATATAATCAAGTACAAGTGAACGGCGATTACATTATATTGTAAATAATAACTAATTTAATCTCAACAGTTATTCTTCAAATATTATATATTCGATTATATTCTCTGATAACTGGATTGAAATAATATAATATTATTAATTGACAACAACACTATTATATGCAAATAATTTTTGTGTATGATTTTTACCAGATCACATGAACTGAAGACTATACAGAAGATAAGAAGATACAGATATAAATAATATACCATTTTTCTTAAGCACAGGAATATGAAGACAGCTTAGTAATGATCCTTCAACACTGAGATCAAAAGCTTCCACAGAGACGAGAGATGATAATAAAAGTGCTTGCAAGAGTGCAAAAACATTTGGACTGCACATGCTTATACTATGGACTATGTGTGTGGTGCGTAGAGACATATTCTCCTATCAAATAAGTCCAATGATGAGGTCATGCTATCTCTACTGAGAGGGTTGAGTTATTGAATACGGTGTATATCACCCTGCTAACTTTAGTTGAGAGACGTCATCTTTAGCTCGAGCTGAAGTATATATCATTTCCACCACTATCATCTAACACAGGGGTAGGCAACCTTTTTTGTCCGCGGGTCAAAATCAGCCAAAATGTGAGTTTTAAAGAGACGTTTGGGTCAGAGATATTTTCGTATTAAAACAGTCTTTTAGTAAATAATAAGATATATTTTATTAAGAAAATAATTACAAACATAGTTGAATGAACTTTATTTATAATCGTTCTTTCGATATCAATGGGTCCCCTGATGTTGAACTTGTGACGACAATTTAGTCAAGTCTGGTTTATAGTTAGTCTTTTTAAGATGAATACAAGCATCTAAATTTTCGGTAGTTAACCTGTTCCTGTTCTTGCTTAATATAAATTTCATTTGTGAAAATATTTGCTCACATTTATAAGTTGAACCGAATGTGGACAAAATGGCAAAGCTAATTTTTTTCAAAGATGAAAACTTCGTAGGAAGTGATGCCCAACATGTTGATATAATGAGAAGATGATTATCTTCTGTTTTTTCCAAATCTTTCCGCAATTTCTTGAATTTATCCATCTATAACGTTGAACTTTTAAAATCAATCATTTCTAAACTAAAATTGTCAATTTTTAGATATTGAAAATACTTCAAATTTAAAACATTTTCTTCTATTTCCTCGGGCTTTATTATAAATGTAAACATTTCTCCATGCTTCTTAAAACTTTGAAACCGACTTTCATATTCACTTTTAATGACGGAAATCCAACTTTCGAACATATTTAGATTGCTTTCATCGATATTTTCTTTTTCATGTTTCCTTTTTAACAAGGGAAAGAAATGAAATTTTTTAGTTTTTATGTCAGTTTCAAATAATATTAATTTTGAAGTAAAAATTTTGAAGTAGTACTTTATTTTCGGAACTAAAGTGGGTCACTTGAAATTATCAAATGGGTCACTCAGTGACCCGCGGGTCATAGGTTGCCGACCCCTGATCTAACATATGAAGAAGCCACCTGTTTTCAGTAAGTGCTATTTCGACAATCTATAGCTAGACAGACGATCCAGTTACAGTGCGAGGATCCATCAAAAACCTCTTCGTCTGCTGTGTGCATTATACTCTGGTATTAATCATCAATACAGTGAGTGATAAGCTATTATAGTAATTCCTCCTAACAGAGATGTTTGTAATAACTCTCAGATGTTACTAATGTCTGCATTTTTAGATAAATTTCTATTAAGCCCATTGGTGATACTACAAGGTTGTAAAGGTGACATCTAATATCGTACACTTAGAACTGAGATGAAACATTATCGGGAGAGTTGCTTCAGCGATAGCTACATGAAAGGAAGGCTTGCATCCTTCAAAACAAGATTGTAAGTCGACTTTTGGATACACTATAAAGAGTGACTGAACGGGTTTCAAAGTAATGTATTGCGGTAAATGTATAACTTTATGCATGCTTACAATGGATTCTGTTTCCAGTTAGCTGATGTAATCAAGTGAGAGGGCATTAATATCGACTTGCTAGAGATGAAGTGCGCCGACTTGCTACAGTGGAATAAGTTCAGTCCTGGTGAAAACTTTCAACCCGTTTAGAATGTCATTAACAAAATGAAGATAGAGCATTGTTCCTATTTATTGAAGGGGGAGTTCGATGCAGAGTTCATTAGAGGACTGAGCATATGAGTCGCCCAATGATGAATGTGAAGTTGCATATAAGCTGAGTTCAAACTTTGTGATGTCATCCAACTTCGTGTCTGAGGGCGTCATGCTCCTGTCTTTCTGATCTATACATCTTAGAGCAGTGTTTCCCAACCTTTTTTAGGCCATGCCCCACCTTCATATTTCTAAAATTTTTATGCCCCCCCTACATAATTTTTAACCTTTAAAAATTATTTTGTTCCCTTAAGAAATATAAATGATAAGTTTTAGGAAGAAATCACTATGAAATTGTTATCAAAACATCGTAAGTAAAATTTCAAAACATATTAGGTTGGCAAGTATCTCCCTTCCGCTTTTTTTTTGTACATAGCTGCGAAATTCAAAAGACCAGAAGGCGGAAGGGAGATATTTGCCAACCTAATATAATGAAAAACTGAAATTCAAAATAATTTTAATATTGATTTTTCTATATTCATTTAGTGCGATCCTTGCGCTTGATGCTTGCTGCACAGAGATTTTATATTAGGTTCCAATTTACTTAGCTTTAATCTCAAGTCTCCACGTCGTGTTATATCAAGTCGATTTCTTTTTTTTATCAGTAAATCATTTACAGCACTAAATCCACATTCAGCTAAATATGAAGATGGAAACGGTAGTAAAAGTTTTCTTGCACATTTGGTTGCATTTGGGTATTTAATTTCAGTTTCTTCACAAAGCCATGCCATCGCTCCTTTTATATTAAATAAAGTTTTTACTGATTCATCATTTTGCAATTCTGCGAGTTCTTCTTGATACTGCATATTTGATATATCAGACAAATCCACTAATATTGGCTGCATCATCCATGTTGGGAAATCAATTTGTTTTAAATCAGAAAATCTTTTTTTTAAATCAGCGGATAGAATATTCAAATGATTGACAATAACAAGTACAGCGGTATCAGTTACTTCACATTTTTGGAGCCAATGAAACTGTTCAAAGTTTTTGTTGTTAATATGTTTCTGATATAACTCTATATTGGTAATGAAACCAAATATCTTTGCTTTTGCATCGACAAGTGTTTTATTTGGTCCTTGAAGTTGCTTATTTAATATATTTAGTTTTTCAAAGATATCGGCTAAATAACTTACAAATGCTTTACCATCGATTGTTAACAGATACTTCATTTCAGGTTTGTCGCTTAAAAAATCACTAAGAGTATCAAACAGTTACATAAATCTTTTCAAGCAGTTTCCTTTTATAGCCATCTTACTTCAGTATGAAGTAACAGTCTCACATGGTCTTCATTTTGTTCTTCACAAAATAACTTGAAAAGACGCTCAAATCAAATCAAAATCAAATATACATTTATTATAGGAGTTGATATACATGTAGAGGTACATATGTGTAATACAAAACTTAGCTTTCTAGTTTATACTAATATACTAATATATGATGTGGGTGATTATAATGGTAGGAGTTTGTTTTTAATGTTAATGTGGGTGGACCAGGAAAAGTTTCAAAAAAAACCTGGTGAACATGAGTTTTTTATTTTAACTAAAACTAACTTAAAACTAGAAACTTATCTAACTTATGAACTAAACTTAACTTAGATAAATTTCTAGTAAAAGACGCTCACATTTGGCACTAGCTTTAATAGCATTAACACACTTTATTACTGCATGTAGTACTTCATTTAGAACAGGCGAGATATTTTTAGCTACCAAGTTTTCCTTATGAATAACACAATGTACAATAATCATTTCTGGATTCGCATCTTTCATCAATTTTAAGCAGTCATTTTTTTTGCCCATCATATTAGGGGCGCCATCTGCAGCACAAGATGTTATATTTTTCATTGGTATATCATTGACATCTAAGTAGTTTTTTAACTTATTATATATATCTTTGGAGGTAGTGGTTCTTTCTAATCTTTTACAGAACAACATTTCTTCAGAAAAATGCCCTTCATCAATATATCTTATATATCAATATATCTAATAATTATTTACAGCATTTTTTTAAGAATTTGCCTTCTTTGTTAAATTTGTCACCGATATCTATCATTGCATTTAAATAACCCAAAGCGAAATGGTTAAAGTCGTGTCGAGTCCATTTTTAAATTGCCCCCCTTAACTATCAAATTGCCCCCCTGTGGGGCGTGGGCCCCACGTTGAGAAACACTGCACTAAACACTAAACTTACAGACTAAACTTACAAACTAACAAACTAAATTTAAAAACTAAACACAAAACACAAACACTTAACTATAGTTACAAAACTTTTATTTCAGTTTTTGGTTTCACAATAGTCGTTTTTGGACAATGTTATAGTTGATTGCGCCGGCAAGAAATACGTGCGAAACGGCTACGCACACGCACACACGACCGGGACACACGCCCGATACGCTGAGCAGGGTCGCCGTCCACGAAAACTCGGCGGCGCGATGATGTCAATGAGCTGCAGCTGGCTGATGTTGTTGCCGTTTACGGTTTGTAGAAGACCGTCTGCGATGGAAACTCAACCAGCCGCGCACGTTTCGTGCGAACGGCCGGAAGTTGCTCGAGACGATCGAGCAGTGGATTTGGATGAAATTTCACGTCAGTCAGGATTCAAGATTTAAGATTCAAGAACATTTATTGATAAATTTTGGTGTACATAGTTTTTTAAATGTATAATATAAGTTGTATATAAAAAGTCATTCTATAGAATATAATATGACTGTATATTGAAATTGTGTGTAAAACTAGCCTAAATTGTCTCTGGTAATTGTTCGTGTGCTTTTTATTTAGGAAAAAATTTCAAAAAAACCTATGAGTTTGAAAAATAAAAACTAAACACTAAACTTACATACTAAACTTACAGACTAAACTTACAAACTAAACACAAAAAAAACACTAATCACTAGAGAACTTGTAAAAAGTTGCAAAACACTTTTTGAAGTTGTTTTTAATTTCACACGTTGTTCGAGTTCAATGTTATAGTTGTTGCGCCGGCAAGAAATACACATATGAAACGGCGACACGCACACACGCACACACGCACGACCGGGACACACTCGCCCGATACGCCGAGCAGGGTCGTCGACATACACGAAAAGACCGACAGGAGCGCACAATGATGTTCGGTGAGCTGCAGCAGCCGGCTGATGTTGTTGCCGTCGTTCATGGTTTATAGTAGATCGTCTGCGATGGAAACTCGACCAGCCGTGCACGTTTCGTGCGAACGGCCGGGAGTTGCTCAAGACGATCAAGTAGTGAATTTGGATGAAATTTAACGTCGGTCAGGTATTTGGTCACCGTTTTGGTAAGGTACTCGTCTATTGTCTGCACGTTAGTCAGTTCGTGAACTGTACTTGTCGGGATTCGGTCGCTTAGTCGTACGTTCAGTATGAGTCGCAGAATGCGGTTTTGGAACTTTGAATTTTGACGAGGTTGGTTCGAGACGTGGTGCACCAAATAGGAGACGCATAGGTCAGAACCGGTCTGATGCATGTTTTGTAGATATTTACTTTTACGTCTGTCGGTAAGTGCGACGTCAGTAGCGGTCGTAATGTGTGTAACATTGCACCAGACCTTCGTAGTCTGTCGCTTATGGTCTGTATGAACGTTAGCTTTCGGTCGAGCTTCAGGCCGAGATAAGTAATTGTCGACGTTTGTTTTATTGTAGTTTTGTCGTACGTGATTAGATCTGTCGGGTCGTGATTTGATCTTGAAAAGGTCGTAGCCGATGATTTCGAATGATTAATTTTGATTCTGTTCCGAGAGTAGTACCCGCTGAGCGTCGACAATGATTTCGAAAGTTTCGTCGGGGTCGGATGATTGTTGGGTGTGTCGGTGTACAGACACGCGTCATCCGCGTACAACGCGAGATTGACGGTGTCCTGCAATTTTGGGATGTCGCTCGTAAAGATATTATACAGTACGGGTCCCAGGACAGAGCCTTGAGGAACGCCGGCGGGTATTGGATGATTGCATGATTTTTTATTCTCGTACTTGACGTGAAATTCACGACCAAGCAGATAATTTTGTAACGTTTTAGTCAAGTAGTTGGGTGCTTTGGTCAGATATAATTTTGCGAGCAGACCGTCGTGCCACACCGAATCGAAAGTTTTTTCGATGTCGAGCGAGACGACTACGGTGAGCCGGTTCTTTGCCAAATTGTGTCGGATGGCGTCAGTGAGTCGATGCAGTTGATGAATCGTACTATGAGAGTCTCTGAAGCCAAATTGTTCATCGGGAATGACGCGATTGGTGGCCAGGTGAACGTTCAGTCTCTTAAGTATCGTCCGTTCGTAGAGTTTACTGATCGTCGACAAGAGACTGATCGGTCGGTAGCTGGTCGGTGAAGTCAACGGTTTTCCCGGCTTCGGGATCGGCGTCACTTGCGAGCTCTTCCACATAGCCGGGAAATGGTTCTGTCGCAGTGCACAGTTAAATATGTCTCGTAGTTTAGCGATCGCTTTCCTCGGCAAATGTTTCAGGTGTGCATTCGATATACCGTCCGGACCCGGTGACGAGCGTGTTTTCAGGTTTTGTATATGTTTTCGTATTTCATCTGCGGTTATCGGCGGAATATCGTCGTCGGTGTAAGGTTCGTGGTCTCTAAGATATTCGCCGAAACCGATGATACTATTGTGCTTTTGATTGTCGGCAGTGAGTCGCCAGTCCGATGCGCTCGAGCAAAGAGAGAAGCGATCAGGTCCACTTTGTCTTGTGTCTGAGTGTACAGTCGATCGCCGCTTTCCGAGAGCAGAGCCGGAATTTGGCTTTGTTTCGGTCGCAACCGACGAACGGATTGCCAGATCGAGTTTCGTTCTTTCAATAGTGAATTTGTTAAAATGTTATTCGAAACGACGATGCGGTGATCCTGCATCGATTCACGAATTAAATTTGTCAGGCGGTTTTTCTCGCGACGATAGTACGGATCGGCGGTTCGTCGCCACTGACGACGAGCGCAGTTCCGCAATCGTATAAAGTTTAATATTTCAGGAGTGGGCCGAACGCGATTAGAATTTGGAATTTTGATTGTCGGGACGGCCCGTTCGGACGCCGTCCGCACGACAGACTGAAACTCGACGAGGGCCTGATCGATCCGTTCGCACGTGTCCAGGTCGGCAGGTATTTGTAGGTGGTCGTTGATGTAGGTTTTGTAAATCGTCCAGTCGGCGTTCCTATAGTCCTTCGTCGTATGTTGTTGAAGTCTCGTCGGCCGAAAAGCGTCAATTGTCGTCAACGTTGGACAATGGTCCGAGTCGGGGCCTTCGTCGAGAACGACGACCGATTGTCAATGTTCCTCGTCACGGCGATGTCGAGCACGGACGGATGCACACCTATGCGCGAGTAGCACGTGAACTCGTCCGGATGTAAGATGTCATAATGCGCGTCGTCGAGTAAGTCAGACAGGAGACGGCCGTTGTGATTCTCACAGTTACACAGCCAGTGCTGATGCTTGGCATTCAGATCACCGACTGTGATTGTCCGTTCGTGTTGGTCGGTCAGTCGTCTGAGCGCGTCGATGTCGAGACGCTGATCCGGTACGTAGAGGCCCGTGATGACCACATTACGTGGACCATCGACGAACACACTAACGTACTCCAGATCGACGCCGGAGCGATTCAAGATTCAAGATTCAAGAACATTTTATTGATATAAATTTAGGTGTACATAGTTTGATGTATAATAAAAATTATAAATAATAAGTCTTTCTATATAAAAATACATAATTTAACTGTATACTAAAATTGATTGTAAAACTAGCCTAAATTGTCTATGGTCAAATGTTCGTGTGATTTTATTTTTAGGAAAAATTTCAAAAAACCTATTGAGTTTGAAAAACACTAAAACTTACATACTAAACTTATAGACTAAACTTATAGACTAAACTTATAGACTAAACTTACAAACTAAACACTAGACACTATAGCACTTGAAAAAGTTTGCAAAAACACTTATGTTGTTTTTAGGTTTCGCACTATTTGTTCGTATTGTTCATTGTCACTGTTGAATGTTGATGGTGGTGATTGCGCCGGCAGGAATCTCATGCGGAAAAATCAACGACACGCACACACGCACGACCGGGACACACACGCGCCCGATACGCCGAGCAGGGTCATCGACATGCACGAAGAGACCGACAGGAGCGCACAACGATATGCTCGGTGAGCTGCAGCGACCGGCTGATGTTGTTGCCGTCGTTCATGGTTTATATTAGATCGTCTGCGATGGGAACTAGACCAGCCGTGCACGTTTCGTGCGGACGGCCGGGAGTTGCTCAAGACGATCGAGTAGCGAATTAGGGTGAAATTTGACGTCGGTCAGGTATTTGGTCACCGTTTTGGTAAGGTACTCGTCTATTGTCTGTACGTTAGTCAGTTCGTGAACTGTACTTGTCGGGATTCGGTCACTTAGTCGTACGTTAAGTATGAGTCTCAGAATGCGATTTTGAAATTTTTGAATTTTGATTAGATTGGTTCGAGAGGCAGTGCACCAAATAGGAGACGCATATGTCAGAACCGGTCTGATGCATGTTTTGTATATATTTACTTTTACGTCGGTCGGTAAGTTCGACGTCAGTAGCGGTCGTAGCGTATGTAACATTGCACCAGACCTTCGTAGTCTGTCGCTTATTGTCTGTACGAACGTTAGCTTTCTATCGAGCTTCAGGCCCAGGTAAGTAATTGTCGGCGATTGTTTGATGGTTGTTTTATCGTAGGTGATCGAGACAGTTGAGTTCAAGTTCGATTTTGAAAAAGTCGTGGCCGATGATTTCGAATGATTAATTTTGATTTTGTTTCGAGAATAGTACCCGCTCAGCGTCGACAACGATTTCGAAAGTTTCGTCGGGGTCGGATGATTTTTGGGAGTGTCCGTGTACAGGCACGCGTCATCCGCGTACAACGCTAGATTGACGGTGTCCTGCAATTTTGGAATGTCGCTCGTGAATATACTATATAGCACGGGTCCCAGGACAGAGCCTTGAGGAACGCCGGCGGGTATAGGATGATTACATGACTTTTATTCTCGTACTTGACGTGAAATTCACGACCAAGCAGATAATTTTGTAACGTTTTAGTCAAGTAGTTGGGTGCTTTGGTCAGATATAATTTTGCGAGCAGACCGTCGTGCCACACCGAATCGAAAGTTTTTCGATGTCGAGCGAGACGACGACGGTGAGCCGGTTCTTTGCCAAATTGTGTCGGATGGCGTCAGTGAGTCGATGCAGTTGATGAATCGTACTATGAGAGTCTCTGAAGCCAAATTGTTCATCGGGAATGACGCGATTGGTGGCCAGGTGAACGTTCAGTCTCTTAAGTATCGTCCGTTCGTAGAGTTTACTGATCGTCGACAAGAGACTGATCGGTCGGTAGCTGGTCGGTGAAGTCAACGGTTTTCCCGGCTTCGGGATCGGCGTCACTTGCGAGCTCTTCCACATAGCCGGGAAATGGTTCTGTCGCAGTGCACAGTTAAATATGTCTCGTAGTTTAGCGATCGCTTTCCTCGGCAAATGTTTCAGGTGTGCATTCGATATACCGTCCGGACCCGGTGACGAGCGTGTTTTCAGGTTTTGTATATGTTTTCGTATTTCATCTGCGGTTATCGGCGGAATATCGTCGTCGGTGTAAGGTTCGTGGTCTCTAAGATATTCGCCGAAACCGATGATACTCTTGTGTTTTTTGATTGTCGGCAGTGAGTCGCCAGTCCGATGCGCTCGAGCAAAGAGAGAAGCGATCAGGTCCACTTTGTCTTGCGTCTGAGTGTACAGTCGGTCGCCGTTTTCCGAGAGCAGAGCCGGAATCTGGCTCTGCTTCGGTCGCAGCCGACGAACGGATTGCCAGATCGAGTTTCGGTCTTTCAATAGTGAATTTGTTAAAATATTATTCGAAACAGCGATGCGGAGATCCTGCATCGATTCACGAATCAAATTTGTCAACCGATTCTTTTCACGACGATAGTACGGATCCGCGGTTCGTCGCCACTGACGACGAGCGCAGCTCCGTAATCGTATCAAGTTTAATATTTCAGGAGTGGGCCGAACGCGATTTGAATTTGGAATTTTGACTGTCGGGACGGCCCGTTCGGACGCCGTCCGCACGACAGACTGAAACTCGACGAGGGCCTGATCGATCCGTTCGCACGTGTCCAGGTCGGCAGGTATTTGTAGGTGGTCGTTGATGTAGGTTTTGTAAATCGTCCAGTCGGCGTTCCTATAGTCCTTCGTCGTATGTTGTTGAAGTCTCGTCGGCCGAATAGCGTCGATTGTCGTCAACGTTGGACAATGGTCCGAGTCGGGACCGTCGTCGAGAACGACGACCCGCGACGACCGATTGTTCATGTTCCTCGTCACAGCGATTTCGAGCACAGACGGATGCACACCTATGCGCGAGTAGCACGTGAACTCGTCCGGGTGCAGTATGTCGTATTGTGCGTCGTCGAGCAAGTCGGACAGGAGACGGCCGTTGTGATTCTCACAGTTACACAGCCAGTGCTGATGCTTGGCATTCAGATCACCGACTGTGATTGTCCGTTCATGTTGGTCGGTCAGTCGTCTGAGCGTGTCGATGTCGAGACGCTGATCCGGCACGTAGAGGCCCGTGATGACCACATTACGTGGACCATCAACGTACACACTAACGTACTCGGAATCGACGTCGTCGACGAGTCGCGGTAGCAGCGAATGTGGAATCTGTTTGTTTACAAGCACGGCGACGCCTCCTCCGTTTCGGTCGGGTCGGTCGTGTCTGTACACATTATAGCCTGAAGCTCGCAAGGACATTGTCGGCTTTAAGTGAGTCTCTGTTAACACTGCGACATCCACACGACGAGCGTGCAGCATGTGCAGTGTTTCGTCCAATTTAGGTCTCAGTCCGTTTACATTGAAATTTATGATAGTGAGCTTTCTCTCGGTCGCTATTTATACACAACCGAGAGGTACCTGCATCTGCAGACGATCGAGCGCTTCGCTACAGCTCAGGATCGCCGCCTTCAGCCGACGAACCTCCTCGACGATGGCAGCGAACTCTGCCCAGTGACTCGGCGGCAACGTCGACGACGACGACGACGGCGGCGGCGGCGGCGACGACGATAACAACGACGACGGCATCGGAGCAGAGACGAACTGCTGCTGTTGTTGTTGATGGTGCTGTTGCTGCAGCTGTTGATGTTGGAACTGTTGCTGTTGCTGCGATTGTTGTTGCTGCTGCTGAAATTGTTGTTGCTGCTGCTGCTGATTGTTATTGTTGTGTCGTATCTGGTCGAAACCGCCCGTCATCGTCGTCGACGGCAACGCCGGGAACGCACTGTAATCATTGTTGTTATTTTAATTATTGTAATTGAATTGTGACGGCGAACGCCACTGCTGCTGTTGCTGTTGTTGTTGTTGCGATTGTTGCAAGTAATTGAATCCGCAATTACAGCAGCAGCCGCCGCCGCCACCGTAACCGCCGCCGTTGACCGCCAGACGGGCATTTTGATTGTCATTCTGAATATTGTTATTATTTACCCAAGCATTGGCTTTGGGCAACGGAACAGGTTTGAATTTCTTACGCTGCTGTTCCTTGCGAGCCTCGATGCCCGTCAAGTAGTCAACGACGGCGATGCACTGGCGGTAGTTCGCCGGGTGGTCGCCGCCACAATTTATGCACTTGGCCGACTCTACACAATCCGTCTTCGTGCATTCCGACGTCATGTGATCGCCGGCGCACTTTACACATCGAGGAGTCGAGAAACAATTTGCGGTCGCATGCCCGAGCCGCTGGCACCGGTGACACTGGGTAAATCCAGTTCCCGCCCTGTACTTCCTCCAGTACACACAACAATGAACCAGGTACTCGATCTTCGTTACCTGGCTCATTGTCGTTTCGTTAGTAAAATTCACTTTGTAGGCGGGCGAGGAACTGGCCGCGCCGCGCATAACAAAAATATCTCGGACTACTAGACCCTCGTCGGCGAGTGCGCCGACGATCTCGTTGCTAAGTCCCTCGGGCACGCCGCTGAGAACCATCTCCATCGGACGATTCTCGGCGAGCGTGTACGTGTGATATTCAACTTTTGTAGATCGGAGCGCGTCTTGCACGGCGTCCCAGTCGGCGCGGCTGTCAACGAAGATTTTGGCCTCGTTCCGCACATATTTTAAGTGTACCTTGCCGGCGCATTTGGCGGCCAGCTCGTTGGTGAACGCGAAGTGGTTTACGGGCTTTCGATGCAACACGATCGGCGGCATCGGTCGTGCTGTTTTATTTGTCGTCGTCGTTTTGTTGCTGCTTTTGGCATTGCTGCCGTTACTGTTGTTGTTGCTGTTGGTGCTGTTACTGGAGCCGCCGCCGTGTGCAGCCGAACTCGTGCTCGGTCTGTTGACGACGACGATGTTGCTGTTGCCACTGCTGTTGTTGTTGACGTTATTGCTGCTGCTCGTGCCGCCGTTGCCGACGCTGCCGCTGCTTCCGATGACGTTGGTGGTGGTGGTGGCGGTGGCATTGTTACCGCTGTTGTCGCTGTCGCCGTCCGTCCCAGTGAAGGACAGCTGCATCGGCTCCATTGTGTTTTCAGGTCGGTTGCTTAGCGCAAGGAACTTGTTCGTCAGGACAAGTTCCTGCGAGACGGCCATTCTTTTGCGCTTTCGCCGCTGGCTGCGCGCCTGTGATTGCGATTGATGTTGTTGTGGCGGCTGCTGCTGCTGCTGCTGCTACTGTTGTGGCTGTGGCTGCTGTTGATATTGTAGTTGTTGTGGCCGCTGCTGCTGCGGCTGCTGTGGCTGCTGTGGCTGCTGCAGATATTGTTGTTGTTGCTGCGGCTGCTGTTGATATTGCTGTTGTGCCTGCTGCTGCTGTGGCTGCCGATATTGTTGTTGCTGATGTTGTGGCTGCTGTAGTGGCTGCTGCTGCGGCTGCTGCTGATATTGTTGTTGCGGCTGTAATGATTGCTGCGGCTGTTGTGATTGCTGCAGCTGTTGATTTTGCTGCAGTTGCTGAGATGACGACGACGATGATGATGTTGATGTCGATGCTGTCGACGGTGATGACGCAGACGGCGGCGGCGGTGTTGGTGTCGTCGTTGATGTTGTTGTCGTCGTCGTCGTCGGCGTCTTGGCGAGCGAGAACCGCGATCGGGACGACAGCGCGGCCATACGCAATTGCGTCTCGGCCGCCGCCAACATCGCCGCCGCCGTCGTCGTCACGCCCGTCGACATCACCGACGTTGTCGTCATCATTGTGGTCGAGGTCGACGCCATACGCGTCGTCATCGTTGTGGTCATTGTCGTGGTCGTCAGCGTTGCCGCCGATACGACCAACGACATGGGTACGTCCACGCTACAAGCTGTCATAATCGTTGTCATCGTCGTCGTCGTCGTCGTTGTTGTCGTCATTGGAGTCACAATTTGAGTCATTGTCGTCATGTCAATGTCTTTGGTTATATTATCAACACCATCGTTGTTGTTGTTGTCGTTGTCGCCGCTATTGTTAGCGGCAGTGGTGGTGGATACGATCGTTTTATTGCTTTTGTTCTTGTCTCTGCGCGCGCTCACACTTCTGTCACGGCAAGCGACTCGTCGGCCGGACGGGAAGCGACAGATCAACTGCCTCGTCCGCACCGAACTAAATTCGCCGCCAACACTTTCAGTCACGTGCGACGTGCTACTCGCAGTCGAGAGCGCATCAGACTCGTCGATGTCCGAAGACATCGACTCGTCGTCGACGAGACTCGCCACGCGCACCAGGCGCACACTACACTCGCTACGCACTACACGGTTTATGCCGCTCAGCTTGCGCTGACTATATATGGTTTATTTGTTTGGTTTATTTATTGTCGATTATGATGGAATTTATTGGCGAAATTGAACCCACTCACACACTATGAACGATCTATTCTGTAGAGGCAACGTACGGACGCGACCGACGCTCGCACGTTACCACAACAGAATGGATCTTGAGCTTCAAGATTCAAGAAACATTTATCTATTAGTTAGCTGGTTAATTTATCTATTAGTTAGATGGTTGAGGACGTGGAGGCGAGCGTTTTCCAGCTGAAGCCAGTGGCGAAAGAGCTGCATTGTTGTAACGGTATGTTGACGGAACTGCCAGGTGGTTCCAGTTCCAATTTCTGCTATATAATAAAATTAATTATTGTTTTTTGTATTTTTTTTCTAATGAACATTATATTTATTATTAATTAAATTAATATTTTTTTAATTTAACGACTTTATTGAATTATATCAATTAATGCCTATGTTACCCATATGACGAATACTTATCCACAACAGTGTGTATATATATATATTTATATATATATATTTATATATATATATATATATATATATATATATATATATATATATATATATATATATATACACGAGAGTCGTTTGATAAGTATGAAAAGTTTTATTTATTTTTTATTTTAGTTAATTAATAAAATTAATTTTTTAAATTTAGTTTTCCTTACTTTTTTACCATACTTTTTAAACGACCCTTCTCTCTCTCTCTCTCTCTCTCTCTCTATATATATATATATATATATATATATATATATATATATAAATATATATATATACACACACACACACACACACATATAGTTATAAGAAAACATATATTAAATATTTCCTAAAATAGTTGAAAATGTTGATATTGCAGTTTCCTTTTTTGTGTAATTGTAATATTGAGTATAAATTAGTTAACTTTCAATTGAAATATTTATTGTATGCATATATGTATGTATGTATGCGTGCATGCGTGTGTGTATGTATGTATGTACGTATTTATATATATATATATATATATATATATATATATATATATATATATATATATATATATATATATATATATATATATATATATATATATATATATATATATATATATATATATATATATATATATATATATATATATATATATATATATATATATATATATATATATAAACTCATAAATATTTCATCATACCATTTTTTTGCAACAAACATACATGCAAGTATATTATTTTTTTGGTGTATCACATTATGGTATATATAATAATTCTATTAATTAAAATGCATATACATTCGCTTTAACAAGATAAGGTAAGTTACAGAAACCTTCTTATAACACAGCAACCTATAACACGTTTTCGCTCTAACACGTTAAGGAAATTACGGAAACCATTTTTCAATACTAGATAACATGATTTTCATTATCAAAAATATATTAGAAAATTATAAAACAATTAATAATATTTTTGGAATTTAACATAAAAAATAAATTTATTACACATAATGAACAATAATGCATGACGAACAACAATAAATTTGTTCTATAAAATTAACAAACTAAAAACAAACGAAAATAACATATATAACACACGCTTCCTAGATGTTCGCGTTATTGTGTATATATCGTTGCTATATTTCAATAAATATAAATAACAAAAATATTATACATTAGGAAATTCCATTAATACTATGGGCACACAATTTTCCATGAATGCAGATCCTTCCGCTGAAAGAAGCCGAAAATTCAAAAGGGAGTTACAAAATTGCCCATCACCAAACCATGAAATCTACAACGACCTTGTAACAACCAACAAACAAACCAAAATTACTGTATTTTTAAAGAGGCCAGGAGATAAAAAAATCTAACTGAAAAAAAGGTTCAGTAAGTGAAGATGAAATCGTTCAACCGAAGAAATGTTCTCGTTTGATTGTACTGAGCAGTGATTATGAAGAAAACGATTAAATTAAGGTTATATTAAACTAAAATAGATATTGTTTATTTCTTTACATTTTTTGTTAGATATATATATATATATATATATATATATATTAATATTTTTAATGAAAATAAAGTTGCTTATACAGAATAAGTTTTCGGAACATAACCCCTCTTTTGTATTAATTGCTAGTCTCATATAACACGGTTTTACACAACACAGCATTTTCTATGAACCTACCTACCGACTTATAGGAGGGTTACCTATATAGATGTATGTATGTATGTATGTATGTATGTATTTATGTATGTATGTATGTATGTATGTATGTATTTATGTATGTATGTATGTATGTATGTATGTATGTATGTATGTATGTATGTATGTATATATATATATATATATATATATATATATATGTATATATATATATATATATATATATATATATATATATATATATATATATATATATATATATATATATATATATATATATATATATATATATATCAGTACACAGGTATATTAATATAAAGGAACAGAAAAGTTTTATACGAGAGTCGTTTGATAAATATGATAAAAAGTAAGAGAAACTAAATTGAAAAATTTAATTAATTAATTAAATGAAACAATAAATAAATTTACCATACTTATCAAACGACCTTCGTTTTTTTAGATTCATAATTAATTTTTTTTTCATTTAAAATCTGAGTATGTGTGTATGTTAAAATGTATATATGTATGTCATCACATCATAAAGCGCATATCAATCCACTAATGGACGAAAGTCTCAATGAATGCTACCATTCAATGGTATTTGGTCATATTCATCTCGCTGACCAGGCGGATTGGTGAAGATTTTTTATTCGGGATTTACTACCTTAATTTTTCGACAGTTATTTTTTTACAAGATGAGGTATGTATTTATGTATGTACATATATATATATATATATATATATATATATAAATATATATACACATATATTCATAAATATTTTATAAGAAAAATATTCTACAATAAACATGAATGCAAGTATATTTTTTTCTTTGGTATTTTTATATTATATGATACATAATTATTAAATATATTGGAAAGCATATATATATATATATATATATATATATATATATATATATCTATATATATTATAAACAAAAAATTTACAAATTTAATAATTAATTATATACAGTTAACGACATTCAGTTGTATGCGATGTGTTTTATTTGGTAAATAATTGCAAATATTATGATAAAAATTTTTTTTTAAATATCTCGCACAATTTAATATAATATATGAAAATCCATTTCCTCTTTAACTGTCTAAAATGAAAGAATTGGTAAAAGTGGTTGAATTTTGATGTGTTTTTTATAATTATTCATAATGGGCAAAAGTACATCACTTAATATTCGATCGTTAGTTATTTTCCATCGAGAAAAGGGAAAATCTTAAAATGAAATCAATGGTATTGTAAATCTGTTTAAATCTATAATTCAAAAAATTTGTGAACGATACTATATAAAGATGGTAGAATAGATAATTTACTAAATACAAAGGAACCGAGAAAAATAACATCATCAGATATCAAATTCGTTGAGGAAAATCAAGAAAAATCCGAAACTAACTGCAGTTGAACTGACTAAAATGCTATTTTAATTTAATGGTACAACTGTAAATCCGGTCACAGTAAGAAGAATTTTAAGAAAAAACGGTTTTTTCATATATAGTTAGAAGAAAAACATTAATAAACAATGTGAATGGAATAAAAAGGCAGAAATTTGCATTAAAATATAGAAATAAAAGTGTGGATTTTTGGAAAAATGTAATTTTTATAGATGAAGTAGGTTTACCGTGATCCAAAGTTGTAAAAGACAAGAAAAAGTTTGGAGAAAGCGAAATGAAGCATATAATGTGAAAATTTATGTTCTACGGTAAAGCAAGGAGGTAATAGTGTTATGGTTTAGGATGTCATGGGTCATAAAAGTGCGGATAATTATAAATTATCTGAAGAGAAATTTAAAGGAATTAGAACAAAAATTGGGGGTTGAAAACACATTTCATTTCCATCAAGACAACGACACAAAACATAAATCACTCTCTGTTCGAACGTGGTTACTATATAATTGTCCCAAGATTATGGAAACGCCATTTCAAAATCCAGACCTGAACCCAATCGAGCATCTGTGGGAGAACCTTGAGAAAAAAATACGACCCCATCCTCTAATAACCAAAAAACATTTGCAACAAATAATAAAAGAAGAATGATTCAAAATTCCAACAGAAATCACAAATAAATTAGTGGAATCTATACCCCAATCGTTTGTTGGCTGTTATTAAAAATAAGGGCAATCCAACCAAATATTAAAAGTTATATAAATTTATATCTTTATATCATTATCCTTCCGTATACAACTGAATATTTTTTCATTTTATGCATTTTTTTTAAATAATAATGAATTTGTCATGCCCTAGTTTTAGTTCATTTTTTGAAAATTGTATTAATTATCATGGTAATAAATTTAGTTAAGTAAGAATGAAAATTAGAATATATTTTCCTGCTATAATTCAACAATACATTTAAAAAAATAGTCCATATACAACTTAATATCGTTAACTGTATGTATATTTTGTAAATAATTTCATTCGAGCGTTTCTTTATACTTCTTTCTGTTATACGCATATACATATATATATACTCGTGTATATATATATATATATATATATATATATATATATATATATATATGTTTGAAATCGATTGTTGATTCTAATATTATGATAATTATACACTTATTTCAACAATTGAAATTATTGTAACTAACGGTCGCGCAAGCACGTTACTTCTCTCTCACTCTCTCTCCATAAGGATTTCATATGTAAAACATAAGTCCAGAGTCACGACGTTCCACGTACAATCTACTATTATTGAAATAAACACATCAAAACAGCACTAATAATTGGATCATTTTGTAACACCTTAGTCCTACCCCTGTCAATCGCACAATATTGAACTATACATATATATATATATATATATATATATATATATATATTGGAATTTAACATAAAAAATAAATTTATTACACATAATGATCAATAATACATGACGAACAATTACACACTGATTAACAACAATTAATTTGTTCTATAAAATCAACAAACTAAAAACAAATGAACATAACATATATCGTTGCTATATTTCAATAATATATATATATATATATATATATATATATATATATATATATATATATATATATATATATATATATTCGTGTAATAGATAGTAGGTGTAAATAAGAAAAAATTAAGAGAAAATAAATTGATTTCACTGATTGAATTAAGTTTATTTCTCTATTCATCGACGTTTTATGCATTAAATAAATTGTAGCATCAAACAAATATTTCATTATGTTGGCGTCATGTTGATACTATTTAAATACGTTGCAAATATTATTTTATATTTAAAATAATTCATTTACGTACCTCACAACTTGGTTCCAATGCATTGAAATGCATTATCAGCTTACGAACAAAGAAAAAGAACAACAGAATATTATTGTACGCCTTTTTTAATGTTGTATTGGGGTGATAGTTCATTTGTTTAAAACAAATAGACATATTTTTTAAAATATATATGTTTCAATAAATTAAATCACTTAGGTGAAAAATGCGCGAAAAAAGCATTTATATAAACAGGACAGAATAACATTCGATTTGATTATATTAATTAGTTATTCAATAGTTCACTGTTACACAAAAAACTTCATGTAAAACGACATATAATATCGTTTTACTAATAAACACATACACACACGTATAAACATATAAAACACAGTATGTAGCTCAATTTTGTAAAAAAGAAACAAACTATAAAGTACAACACACGTGCGATTCGAGTAAGTGTACGCTTACAAAAAAAAAATCAAACGAGTAAGACGTGAATAATAGTGAAACGAACCTAAAACCACAATGCACCGACGCATAATTACAAAAAGAATGGTCACGACGATACCAACCACACAGAATACACAAAATGTGAGAATGTATTTTACGCAATAAGTGTATTTTTTAATAATTTATATTTGTTAATCAAACTTTGAGCAATACACCAACAATGTTAATATCTTTTAATAAAGTAATTTTAATGATCTGTCTGGATTGTTCGTAAGTCCACGATGTTTTAATCTCGTGGAACTGATTTTATATTATAATGAACTATAATTTTTATTCTAAAAGTTTTCAGTGATGCTTATTTTATCGTATCGTTATTTACACTAATTTTTCGACTCGATATAAATAGCAACCGTTGCTACCTTTGCCATTTATTTATTATTTGTTTAGTATTATTTATTTATTATTTATTATGTTGCATAGTTATAACATAATACTTTGCTACGCAAAATACTCCCCCTCCCCCTTGAGACGGAATTGAATCAATTTTGTATGCCACATTCGTGGTTTAAAATCTTTTACTTTAAATTTGTATTATATTTAATTTTCGATTTCAATAGGTAAAGGTGTAAATTGTTTTACACATTTCATAAATATATTTTTACAAATCTTAACAATCACAATTTGAATAGTAAACGCATTGAATTGTTCGAAAGTTAGTAAAGATTTGATTACTCTTTTCAAATGACGTTTAAACAACCTTATTGTATTGGGTTGACACAAAAGTCATTGCGTTTTTTATTATGATTTTCAGAGCAATTTTATTAATATAAATAACAAACATTAATCAATTATATATTGGCAGTTTTGTTCGATGACCTTTTGCCATCTTTCAGTCAACTTCATAATTCCGCTTTCGTAGAAAGTTTGGTTTTTAGAGGAAAAAACTGAACCAACTCATTTTTAACAGCCTCATTGAAATCGAATGTTTTTCCATTCAAATGGTTTTGAAGTGAACGGAATAAATAATAATCCGATGGTGCAAGGTCAGGTCTATACGGTGTATGAGGTATCACTTCCCAGCCTAACGCCAATAATTTTTGGCGAGTGACCAAAGACGTGTGTGGTCTGGCGTTGTCGTGATAGAAGATAACGCCTTTACGATTTGCCAATTCTGGCCGCTTTTCCCTAATTTCTTTGTCCAATTCCATTAGCTGGCGACAGTAGACATTCGAATTGATGGTTTGGTTCCTTGGTAGCAGACCAAAATAAACAATACTTTTGAAATCTCACCAAACACTCAGAAAAGCCTTCTTTTGATGAATATCGGCTTTTGATGTCGATTGCGCAGGCTCATCTCGCTTGCTCCATGATCGTTTTCGCACGACGTTATCGTAAACAACCCATTTTTCATCGCCCGTTATGATTCGCTTTAAAAATGGATCGGTTACGTTACGTTTCAGCAATGAATCGCAGATGGAAATTCGTTTGGCGAGATGAATTTCTTTCAACTTGTGGGGAACCCAAATATCGAGCTTATCAACATAACCAAGTTGTTTTAAATGTCTTTCAACGCTTGTATGTGATATGTGAAGCTTCTCTTCGATCTCTCGTGTCGTACTACGCCGGTTATTTTCGATCATTGCCTTTATTTTGTCGTCGTCAACTGCAGTCGGGCGTCCAGACCGTGGTGCATCTTCGAGATTAAAATCTCCGGAACGAAAACGAGTAAACCAATTTTGACATTGGCGTTCTTTTAGTGAGTCTTCACCATAAACCGCACATATTTTTTCTGAGCTTGTACTGCGTTTTTACCTTTCCGGAAGTAATAAAGTAAAATATGGCGAAAATGACCGTCTGGAATATCCATTTCAAATCAATGTAAAACATTAAGTAAACAACAAAACTTAAAATTTTTTTTACTGAATAATCTATGAAATATCAGCTGTCAAATACCACATACGGTCTGAAGTTTACAATGGAGAAGAACTACTTAGAATGACTACAACCATCTAGCGGAAAAAACGCAATGACTTTTGTGCCAACCCAATAGATTCCCGCAAACCATCGAAATAAGGTGACAATGGTGAAATAAAGTTCCATGTTATATTATTGTCGATTGCAAAATTATGTATCGCTTTATTATGTTCATTGGCTTGGGAGAGAATATAAAGTTCTCTGAGCTTGTTTCTCGCACCTTGTAGGTTCGTAACATTGTCTGAAAATATTTTATTTAGTCTTCCTCTTCTAGACACGAATCGTTTTAATACTGTTATGAAACCTTCAGTTATGAGATCACTAATAATTTCGAGACGGACAGTTTTGACCGTTAAATATAAAAAACAGCTACGTATATTTTAAACTGAGTGTGATTTCGATGTTTGCGTTCTTTGATAAAGAACGAACCAAAATAATCAATCCCGACGTTAGCAAATGGTCGCGCTTGTTGTGTGCGTACATCGGGTAGATTTCCTATTGAATAGTTTACGGATTGTGAATTAGCTTTCTTGAACTTACACATTTTAGGATGATCTTTCGTATTTGATTTACTCCGTTCATTAAACAAACTATGTGTTTAATCGCGTACAATGTCGTTTGAATACTGGAGTGATAATTTCTTTCATGGTATTCTCGTGTAATGCAGTCAGTTACGTGATAATAACGCGGTAGCAACTTCAGATGTTTCTAAGAGTACGGCAACTTCGCGTTCTTCAACTGATTACCCACGCCTATAAGTACGCCCTTGGCAATAAACGGATTAAGCGACAAGATTTTACTTGTCTTGTTCATAAGATTTGAGCTAGTGAGATTTCGAATTTCGTCAGTAAAGACTGAAGATTGAATCAATTTAATGATTCTCTCTTCGGTATCGTATAATTCAGATAGTTGCAAAGCTCCGTGTATCTTCGATTTAAGCCTCGAACAAAGAGCGATTATTGTTTTTAATTTTGAGATGCTATGATATCTTTGTAATAAATCGAATGTTGAAGTAAACACTAAACGTACACTCTTTTTAATATTTGGAAGTTGATTGATCGAATTGAGACGTAATTGAGGCCATACCAATTCGCCTTGACTGAGCCATGCTGGACCAGATCTCTTCCTTATGAATTCCCTTGGGAGTTGGCCCAGTAAAAGTGCATCAGCGGGATTGTTTTCTGATTGCACATGTCTCCATTGAGATGGTTTAGTATTTTTCTGTATCTCTGTAACTCGATTAGCAACGAAAGTGAGAAGCAAATGGGGTGATTTGGAGATCCAATGCAGGGCTATTGTCGAATCTGACCACAGTATTATATCATCGAATTGCATTTTCAATGCTTCACACGTTTGTTTGAGCAACCTGACCAGCAACAACATTGCGCATAGTTCAAGTCGAAGTATAATGACTGACTGAACAGGTGCGACACGCGATTTCGCGCAAAGAAAATGAGATTTGATTGTCCCATGTTCATCGATCGATAGAATATAGATGCATGCACCATAACCACGTTCACTAGCATCCGAGAAGCCATGCAATTCAATAATAGTTTTGGATGAGAGCAGAACCTGTCTTTCAAATGAAATATTGTTCAGCAATGGAAATTCTTCACAAAACTCATTTTAAACAATATGAAGGTTTTGGGGAACCGATTCATCCCAATCCAATTTAGTCTCCCATAATTGCTGCGTCAATTGTTTTACATACAGAATAATTGGGCCTAAAATGGCACGTTTAATATAAGTGTTTTTAGTTCAAATAGGTATGACTGAGTATGTGATACTATCTCGTTTCACGTCCTAGTGAATACCAAAAGTATTTAGAGTCTTCGAATCGTCTAATTGAAAACTCGAATGAATCGCATTATTAGGTATTCCATGAAGAATTGTTGAATCTTTTGAGATCCACTGAAGAATGTTGAATTTACTACACTTGAATAAATTCATTATTTCGTCTCCGATCTTACGTGCTTCCCCGAGTGTATAAGAACCTGTATGGAGATTATCAACGTATACATTGTTTTTTAAGATTACTGTTGCTCGTGGAAACCTTTCGCATTCGCCATCAGCCAGTTGATGTAAGCGTCGAATGGATAGGAAGGATACTGAGGCTATTCCAAACGTGACGGTGTTAGATTGTGAAATTCGAGTCTTGTCATCGATTTTCCACAAGATTCGCTGATATTTACGATCTTCTTCACGAACTAAGGTCTGTCTGTACATCTTCTCAATATCTACTGTCAGTACATAAGTGAAGAGACGAAATCTTAGAGCTAGATCGAAAAGATCACTTTGAATCTTTGGACCTACCATCAAACTGTCATTCAAAAAGATGCCTGTATCAAACTTTGCAGATACGTCAAAAACTACGTGTAATTTAGTTGTAGAACTGAACTCCTTAATAATCGCGTGATGAGGTATATAAAAACCATCATCCTTATCAATCTCATCAGAGATCAATGATAGGTGCCCTAGCTCCAGATACTCTCGCATCACGTAAATATATTCGATTTTCAAATTAGGATCTCTTTGAAAACTATAAATTAATGAATTTAAACGTTGCATCGCTTGGTTATATGAAGAACTAAGTTCATAATCGTATCTTTGAAAGGCAAAGCCACTATGTACCTGCCATTATTATCTTTTTTCATGTGGCGCTGAGAGTTCTTTTCGCATTCAAGCTCTTCAGCGGACATAGGTGTACGCGTGAAGCCTACGTCCAATTGCCAGATGCGTGTTAATAATTGTTCGCATTTTGAATCACTGCCATCAGTAAATAACATAGCATCATCCGTTTGTTTTTCATTTATGCTATCACGAAATATATTTTTATCACTGAGCGTTCGATACATTCGATCTGGATCGGATTCAATAAAACTGAACGCGTTGTGATAATTTTGGAACGTTTTACATATGCTAGTGCCAAAGAAGTTATCGACTGTCGATGCAAGTGTTGGATCTGCATATGATTTAGTCGACAATGTAAACGAGTTCAATGGCGATTTTCATATTGACAGAATCGCATTATTCGCCGCTACTGAACGTAATCGAATCGGATTAACAACTGCGTCGTAGAACACTAGCTGCCAGTTCTTGAAAACGTCTGTATGATTCACTAGCTTCGAATTGTAGCTTCGCCGTCAACTGCCTTTCTTTCGAATGTTTTTCATTAACACTAGAACTACCAAGAGCGTCATTTTGACGATTTTCAAATTTCGTGCTTAAAAATTTCGATATGATTTATGTATTGTTCTATAATTTTATGACGACTTTCAATGAAATATAAGAACAATTAAATATTCCTATTCAATTTCCATTTAGCTACTTTAACTTCCATAATTAATATGACCTATACCTATTTATACCAAGACACGTCAAATTGACGAGATTAGCAATCTCAAAATTTATAATAATTTATATTCAAGTGAATATAAATACGTATTGATGTCCATCCTTGCATACACATACGAGGTGTGATCAAAAAATAAGGTGAATTTTTTTTTTGTTCAAAGAATATTTATTTATTCATCAATTTTTATTTTGTCCCCTTCAAAGTAATCCCCCTCGGATATAATGCACTTGTGCCAACGCTTTTTCCAATCCTCAAAGCATTTCAAAAAATCATTTTTTGTGATCTTGTTCAGCTCCTCTCTCGATGCCGTCTTTATTTCCTCAATCGTTGCAAAACGCCGTCCTTTCATGGGCCTCTTCAGTTTCGGGAACAAGAAGAAGTCACAGGGGGCCAGGTCTGGGGAATACGGTGCCTGCGGCATCATTAGTGTGTTGGTTTTAGCCAAAAATTCGCGCACAAGCAACGATGTGTGAGCAGGGGCGTTATCATGGTGCAAAAGCCAATTGTTGTTCTTCCACAAATTCGGACGTTTCTGGCGGATTGCTTCGCGCAAATTGCGCATAACTTGCAGGTAATATTCCTTATTTACTGTTCTACCCTGTGGCAAGAACTCATGATGCACCACGTCCCTGCAATCAAAGAAAACTGTAAGCAAAACCTTCACATTTGATCGAACTTGGCGTGATTTTTTTGGTCTCGGTGATCCGGAATGCCTCCACTGGGATGATTGAGTCTTAGTTTCGACGTCATAACCGTATACCCATGTTTCGTCACCTGTTATGACCCTGTCGAGTAAATCTGGGTCGTCGTTGACGTCATTCAATAGCTCTTGGGCGATGCTCATGCGACGGTTCTTTTGGTCGAAATTGAGCAATTTCGGAACAAACTTCGCTGATACACGTCTCATGTCTAAAACACCCGTTAAAATTGATTGGCACGAACCAAACGAGATGCCAATATCATCAGCAATTTCTCTAATGGTAATTCGGCGATTCCCCAACAGTGAAGCTATTAAATTTCCTTTTTCTTGTCTTATTTTTATTCTAAACAGTGCAGATATTATTGCGATGATATTTAAAATATGTATGAAAAATTCTAAAATAAATTACACATATATACATATTGCTTTGAATAAAATTAAATAATTAATTAAAAAATAAAAATAATCTTTGTTTTGTATCAATTTTTTACAGATATTTGAATTTTTTTACGTATTCTTTATTTCTTGATTTTTTATGCGAATTTTAGAGTAATTTCACTTTGTAGCTTTGATTTTATACAATTTTTGAAAATTACGGAACGTATCCCTAATTTTTCAATGTAAGTTAAATCTTTTTTGTGTGATTTTTTAATGCGGTTTTCTACGGAACGTATCTATCGCATAAAACAGACTCAGGTGTATATTAATACACATGCACAGAAGTGTTATATAGGTCATTCAAATGTGACAACTAGATTTGCGTTTAAACAGAATCAAAAGAAACTATACACATGTTTCTCTATACACCACCCTCTACACCTTTCTTTTTAATAAAACACAAATCTAGGCGTCGTATTTGGATGACTATATATAATTGATGCCAAATGTAATACAAATTGTTACACAAGTGTAATATAATTGAATCTAATAAATGAAATCCGATAAAAATGCAAACTTTAAAAATATAACACTTAAAACAGTCACTAATTTATTATTACTGTATACTGGTACATAATATAAACGTATGTAATGCTAATAATACAATTCCATAATGTTTATTGAACTGTACATTTAATAAAATTAAATGAAAAACTACCGTGTTGTAAACTTAAAATAATAAACGCCACGAAATATTCAAAACACAGAATTTTCAGAAAGGATATTCAATACGAATTTTGTATAAACAATATTTATAAATTATTTATAGAGTAATTAAAGCTATGTAAAAAATTACCAAATAAAAAATAATTATTTTTCTTCATGTATACAAAGAAATAATGCATGTTGATTGCTAACAACAAATTTATGAATAACGAACCATAATAAATTATATTGTGATTTCAAGTAGTTTGAGAAGTTAAATCACTTAATACGTAATTAATTATCTAAAGTACAGAAAATACATAGTATATATTTTTGAAAATGTTTAAGATTGTGAATAAACTACTAAAAATTGTATTAAATATAAATTATTAAAGAATTTGTAAAATTTCAGTGGCTTATACTTGACATATTGCCCCCCGGCTACGCTTAAACGCGTGTTTTGTGTTGGACTATTGTAAGTCCGTTCACCCGTTAACGCGTATTTCGTTTAAGAACTTTTATCGCCAATATATAATAGGTTGTCAAATATCTCCCTTCCGTCTTTTTGTCTTTTGAATTTCGCGGCTATGTACAAAGCGTTACAGAGCTCGTATCGGGCAACACTATACATCATTTGAAAGGTCTTTACATAACCTACAAAACGACGCTATGCATGATTAGTTTGGATACTGCGTTCAAAAGTTATAGACGTGTAAACATGGAGTTCACTAACGCCGAAGTTCGCGCTATTTTGAAGTTTTCCTTCGTTAAAGCCAAATCCGCTAGAGAAACGTTCCGTGAGATTAATAGTGTTTTGGGGGATGGTACTCTATCACTTCGAACCGCGGAGGAATGGTTTCGACGATTCAGAGTCGGTGAAAACGACACCATGGATAAGCCAGCCGGCGGAAGACCTGTGACGACGAATACCGATCAAATCATGGAAATCATCGAGTTAGACCGGCATGTGACATCTCGTGACATCGCCCAGGAGATGGCAGTTAGTCACCAAACCATTTTAAACCATCTGCAGAAGGCTGGATACAAAAAAAGCTTGATGTTTGGGTGCCGCATGATTTGAAGCAAAAACCTTCTGGACCGAATCAACGTCTGCGATATGCTGCTGAAACGGAACGAACTCGACCCATTTTTGAAGCGAATGGTGACTGGCGACGAAAAATGGATCACATACGACAATATTAAGCGAAAACGGTCGTGGTCGAAGGCCGGTGAATCGTCCCAAACAGTGGCCAAGCCGGGATTGACGGCCAGGAAGGTTTTACTGTGCGTTTGGTGGGATTGCAAAGGAATCATCCACTATGAGCTGCTCCCATATGGCCAGACGGTTAATTCTACCATCTACTGCGAACAACTGGACCGCTTGAAGCAGGCGATCGACCAGAAGCGTCCAGAATTGGCCAAGAGGAAGGGTGTAGTGTTCTACCAGAACAACGCCAGGCCACACACATCTTTGGTGACTCGTCAGAAGCTACGGGAGCTCGGATGGGAGGTTTTATCGCATCCACCATATAGCCCGGACATAGCGCCAAGTGATTACCACCTGTTCCTGTCCATGGCGAACGCCCTTGGTGGTGTAAAGTTGGCCTCAAAAGAGGCTTGTGAAAAAGTGGCTGTCCGAGTTGTTTGTAAATAAGGAGGGAGGGTTCTACAAGAGGGGTATTATGAAGAAGTTGCCGTCTAGATGGAACCAGATTATCGAACAAAACGGCGCATATTTGAACTAAATCCGATCACTGTAACACTTTTTATAAAGCATTGAATAAAGAGCAAAAAAGCGGAAGGGAGATACTTGACAACATAATATATATATATATATATATATATAAATATATATATATATATATATATATATATATATATATATATATATATATATATATATGTTTATATATTCAAGACTCAAGAATCTTTTATTGTTATAAATTTAGTTGTACAAGAATTTTAAACATGTATAATAAAATATTGTATAAAAATAAGCTAAGCTATTTATATAAAAATATATTGTAACTGTATATTAAATGGTGAGTTTTTAACTAAAATTGTCTTTAATTGTTATTGTTCTTGTATTTTATTTCAGGAAAAATTTTCAAAAAAACCTGTGAGTTTGAAAAACACTAAATACTAAACTTAAAAACTAACACAAAACACAAAAGTACTTAAAATAAAAATTACAAAACTAATGTATATATATAGTTTTTGGATAGACAGTTTTTCTAATAAATGTTTCAATTTGCCGAGTATGTGCGAAGCCACCACACGACCAGGACACGTCCAGTCGTAGAGCGGTCGCCGTCCGCTGGCGATGTCTATGTTGGCCAGTGTGAACTGCAGCAGCTGGATGTTTATGGCTTGTAGAAGATCGTCTGCGTTGGAAACTCTACCAGCTTGGCTCGTTTCGTACGAACAGCCGGGAGCTCTAGACGATCGAGCAATGGATTTTGATGATGTTTAATGTCAGTCAGGTATTTGGTCACTGTCTGCGTAAGGTATTCGTCTATTGTCTGTATGTTAGTCAGTTCGTGAACCGTTCTTGTCGGGACGCGGTCGTTGAGATGAATGTTGAGTATCAGTCTTAGTATGCGATTTTGGAATTTTTGAATTTTGATCAGGTTTGTTCGAGAAGCGGTACACCAAATGGGAGACGCATAAGTCAGAACCGGTCTGATGCATGTTTTATATATATTTACTTTAACGTTGGTCGGTAAGTCTGGCGTCAGTAGCGGTCGTAGTATGCTCAACATTGCACCAGACCTTCTTAGTTTGTCATTTATCGTCTGTACGAAAGTTAGCTTTTGATCGAGTTTCAGGCCCAGATAAGTAATTGTCGACGTTTGTTTTATTGTTGTTCTGTCGTACGTGATCGAAACAGTTGAGTCGAATTTCGATTTTAAAAAATTCATGGCCGATGATTTCAAATGATTAATTTTGATTTTGTTCCGAGAGTAATACCCGCTGAGCGTCGACAATGATTTCGAAAGTTTCGTCGGTGTCGGATGATTGTTCGGTGTGTCCGTGTAAAGACACGCGTCATCCGCGTACAATGCGAGATTGACGGTGTCTTGTAATTTGGGAATGTCGTTGGTGAATATATTATACAGTACGAGCCCAAGGACGGAGCCTTGGAGAACGCCAGTGAGTATTGGATGATTTTGTGATTTTTTATTTTCATACTTGTGAAATTCACGATCAAGTAGATAATTTTGCAAAGTTTTTATCAGATAGTTTGGCGCTTTAGTCAAATATAATTTTGCAAGCAACCGTCGTGTCACACCGAATCGAAAGCTTTTTCGATATCGAGCGAGACGACGACGGTGAGCTTGTTCTTGGCTAAATTGTGTCGGATGGCGTCAATGAGTCGATGTAGTTGATGAACAGTACTGTGTGCGTCTCTGAAGCCGAATTGTTCGTCGGGAATGACGTGAGTTGTGGCCAGATGATCGTTCAGTCTCTTGAGTATAGTGCGTTCGTAAAGTTTACTGATTGTCGACAAAAGGCTGATCGATGATGTCAGTGGTTTTCCCGGCTTCGGGATCGGCGTCATTTGCGAGCTCTTCCACAAAGCCGGGAAATTGTTTTGTCACAGTGCGCTGTTTAGCATGTCTCGTAGTTTCGTGATCGCTTTTCACGGCAGGTGTTTCAGGTGCACATTCGATATACCGTCCGGGCCCGGTGACGAGCGATCTTTAAGTTTTTGTATGTAAGTCCGGAGTTCATGCGTGGTTTTCGGCGGAATATCGTCGTCGGTGTACGTTAGATGGTCTTTTAGATATTCGCCGAAACCAATGATGCTCTTATGCTTTTTAATAGTCGGTAATGAGTCGCCGGTCCGATGTGCTCGTGCAAAGACAAGCTATCAGTCTTGCGTCTGCGTATAGAGTCGGTCGCCGTTTTCCGAAAGCAGAGCCGGTATTTGACTCTGCTTCGGCCTCAGTCGACGAACAGATTACCAAATCGAGTTTCGGTCTTTGATCAATGAATTTGTTAAATGGTTGTTCGAAACGGCGATGCGGAGATTCTGCATCGATACATGAATTAAATTTGTCAGGCAGATTTTCTCGCGACGAAAGTGCGGATCACCGGTTCGTCGCCAGAGACGACGAGCACAGTTCCGCAATCGTATAAAGTTTAAGATTTCAAAAATTGGCCGAACGCGGTTGAAATTTTGAATTTTGACTGTCGGGACGGCTCGTTCGGACGCCGTCCGGATGACTGACTGAACTGTCGGTCGAAAGTCGTTAATTGTCGTCAGCGTCGGACAATGGTCCGAGTCGGGGCCGTCGAGAACGACGACCCTCGACGAACGATTGTCAATATTCCTCGTCACAGCAATGTCGAGCACGGACAGATATAGTATGTCGTAGTGCGTGTCGTCGAGTAAATCGGACAGGAGACGGCCGTTGTGATTCGCGCAGTTACACAGCCAGTGCTGGTGCTTAGCATTCAGATCACCGACTGTGATTGTCCGTTCATGTTGGTCGGTCAGTCGTCTGAGCGTGTCGATGTCGAGACGTTGATCCGGAACGTAGATGCCCGTGATGACCACATTACGTGGACCATCGACGAACACGCTAACGTACTCCGAATCAACATCGTCGAGTCGCGGCAGCAGCGAGTGCGGAATTTGTTTGCTAACTAGTACGGCGACGCCTCCACCTTTACGGTCGAGTCGGTCGTGTCTGTACACGTTATAGCCTGAAGCTCGCAGGGACATTGTCGGTTTTAGGTAGGTCTCAGTGTTCAGGCCGCAACTTAAGGTTCGCGCCGCTCGATCGAGATAGAGAAAGAGCTCGGTTATCGTCTTTATTGTCAGATAGGCGAACCCCATCGTCTGCCTGTCTGGTAATAATTCAGTTCGTTCTTGGTCTAGTTAAGTAGTTTTTTGTTTAAATATAAATAAACAGATCGAGATAACGAAAGATGACGATACACAAACTATCCGTAACTTGCTTGATTATTAATTCCTTCTTCTCGACACAGCGCTTGAACTGACAACACGTTGCTTTCGATTTTACAACCCTTCTTAAAAATCGCTTCGTGTTGCCTTTTCAGTTCTCGTAAATACTTATCTTAGCCTTTCAAACTAGTGACAAATAAATAGTTTAATTGTTTTATTATCAAAAGTCTTTAATTTTTCACAACCTCTACTTTCCACTACCCGTCGCGGCTGCAGTGATCTAATTTCTTCCTTACTACGTCGACGTTCGAGCCAGCCAATAGGAAAATAATTCTTTAATTTTCACCGGCTATCAACGCGCGTACACTCAGTGAACACTGCGACGTCCGCACGACGAGCGTGCAGGATGTGCAGCGTTTCGTACAGTTTTTGTTTGAGTCCGTTTACGTTTAAATTTAGAATACTCAGCTGTCTCCCGGCCATTTAAACGTAGCCGAGAGATTCCAACATCTGCAGACGATCTAGCGTGTCGCTGCAGTTCAAAATTGTCGCCTTCAGCCGACGAACCTCGTCGATGAGGGCAGAGACCTCAGATCAGGTAATTTCCAGCTCTATCCTCTGCGATGACAACATCGACGACGACGACGATGACGGCATCGGTACAGAGACGAACTGTTGCTGCTGTTGTGGCTGTTGTTGATACAACTGTTGCTGCTGATGTGGCTGTTGCTGCGATTGTTGTTGTTGTTGAGATTGCTGCTGCTGTTGTTGTTGGTGTCGTTATCGTTGATTAAACCTTCCCGTCATCATCGTCGTCGTCGACATCGCAGGGAACGCACTATAATCAGTGGGTTGAGGTGGCAATGTTTGAGATTGTGTGAGCTGTGACGGCGAACGCCACTGCTGCTGCTGCTGTTGTTATTGTTGCTGTTGGAATATGTGTCCGCAATTACAACAGCAGCCGCTGCCGCCGCCATTGTAATTGCCGTTGTTGACCGGTCGAGCATTTACGATTTGCATCCACGCGTTGTTCTTAGGCAGTGGAGCCGGTTTGTATTTTTGTTTTTGAAGCGCTTTCCGCGTTTCAATGCCCGACACATAGTCGAAGACGGTAATACATTGGCGATAATTCGCCGGGTGATCGCCGCCACAGTTTATGCACTTTTCCAGCTCGGTACGGTCGGTTTTTGTGCAGGTTGATGTTAAATGGTCGCCGGCGCACTTTACGCACCGAGGAATCGCGAAACAGTTGGATGTCGCGTGACCCAGACGCTGACAGCGATGACACTGGGTGAAGCCAGTTCCCGCCAGATATTTGCGCCAATATACTCTACAATGAAGCAGGTATTCTATTTTGTTTACCTGGTTCATTGTTGTCGCATTGGTAAAGTTGACCTTATATGCGGGCGAGGAACGAGCCGCGCCACGCATAACATAAACGTTCTGTACAGTAAGACCTTCCTCGGCGAGTGCACCGACGATCTCTGTGCTCAAACTTTCCGGCACGCCGCTGTGAACCATCTCCAGCGGACGGTTCTCTGCGAGCGTGTACGTATGGAACTCTACGTTTTGCTCACGGAGCACACGTTGGATGTTATCCCAGTCGATGCGGTTGTCGGCAAATATTTTCGTCTCACTTCGCACGTATTTTAAATGAATTTTGCTGGCGCACTTGGCAGCCAGCTCGCTGGCAAACTAGTAATGATTCTCTGGTTTTTTGTGCAACACGATCGGTGGCATCGGTCTTGCTTTGCTCGTGCTGTTGCTGTTGTCGCTGCTGTTGTTGTTATTGTTACTGATGTTCGTGTTGCTGCTGCCGCTGCCATTGCCACTGCTGCTGCTGCTGCCACTGTTATTTCTATTATTATTATTATTGTTATTTGTTACCACGGTCGGACGTCTGTCGTTGTTGTTACTGTTGCTGCTGTTGCTGCTGCTACTGCCGTATGCAGCCGAACTCGTGCTAGCTCTATTATTGTCGTTATCGTTGTTACTGCTGTTGATGATGTCGCCGCCGTCCCGGTGAAGGACAGCTGCATCGGCTCCATCTCGTTCTCAGGCCTATCGCTGAGCGCGAGGAATTTGTTAGTCAGGCTGATCTCTTGGGATGCAGCCGTCCTTTTACGTTTGTGATGACGCTGATGGCGTGGCTGTTGCTGTTGTTGCTGTTGTTGCTGTTGTTGCTGCTGTGGCTGTTGTTGCTGTTGCTGCTGCAGCGGCTGCGATGGTGGTGGTGTCGTTATCGTCGTCTTTATAGACACGATTCGTGATCTCGATGACAGCGCGGCCATCCGCAATTGCGTTTCGGCCGCCGCCGTCGTCGTTGTCCCCGTCGTCATTACCGACGTCGATGTCGTCATGGTCGTCGTTGTCGTCGCCGCCGATACGCCCAACGACATCGGTGTGTCCGTGCTCGTCGTCGTCGTTCTAGAACGACTTCTCATTTTTTCGTCATCACAATTGTCTATGTTTTTGTTTCTATTTACACTGACAATTCCTATCTCTGCTGATCGTTTTCAGTCCGGACGGGAAGCGACAGATCACCTGTCTCCTCCGCGCCGAACTGAACTCGCCGCCGATATGCTCAGTCGCGTGCGACGTGTTACTCGATGTCGAGTGAGTGTCCGACTCGTCGATGTCCGAGGACATCGAGTCGTCGTCGACGAGACTCGGCGCGCGCATTATACGAAAACGACGCTCACTTACTACAGAATTTGGATTAATTGTATTGTTCCGAAAGATGATTGATTATGAAATTGAAAATTGAAATACCACTTTTGGCCACTTCTGTTGGAGCAACGTTCGGATGCGACCGACGCTCGCCCGTTACCACAACAGAATGGATCTTGAGCTTCAAGATTCAAGAAACATTTATTGGTAAATTTAGGTGTACATAAAATTTAGATGTATAATATAAAGTTGTAAAAAATAAGTCGTTCTATAAAAATATAATGTGTCTGTATATTAAATTGTCTGTATAACTAACCTAAATTGTCTTTTAGTAATTGTTCTTGTGTTTTTTATTTAGGAAAAAATTTCAAAAAAACCTATGAGTTTGAAGAAAACACTAACACTAAACTTACAGACTAAACTTACAAACTAACAAACTTACAAACTAAACTTAAAAACTAAACACAAACACTTAACTATAGTTACAAAACTCTTATTTCAGTTTTTGGTTTCACAGATTTGTTTTTGAACAATATTATAGTTGATTGCGCCAGCAAGAAATACGTGCGAAGCGGTGACACACACACACACGCACGACCGGGACACACGCCCGATACGCCGAGCAGGGTCGCCGTCGTACACGAAAAACCGGCGGCGCGATGATGTCAATGAGCTGCAGCCGGCTGATGTTATTGCCGTTTACGGTTTGTAGTAGATCGTCTGCGATGGAAACTCGACCAGCCGCGCACGTTTCGTGCGAACGGCCGGGAGTTGGTCGAGACGATCGAGCAGCGGATTTGAATGAAATTTCACGTCTGTCAGGTATTTAGTCACAGTCTTTGTGAGGTACTCGTCTATTGTCTGCACGTTAGTCAGTTCGTGAACTGTTCTTGTCGGCACGTGATCGTTTAGTCGTACGTTCAGTATCAATCGCAATATGCGATTTTGGAATTTTGATAAGGTTGGTTCGAGATGTGGTACATCAAATAGCAGACGCATAGGTCAGAACCGGTCTGATGCACGTTTTATATATGTTTACTTTTACGTCTGTCGGTAAGTTCGACGTCAGTAACGGTCGTAGTACGTGTAACATTGCACCAGACCTTCTTAGTCTGTCGCTTATAGTCTGTATAAATGTTAGCTTTCGATCGAGCTTCAGGCCCAAGTAGATAATTGTCGGCGTTTGCTGTATCGTTCTGTTATTGTCGTATGTGATTGGAGCAGTTGAGTCAAAGTTCGATTTTGAAAAAGTCGTGGCCGATGATTTCGAATGATTAATTTTGATTTTGTTCCGAGAATAATACCCCTGAGCGTCGACAATGATTTAGAAAGTTTCGTCGGGGTCGGGTGATTGTTTGGTGTGTCCGTATAGAGACACGCGTCATCCGCATACAATGCGAGATTGACGGTGACCTGCAATTTCGGAATGTCGCTCGTGAATACGCTGTATAGCACGGGTCCCAGGACAGGCCTTGTGGAACGCCGGCGGGTATTGGATGATTTGGTGAGATTTTGCTTTCGTACTTGACGTGAAACTCACGATCAAGCAGATAATTTTGTAAAATTTTGGTCAGGTAGTTTGGCGCTTTGATAAGGTACAATTTTGCAAACAGACCGTCGTGCCACACCGAATCGAAAGCTTTTTCGATGTCGAGCGAGACGACAACGGTGAGCCTGTTTTTAGCTAAATTCTGTCGGATGGCGTCGGTGAGTCGATGCAGTTGATGGATCGTACTATGTGAGTCTCTGAAACCGAATTGTTCATTAGGAATGCCGCGATTGGTGGCCAGATGATCGTTCAGTCTCTTGAGTATGGTACGTTCGTAAAGTTTACTGATAGTCGACAAGAGACTGATCGGTCGGTAGCTGGTAGGTGATGTCAACGGTTTTCCCGGCTTCGGGATCGGAGTCACTTGCGAGCTCTTCCACAAAGCCGGGAAATGGTTTTGTCTCAGAGCGCAGTTTAGTATATCGCGTAGTTTCGTGATTGCTTTTCTCGGCAAGTGTTTCAGATGTGCATTAGATATACCGTCCGGACTCGGTGACGAGCGTGCTTTAAGGTTACGTATGTACTTGTGTATCTCATCTGTGGTTATCGGCGGAATATCGTCGTCGGTATATGGTGGGTGGACTTTGAGATATTCGCCGAAACCGATGATACTTTTATGCTTTTTGATTGTCGGCAGTGAGTCGCCAGTCCGATGTGCTCTCGTAAAGACAGAAGCGATCAGGTCCACTTTGTCTTGCGTTTGAGTGTAAAGTCTGTCGCCGTTTTCCGAAAGCAGAGCCGGTATCTGGCTCCGTTCGGTCGCAGCCGACGAACGGATTGCCAGATCGAGTTTCGGTCTTTGATTAACGAATTTGTCAGAGTGTTGTTCAAAACGGTGATGCGGAGATCCTGCATCGATACACGAATCAAATTTGTCAGGCGGTTCTTTTCGCGACGATAGTACGGATCTGCGGTTCGTCGCCACTGACGACGAGCGCAATTCCGCAATCGTATGTAATTTAAAATTTCGAAAGTGGGCCGAACGCGATTAAAATTTTGAATTTTGACTGTCGGGACGGCCCGTTCGGACGCCGTTCGCACGACAGACAAACTCGACGAGGGCCTTATTAATCCGCTCGCACGTGTCCAGGTCGGCAGGTATCTGCAAGTGGTCGTTGATGTACGTCTTGTACACGGTCCAGTCGGCGTTTTTAAAGTCCTTCGTCGAACGTTGTAGTCTCGTCGGACGAAAGTCGTCGATGGTCCTCAATGTGGGACAATGGTCCGGGTCGGGGCCGTCGTCGAGAACGACGACCCTCGACGAACGATTGTCTATGTTCCTCGTCACGGCGATGTCGAGCACGGACGGATGCACGCCTATGCGCGAGTAGCACGTAAATTCGTCCGGATGTAATATGTCGTAGTAAGCGTCGTCGAGTAAGTCGGACAGGAGACGACCGTTGTGGTTCGCGCAATTAGACAGCCAGTGCTGATGCTTGGCATTCAGGTCACCGACTGTGATTGTCCGTTCGTGTTGGTCGGTCAGTCGTCTGAGCGTGTCGATGTCGAGACGCTGATCCGGTACGTAGAAGCCCGTGATGACCACATTACGTGGACCATCGACGAACACACTGATGTACTCGAAATCGACGTCGTCGAGTCGCGACGTAGTCGAGTCGAGTGCCGGAGTGCAATTCCAATTCCAAAAATTTTATTGTTTTAATTTAGTGTACAAATTTGTTTGTATAATAAAAAGGTTGTAAACAATAAGTCTTTCTATATAAAATAATATAACTGTATAATAAATTGTTTGTAAACTAGCCTAAAATTGTCAATGTTAAATGTTAGTGTGTTTTTATTATAGGAAAAATTTCAAAAAACCTATTAGTTTGTAGAGCATTAAAACTTACATACTAAACTTATAGACTAAACTTATAGACTAAACTTACAAACTAAACACTAAACACAAACACTTGTATGCGTTCACAAAACTATTGCTTCAGTTTTTGATTTCGCTAATGGTTCTCAAAATAATGCTGTAGAGTATCTGCGCCAGCAGGAAACACGCGCACGAAAACGACGACACGCGCACACACGCACGATCGGGACACACACACGCGCGCCCGATACGCCGAGCGGGGGGCCGTCGACATGCACGAAGAGACCGACAGGAGCGCACGACGATATGCTCGGTGAGCTGCAGCGACCGGCTGATGTTGTTGCCGCCGCTCATGGTGGTTTGAAGTAGATCGTCTGCGATGGGAACTCGACCAGCCGCGCACGTGTGCCGGAGTGCACCCAACAGCCGTGTTTACATGTGCACAATTAGCACACTTTGTAACCACGCCTACCGTCGCCGCAGCCGCGGTAGCTTGAGACGGCGGCGCCTTACGGCTACCGCCATCCGCAACAACCGCGGGGCGGGGCTTGGCCACAGCAGGCTTGCCTGTCGTGTGTCCACGCCCCTTGGCAACTCTTGCGTACCCGGGTGCGTCCGAGGCGTTGGAGGCAGCGTGTACCTTTGCAGGCGGCACCACCTTCTTCGCCCCGGCTTCCACGGGAGTGGTCGTCTTCTGAGAAGAAGACACCGGCTTCGCACGTGGAGCGCTGCGCACCCCTCGTCTCATGTAATCTTTGTAGAAGATGCACCCACGATAATTCGCGGTGTGATCTCTTTCGCAATTGCAACAGGTCGGTGCCTCGCCTTTGGGGCGTGGACAAAACTTAGCGTCATGTCCACCCGCGCAAACGAGACACCGGTCCGTCGCTTTGCAACTCTGAGACGGGTGACCCCACCTCTGACACCGAAAACACTGATTTGCGCCCCGACGTCGTCGGAACCGTTCCACCTTTACATTTATACCACGGAGCGAAGTCACGGAGAAAAATCTCCGCGCCTCCACACCGCACTCTATATAAACGATAAACAATGGAACAAGTCGACCTCTGGTCCGGAGGCGCGTGACGTGTTTGGGTTTAAACCCAGCCACCTTCACGGCCTCCTTTACTTCATCGGTCGAATCCGTCGCGCACAACCCGCGGACGAGGAACTTGTCGTCCACCTCCTTCTCAAGAGGGTAGGTGGACCACTCAAGCTCCATGTCGTCCAAAACGCGTTGAAGGCAACGGAATACCTCGTCGGTGCGGGGTTTTATCCGCAGCGCCGAATCAGTCTTCGTTGCATGGAGGTCGGTGAGACTGATACCTTTCCACTCCAGCTTGTCTGCGAGCGAGAAGTACGAGTTACTGTAAACGTACACCGGTGGCGCACGTTTACCGTGACGTTCTACTGTCACGAACTCTCCCTCTCCCTCGGCTGCGACAGGTGACGCAGCTGGTGCCTCGCATCTCCTTTTCGGGGGACACAGGACATCCTCTACGCTCCCGTCGCTGGAGCTGTCGCGGTCCCTCTTCAACCCGCAGCACAGGCCTGAATGGCCGGCCACAGGGGCGAGGGGCGGAGCACAGTCTGCCGCACTAGTTGAAGTCATGATTATGTGTGTATTTGTATTGACAGGTCGAGAAAGGGGATTGCACTATCAGATATCTTACCCAGTGGCACAAACAAACAACCGAACGCAGGTTGAAAAACACGCGAACAAAGGTTGAAGCTGTGAGACACGGCACGCCCTGTGGATTAACAGAATCTACGCAGCAGGTGAAGTCGCCGACACAAAAAACTGTGATTTTTCGATATGATAACAACAACAGCAACTCGCAGAGATAGACTATACTGGGCATGTACACTTTTACAGTGTACTGATGTAGTCTGCCGGTCAAACTGAGCAATTATGTGATATGATGAACGACGCATAACAACACTGACAAAAACACAACCAACACTGTCGAGAACTTCAACCGGAATCAAGCTCAAGCTGAGCTGTCTCCGAATCGACATCGTCGAGTCGCGGCAGTAGCGAGTGCGGAATCAATTTGTTCACTAGCACGGCGACGCCTCCTCCGTTACGGTCGGGTCGGTCGTGTCTGTACACATTGTAGCCTGAAGCTCGTAGGGACATTGTCGGTTTCAGGTGAGTTTCGGTGAACACTGCAACGTCCACACGACGAACGTGCAGGATGTGCAGTGTTTCGTCTAATTTTGGTCTGAGTCCGTTTACATTAAAATTTAAGATCGTAAGCTGTCTTCCGGCCGCTATTTAAACGCAGCCGAAAGATGCGTGCATCTGCAGACGATCTAACATATCGCTGCAGCTCAGGATTGCCGCCTTCAGTCGACGAACCTCATCGACGAGGGCAGAGAACTCTGACCAGTGGTTCATTGACTCGTTCCGCTGCGATGCCAACATCGACGACGACGACGATGACGGCATCGGAGCAGAGACGAACGGATGTTGTTGCTGCTGCTGTTGCTGGAACTGTTGTTGTGATTGTTGTTGTTGCTGCTGCTGTTGGTTGTTGTTGCGTCGTCGCTGGTCGAATCCGCCCGTCATCGTCGTCGACGGCAACGCAGGGAACGCACTGTAATCATTATTATATTGATTGTTATATTGAGGCGGCAATGTTTGCATTTATACATACTGCGACGGTGAATACCACTGTTGCTGCTGCTGCTGTTGTTGTGATTGTTGCTGTTGCTGGTAATTATAATTATAACCGCAATTACAGCAGCAGCCGCTGCCGCCACCGTAACCGCCGTTGTTATCCACCGGTCGGGCATTTTGATTTTGATTGTTATTTTGATTATTATTATTTACCCAAGCGTTGGCTTTGGGCAATGGAGCAGGTTTGAATTTTTTCTTTTGCATTTCTTTGCGGGCCTCAATGCCCGACAGGTAATCGACAACGGCGACACACTGACAGTAGTTCGCCGGGTGATCGCCGCCGCAGTTAATACATTTTGCCGACTCGACCCGGTCCGTCTTCGTGCACGACGACGTCATATGGTCGCCGGCGCACTTCACGCACCGAGGAACGGCATAGCAATTTTCTGTAGCGTGTCCAAGCCTCTGACAACGGTGGCATTGGGTGAAACCAGTCCCCGCCCGATACTTACGCCAATATACATGACAATGAACCAGGTACTCAATCCTAGTTACCTGGTTCATTGTCGTCTCGTTACTGAAATTAACTTCATAAGCGGGCGAGGAACTAGCCGCGCCACGCATTACAAAGACATTATGGACCGCGAGACCTTCCTCGGTGAGCGCACCGACGATCTCATTGCTCAGCTCCTCGGGCACGCCACTGAGAACCATCTCCATCGGACGGTTCTCAGCGAGCGTATACGTATGATATTCAATATTTTTTGTGCGGAGCACGCTCTGTACGCTGTCCCAGTCTGCGCGGCTGTCGACGAAAATCTTCGCCTCGCTCCGCACATACTTCAAGTGAACTTTGCCGGCGCATTCTGCGGCCAGCTCGTTTGCGAATTCAAAATGATTGTTTGGTTTCTTATGCAGCACGATCGGTGGCATCGGTCGTGCTACTTTTTTCGTATTGTTGTTGCTGCTGTTGTTGTCATTATTATTATTATTATTATTGTTGTTGCCGACGTTCGTGTTGTTGTTGCTGCCGCCGCCGCCGCTGCCATTGCCACTATTGTTGCTGCTGCTATTTCTATTATTATTATTGCCCATTACCACCATCAGACGTCTGTCGTTGTTGTTGTTGCTACTGCCGTATGCAGCCGAACTCGTGCTAGGTCTATTGTTGTCGTTGACGTTGTTGTTGCTGCTGCTGCTACTGATGTTGGTGATGTTATTGTTGTTGTTGTTGCCGCTGCCGTCCGACCCAGTGAAGGACAGTTGCATCGGCTCCAACTCGTTCTCAGACCTATCGCTGAGCGCGAGGAATTTGTTTGTCAGGATGATCTCTTGGGATGCAGCCATCCTTTTACGTTTGCGATGACGCTGATGGCGCGGCTGTTGCTGTTGCTGCTGCCGTAGCTGCGGCTGCCGTAGCTGCTGCTGCTGCTGTGACTGTTGTTGCTGTTGCTGTTGCTGTTGATATTGCTGCTGCTGCTGCGATGATGATGATGGTGGTGTCGTCGTCTTGGCGAACACGAGTCGCGATCTCGACGAGAGCGCGGCCATACGCAACTGCGTCTCGGCCGCCGCCATCACCGACGTTATTGTTGTCATGGTAGTCGTAGTCGGCGCCATTCGTGTCGTCATCGTGGCCGTCATCGTCGTGGTCGTCAGCGTTGCCGCCGATACGACCAACGACATGGATACGTCCACACTACTAGTAGTCATTGTCGCTGCTATTGTCGTCATAGTAATATTGCCCGCTATACTTTCAACACCATCACCGCTATTGTTAGTAGTGGTGGTGGTGGCTACGACAATTTTACTGCTCTTTTTTCTCCTTTCGCTAGCACTCCTGTCTCGACTGGCGACTCGCAGTCCGGACGGGAAGCGACAGATCACCTGTCTCGTCCGCACCGAACTGAAGTCGCTGCCAACACTGTCCGTCACGTGTGACGTGCTACTTGACGTCGAACGAGCGTCGGACTCGTCGATGTCCGAAGACATCGACTCGTCGACGACGAGACTCGCCACGCGCACTAAGCGAACACGACACTCACTCTTAACTAAACAATTTTGATTCACTTTTCCGTGCCGAGATATGATTATTGATGTTGTTTAAATGTTTTAATGTTCGAGAATTTTAAAAACACAATTAATTAATGACGATGAATTCTGCAGGAGTAACGTACGGATGCGTCCGACGCTCGTCTGTTACCACAACAGAATGGACAACAGAACGGAGCACACGCTGGACATTGTCCCAGTCATTGCGGCTGTCGACGAATATTTTCACCTCACTCCGCACGTATTTCAGATGTATTTTGCTGTACATTTCTACGTGGTGTTGCAACTCTTTATCTGCTGCATTCCGCCTTCTGCAGTTCCAGTCACCATGCCTGGCATTGTAGCTACCTCCCATGACAACCCTATGGGTGTGGTTTAATATCTTATCTATATCTCCAGTCATAAACACCTGCATGTTGTGTTCCTGACTTTCTGTTCACCGGAGACGTCGCTGCGGTCATTCACAAACTGGATGTGAAAAAAGCGGCGGGCGACGATGAAGTCGGCGACGCTGCATTGAAACGTCTCCCCGCGCGCGGGATTATGCTTTTGAAGAAGATCCTTAACGGGATCATTCAGACGAAACACTTCCCCTGCAATTGGAAACGGCAAAATAATCGCGATTCCGACGGTTGGCAAGTCGTTGAGGCTCGCCGTGAACTACCGCCCCATCACACTGCTCTCTAGATTGAGTAAGGTGTTCGAAAGAACCCTTCTCAGAAGGGTACTCGATCATGTTTCCACTCGCGGAATCATGATCGACGAGCAGTTTAGTTTCCGGGCGCGTCACGACTCAGCAGCTTGTACGGCTGACGGAACATGTGGTACGTGATTTCAATGAGAAATACACCACCGGCGTGGTGCTGCTTGACATTAAAAAACCATTTGACAAGGTCTGGCATGCTGGACTCCTCTACAAGCTTGTGTACCTGGGTTTCTCGGATAGTGTGGTCCACCTGGTCCATTTGGGTATGAGAGTAATCTTAGATTTCTTCCATACCGTAAGGTAATAGCTGAGTTTAAGTGCTGACGTTAAAATTTTAGCAAGAATGTGATCGCCTTTCTCGAGAGATGGTTAAGGTATGTATTGGTAATGCTGTCCGGTCCAGGGGCAAATCTATTTTTTAGCTTCCGGATATACCGGTGAATTTCGGCAGAAGAAATTTTTGTTATATTTGAATTTAAAGATGGGAGATTTCTAAGGACTTTTCCTAATAAGGTGGTTCTATCAAGTGGTTACATCAAGTTTTAGGTAGAGGAAGGGATTCACTAACACGGTATGCTTTGGCAAATGACTACGATAAGATTTATATTCTTCTGAAGATCGATGACAATGTCATCGTTCTCAGAGAGAAGGGCGGGGATCAGTGAGTATTTAGTTTTAAGGTTGCGGACAAATGACCACACTAAAATTCTGTCAAGTGATATGGAGGTCTGAAGTGTCTTGTTCCAGTGATCGGATTTTAACTGTTTCATGGAATATTGTATGAAGGAGGTAAGGCGATTTTTTTCGGCCCTGAAGAGGTTTCCCGTTTTCTGTCAGTGCCGACGGATTCGATTACGGAGTTTGATGGCGTTAAGGATGTCAGGAGTAGGTTTGACTTGATTAAGGAGTTTAGTTTTTGTTACAGGTATGTGGTTGTTGGGGGCGGAGTTGATTATGTTTTGAAAATTATCTATTTCGTGGTCGATTTGTTTGCAGGTCGTCAAAAAAAGAGAGGTGTAAATTTGTATTAATTTCCTGTTTATTAAATTTGTAATCATTTCCTGCTTCCCGGTTAGCATTTTTGAAGTCAACGGTTGGTCGGGGAAGGGAGGGGGGGGGGAATCTGATTAAATTTTAGTTGATGTGTAGTGATGTGAAGTTTAGTTGAAGTTAGTAAAGTGTAGTGATGTTCTTTGTTATGGTAAGGTCTAAAATTGATGGGGTGTTGCCAGAGTCCGGGTAGTGAGTGGGTTCGTCCGGGGAAATTAAGTCAAGGGAGGGATTATCTTCAAGAATTGCGAGAAGAAGTCGTTCGTTGATGTTTTGACTACCGTAGAGCCATTGTGAATGCCTGGTTTTAAAGTCGCTCAGAGTCACAGTGCGAGGATGCCTGTTTATTACCTGGAGAAGTTGTCCAGGATCGAAATTTTGTTGTGCAATGTAGATAGAAGATATAGCTATTGGATAATTATTATCATAACTATTGAATTTGTGTTACCGATTGACACCGAGACGTGCTCGATGTCAGGTAGTTGAAGCTAGGGGAGAAGAGATTGGGGAAGTAGTCTTGTCGAAAAGGAGGGCAATGCCTCCTCCACGTCTGTCAGATCTATGAACAGTGTAGCCTGGTACTCGAAGTGAAACAGAAGGTTTCAGATGCGTCGCGGTTATAGCTGCTACACTCACGCTACGAGAGCGTAACATGGTGAGCAGCTTTGAAAGATTTTATTTTAGTCCGCCACGAGCGTTAAAGTTAAGGAAGGTGATCTTACCACAGGAGAGTTCAACTTCGATAATTTGAATTTGTAGACGGCTTGGATCCTCTCCCACTTGGTGCGACATCCAGCGAGAGTTCTCTCCAGCTCTTCTACCTTTGCGATAAGTTGAAATATGTTCAGACGATCGACGGCAGACTGGAGACTGCTAATGTCGTCTAATCCACCTGGACGTGATTGTGGCTGGGTCGCAGATGGTGATGTCGTTGGAGCTGGAGACCTACGTGGTGGTGCAGGTCTCGACGGTGAAAGGTGTCTGGGTGGTGCCAGCGGCGGAAAGGCAGCGCTGCTGTGACTGTAAGTTGATGGCGGTTGTTGCTGACGACTCCAGGCGTTCATGGCGGAGAACGGCACCGGTATGAAGGTTTGTTGCTGCTGTGTCGGTGGTTGAGTGTCTTGGTCAGAGGTGGGTTTCCCTTTATAAGCCAAGATTACCGGACAGCCTTGGTAGTTAGCTGGATGTGAACCGCGGCAGTTACAACATGCTGCAGGTGTTGTACGGTCCTTCTTTGGGCAGGAGCTAGTTGGATGATTCCTGATGCATTTGACGTACCGGCGTTGGAAATTGCAGTTTGGTGTCACGTGACCTAGTTTCTGGCAGTTTTTGCATTGCGTGAAAGTGGACCTCGATTGATACCGAGTCCAATACACGTGGCACTGAATTATGTCTTTCACTTTCTTCATCTGAGTGAAGGTCGTTCCGTTTTTTAAATTTACTTTGTATGCGGTGTTCTTTTGCCCCCGCATAGGTAGGACCTCCAGGACCGGCAGCTTTAGGCTAGTGAGGTCTTCATGTATATCTTGTGACATGTCTGCTAGTATCCTCCGAAGTGTCACCTCAAGGAGGCGGTTTTTAGGCAGGGTGTATGAATGAAAATCAATTTCTTTTGGGTGAAATTTTTCTTTGATGGCCAGCCAGTCCTCTGACTTGGTTGTAAATATTTTGGTTTCATTATCGACGTATTTGACGATGCAGCGAGACGAAGTCACCTCGTTTGGACGAATTGCTTATGGTTTTGTGGTTTTTCGTGTACGACTATAGGTGGAAGCGTCGTGCAATTGATGTTAGCCAGTGAGGATGATATCGGCGTTGACGTTGTAGGTTATGTTCAAGTGGCGGCTGATGTTGAGTATGTCGCTTGTTTTTTAGAAGAGACACTCTCTTCCATCTTGGTCTGGACCGAACGCTTTCGACCCGTGAACGTGGTCCAGGGATCCAGTTTCATCTGGTCCATGGTATTGTCTGGTAGAGATGAGAGACAGTTATATTAATTAGAGCGAGAGAGACCTAACGTTCTTGCGCGACCGTTAGTTGCAATAATTATCAATTGTTGAGTAAGCATATACTTATTTTAATCAACAATTAATTTTAAATAGGGCGTGTGTGTTATGTTTATGTATGTTGTATACTTGCATGTATGTTTTTGTACATGTATTTGTATACTTTCGATAGTTATCAGTAATTCCTTCTCACCACTTCCGTTATTTGTGCAAATAAAAATCCGTTACTTTATAATCAAACAAATAACTTGACACAACTAAACTTTATTTATTATCACACTAAACTTTATTTATTTTTTTATCATTTTATTTACACAGCTATACGCATACGGACGTACGTACGTTTAAAATTATTATTGTCAAAGAGTGAGAACGATTTTTAAACTTTTCATTGATAATGCAATGAGATTTCTAATTTTAAAAATTCAATAATGAAAATAGTTCTTGTTTATTTTTTCTATGTGGTATTTTTGTTAGTCTATACCAGGGGTTGCCAACTTCATTATATATATGATCGATTATTTTTCTTAAAAATGTGTCGAGATCTACCTACTAAAATCAACACATTCAAACATGTGTCTTGTGCACTAATAAGTGACAATGAAGGAGGGGTTATTAAACCAACATGATATTTGATTAATAATATTTATTAATAGAAAAGTAGCCACAGAAAAAAATAAAGATTAAATTTTATTTTCTTATCTTATCATTAATGGGAAGTCTGCATGTCTCCACCAAACGTTCATAATTCAGTGTGTATCCAGACAAAGATAATGATAATGAATCTTCAGTAAGTAAGGAACGATGTTTAGTCTTCGCGAACTGTAAATATGAAAAAGCCGATTCACATAAGTATGTAGATCAAAAATAAGAGTAGATATATTCGCGACATTTGGTGATATTGGGATACTTTTCTCGATTGACGGATTTCCAAAAATCTTCCTCAAGTTCTCTGGCTTGTAAGATTAGATCAGCTTGTAGAATTATAATTTCATTTTCTAACGCGTTTTTTTCGATATTAAGTGGCAGAAATTTTTGCAGCAATATGTCTCCTATCGGCTGTGATCGACCAAAAATCGTTTCGCGATCGACCGGTCGATCACGATCAACTTGTTAGCCATCCCTGGTTTATACTATGTGTTGTCAAACAGTAACATTCGATTGCAGGTAAGAGAATAAAAATATTTCATAGTTTTAAATACAGACTTATCATTTAATTTATTAGATATTATAAAATATTTAGTCGTGTTTCAGATTCATCAGGATTAAGTTTTTATGTAAATCCACTGAAAATGTTGTCGAAAACAGAACAGATGATTCTTAAGAAAAACGAGAACATAGTGATATTGTGAAAAATAGATGAACCAATATTATGATCTTATCCAAAATTAGAAAATGGGCATAATTTCAAATCATGCGTAAGTTTTCCTCTGAGTACATATATATATATATATATATATATATAAATATATATAATTAGATGAATTGTTGCGAAGAATTTTTTTGTATAATACAGTAAAAATGACATAATCATGTATTTGTAACCTTTCATTCTGATCTTTTGAAGGTGGCAGAAGTATTAATTTATATATATATATATATATATATATATATATATTCATATAATTTTTTGATGAATATCAGAAAGTATAGAAAAACAAATATTTAAATGTAGTTTTTTTTTTTATTTGATTTCTTTTTGTTTCATAAACACTACAATTGGTGACATCCGATAAGTCTCTCTTTGTCGATAAAATCAATGATTGGTTTAACCTCAATATACCATTGAATTGTTTACAACACATTTCATTTTTTCGACAGTGCATGAATAAATGAGATACGATGAACAGAGATGTTTCCTCATTTATAGCTGCAAGACAATTTGTTTAGTCAGCCTGAAGAGTAAATTTCATTATTAGATATTTTTCATTATTAGAATAACATAAGACATAGTTTATTGACTCAAATTTTTAATCTTGAACTTCAAAAATAAGCAGAGCAACTTTTAACCCTAACAATAGTTTAATTATTCAGGTTCAATCAATTGAATTTTATGTGTACATGGTTCATTTAAAGAATAATAGGTTATAATTTGTACATTACTTGAATTATGTGTGTAGATTGTTTTAATTGAATTAAAAGTATATAAGAACATTTCAGATAAAAGATCGGAATGGTTGTAGTGTTTAAAATAAAGTCAATTTACACGTGTGATATTTTTGTTTTCGTCATATTTCTCAGTGATATGAAATTAATCTAAATGTTATTTTAGATTGTAAATTCTACACATGCAACTTATCCGTTCAATTATGATCGATGATACAGATTTACTGTTGAGAATATTTGTGAAAATTTTAAAGATGTTATATATGTCTGTAAAGCAATTGACTTTTATCATGAGGAAAATAAAATGATCAAAGTTAAATTATCAAGTCAGTATAATATGGCGAGCGTGTACTTTTTTTAAAAAAAATATACCAGAATAATCGAATTCGATCCATTTGATTGCAGATTTACCATTGGTTGTGTTTAAGATCGACAAAGAGTACTACAATTTGAATGAACGAATATCGATCAAATGTCGCATTTCAACAGATTCAAGTATGGACGTCCAATTGGAGTAGAACGATAAGATGGTTGTATCGGTATGTAAATACTTTTTATATGAAAAAAAAATAATTTTACGTCTCACACTGACATTTCCGGTGACAAAACCAGTCGTCATAGTTTGTAAGGCTATAAAAAATTTATGAAAATGTGTAAACTATTATCGACATGATAGGTTGTTAATTGTGATTTTCATTACCGGTATTTATATTTTCGATCATATTGTTTGTATCAATTTAAAAAGACAATTGTTTGTGTACATTTGATTAGTCGAGTTATTTTATTAAAAACATTATATTGTCTATATTTTGTACATAAATCAATTTTGAAACTTTCTTATCACATCAACTTTGCGTCAAAAAATCTCGTTTTTTTTTGTATGCGATTTCACGTACTGCGTAGTTGCTGACTCACGGGGCGTTGTCGTGTCATACGATAACTTCTTCGGTTCGCGAGTTTTTTTACCTGTGTTCGATTGTTAGTGTTGTACCACTGTGCAAGTGTCTGAATTAACGCAATTCTTTCCATCTGAATTAGTTCAGTCCTCATCATTTCCTGCACAAAAATGACATCAACTAGTGCAACAGATCATGTCCCGCCCCTCAGCCCCATGGGCGGCCCTTCAGGCTTAGGCTGTGGGATGAAGAGGGACCGCGACAGCTCCAGTGACGGTCATCGAGTTCCCGCTGCACACTAGTCGTGATCAGTTGTACATGGAGCGTAAAACACAAATCTTGCGTCGCTAGGGTTTCAAACACAAATCTTGCATCGCCAGGGTTTCAAACACAATGCAGTAAAAGTAATATACAATACACCTTTAGCCAGTGGTCTAGCTACCTCCCAGGGTTCTAGTACCATGGCTGGTAATAAAACAGCCTCGGACATCAAAACACGACAACAGTTCCGCTCGAGCAGCGGTAGTGAAAACACCGTTGCATGGAAGAACGAACGCAACAAACAATCAATAGAAAAGGCTCGTTTTTCAACAAAATCAAGGTACGATACAACACACAGCTGTGCATGCGGGGGCTGGTGAACCCGCAAGAAAGCGACAAAACAGAGAACTTCTTGAAAAAAGAAAAACAACAATAAATGTGAGTAAAATAAAACAACAAAAAATAGCATGCGAGAACTCAAACAAGATGGCGGAAGTGGTTGAGTCGACAATTGACCGCTCCCTTTCCCCCTGGACGTCAACAAACTGTACAAGCACAGAAATTCTAACAATGGAATTTGAATCAATAACAACAACTGACATAATTAACATTCCAACCGCCAATACTTATGAATGCTTGGTGGACCGACCTGAAAATAATCTAGATGAGATGCAGCTCGACCCATGGACTACGTTCATGGGCCGTAAACGTCTTGCACAACACAAAGCGGAACAAACATCTACCGCAAAGACAAAACAACAAACATCAAGTCCACAGCTGGCGACCGCCAAGCTGACCACCGACACTACCACCAAGTCCCAAACAAGGACTCCTGGGGCGATCCCTCCAATAGTAATACATGAGAAGCCGGGCGATCATGATCTCATGCTCGCCGGCATAAACAGCGTCACCAAGGTGAGGTGTACGACAAAGTATGTTGGCGATGAAACTAAGATCTTCGCCAAAAATCATGAAGAATGGCTTGCAGTGAAAAAAATCCTGCATGAAAAAGAAATTGATCATCATACGTACACTCTCCAGGAGAACCGGCTCCTGGAGATGACGTTAAAGGGAATGCCAGCGAACATGGCCCAAAAAATTCTTGACGATCTAATCAACCTCAAGTTGCCGGCACTTGAGGTTCTGTCAATGTGGTGGCAGCAAAATCCCGCATACAAAATAAACTTTAAACATGGGACAACCTTCACAGAGGTGAAGAAAATAAAAGAAATCATACAATGTCGAGTATACTGTCGACCTAGCGCTCTATGCCGATGATGCCTGTCTCATCTCGCCTACAAACAATGGAATACCTATTCCGAAAACCTTTTTAACAGCACTAACAGAGCTTGGTAAATATTACGCCAGAAATAGAATAAAAATCAACCAAGCAAAAACTAACCTCATAACATTCACAAGATCGACTCGTATTCGTCCCTCGACCATAATATTCGACGGCACTCTTGTTCCCGGTGTCACCAGCGTCACCTACCTCGGCCTGGTACTCGACAAGAAATTGTCACTGGTTCCAGCTTGTACGGATCGCCTGCGTAAGGCGCGTGCAGCCTTCTTTTTGCTAAAACCAATTCTTCACTCTGACATCCCTGTGAACATAAAGGTACACATTTATAAGGCCTGTATCAGGTCGACACTCCTATACGAAGTACTGATCTGGTGCACGGTACCCAAAACACATATCGACAAACTACAACTATTTCAAAACAAAGTCCTAAGACACATCTTAAACGTACCAAGGGACACCCCCATAAGAACCCTGCACACCCGTACAAGCGTGGAGCGCATAAACGACATAATAACAACTTTGACCACAAAATACTTTACTCAAGCACGTCGTTACGAGAATCCCCTGATCAGATCACTAGAAGCCCCGCCAAACTATTACTCACGTAAATCTAAAGCTGTCACCTTCCCCTCCAAAACCAAATTTTACAAACCTCCATAGTCACTGGACTGTCTCCCACATCAACAACTGCGTCTCAATTGGATGCATCTGTGAACAACAAAAACATATGCATAAACAAAATGCAGAAACAACGACAAAATTAAATATACACGATAAAACTATAAATCAAAACAATCTGCGTGCGGTGCTTGTGCGGAAGTGATTGTGCACGGAAGAGAAAAAACAACAGTAGTTAGAATCAGTTAAGTTTAGTTAAGTCTTAGTTAAGTTTAGTTAAGTTAGTTAAGTTTAATTAAGTTTTAGTTAAGTCCTAGTTAAGTAAATTAAGGAAAAAAATAAGACAATATACAAGCAGGTTTTTTGAAAATTTTCCTGTAAAATTACCACAACAATAGCCAACAATGTCAAAACCTAAATTAAGAATTCAATGTATAAAGCATAATATCATTACGGAAAGCTCACTTGGATAAAATAAAATGATTCCTCGGAGCATGTACGACCATATGATCAATAAATATCTATTTGATTTGATTTGATCAAAACATTTTTTTTGATATTGTTCGTCTTCTGGTTTTCGAAAGCATCTTTATTCAGGGACGTATCTGGAGGTGTGTGACATACCCCGTTTACCGTCGTTTATCTTCATATCATTTGTTCTAGGTCATATGCTTGCTTAGTTGGGCTTCGTATTACCATCTGGAAAAAATTTCAAAAAACCCAGATATCTATCTTTGAAGAGGAATTTGATCAAAACACGAAATTCGAAAAATACATACACTGAACCGGACCTCAACGAGAACGGTTCCGCCGCACAACAAGCTGGGATGGAGACTGACACGAGTCCATTCATGAAAATACCCGGCTACAAGGGATATCATCGAAATCAACCACAGGGGCGTGGCGGTGGAGTTTCACTCTACATCAGAAACGATATTTCATCGTATGAAGCAGCTATCCCGCAGCTAGATACGCTCCAGGTAGCTGCCGCAGTCATCGAAACCCCGGCCAAAATATTGGTAGCAGCGGCCTACAATAGCCCGTCACAAGAATTAAATACTGAAGATTTACAGAAAATATTTAGCCACGCCCACAGGGTTGTCATGGGCGGTGACTTTAACGCCAGACACTCTGACTGGAATTGTAGACGGCAAAATGCAGCGGGGAAAAAGCTGCAGCGACATTCCAGCAGAAATAACTATGTCATCGCATATCCACGAGAACCGACTTACTACAGAAGAAACGCAATTCCATCCACGATAGACATAGCATTATTGAAAAACATAGTCGAAGAAGAAATCTCATCGCTGCCGGAACTCAGCTCAGACCACAACCCGGTAGTGATGAACATCACCATGAACGTCAGAAGAACCGTGGAGAAGAGAAAAGACTATGACAAAGCAAATTGGACCGAATTTCAAGATAAAATCAACGATGAATTCAAAATCGGCTCTTTCATCGGAAACAAAGAGCAATTAGAAAATAAAGTAGCTGACTTGACTAGAACTGTGCAGGATGCTATATCACAATGCATACCTTACAAACAGCTCAGACAACAACATGTGCAGATAACATGGGAGTTGAAAGAGAAAATTCGTATACGAAACATAGCACGTAAGCTGTGGCAGAGGACCAAGTGTGACGAATATCGCAGAATCCGAAACAGTTTATCGAAAGAAATCAAGCGGGAGATGAACGCGCTTAGAAACAAAACATGGAGTGAGAAACTAGCTGCACTAAACTTTTCGAATAGAAACGCTTGGTCCATGGTGAGAAGCATGAAGAAAAAGAGGAAAGAGATACCTCCGCTGAAGAAGCCCGACAATACATTCTCACATACTGTTGAAGAGCGAGCGGAAATGCTAGCTGCTCACTTCGAGAAAGTGCACCGAGCCAGCGAAGACATTGGAGACGTGGAACATACTCGACTCGTAGAGGAGTATGTCAGCAGATGGCGAACAAACGAATATCCAGAAGGGATTCACGAAGAAGAACAAGACGAAGAAGAAATTGAATTCACGTCTCCGAAAGAAATAGTAGAGGCAATAAAACATATGAAGCCGTACAAAGCACCGGGGTGCGACGATATACAGAACGTCGTAATTAGAAAGCTGCCGACCAAAGACATCGTCGCGTTAACCGATATATGTAACGCGGCACTCAGGCTGAAACATTTTCCGGAATCCTGGAAGCATGCCAAGATTATGGCGATTAGAAAACCGGGAAAGAAAATTGAAGAAGTAACTAGTTACAGGCCGATCAGCCTGCTACCAATGTTAAGCAAAGTCCTCGAGAAGATCATCTTAAATAGAATACAAGCCTACGAAGAGGGAGCCAAAATTATACGCAACGAACAATTTGGCTTCAGGAAACAGCATTCAACGGTGCACCAGCTAGCTCGCATTGTAGAACATGCCACTGAAAGACTAGGAAGAAGAAGAAACATGGGGATGATACTCCTCGATATCGAAAAAGCCTGCGACAACGTGTGGCACAACGGACTGACATTCAAGTTAATAAGATATCGAATCCCCAATTACCTAGTGAAGATCATCGATGGGTATCTCAGAAGACGTACGTTTCATGTAGACATCCGAGGAAAGATTTCCGATAGAAAGTCGATCAGCGCCGGCGTCCCACAAGGCTCGTTACTGGGACCGGTGCTGTTCAACTTCTACATAAACGACATACCCAAGTCGGATGCCGTTCAGCTCGCGCTCTATGCTGACGACACAGCGATTTTCATCCGAAACTCAAACCTGGAGACAATCAGAAGAGAGTTACAGTGGCAAATGGACCTGCTCGCCGACTTTTTCAATACGTGGAAAGTCAAAGTCAACAATGCCAAGACGGAAGACATACTGTTTACAAATAGTAAGACCGTTACTCCAGGGACGGTGACATTGAACGGATCTGAAGTCATATGGAAAGATACCGTGAAATATCTGGGCATACTCTTGGATAGAAAGCTGACCTATAAAGGACATATCACAAAGAGAAAGAACGCAGAGAGAGATACAGAGAAGACGCCTTACGCAAACGACAACCGCGAGCGGAATACAATCACAGACAAGACAACTTCCCCGAACTTAGATGAAACAAAAGATACACAGACACCCCACCACCGAAAGAAAACGCGTGGAACAAGGAACAGAGAAACTATAGACGTGAGTATGACAGAGAATACGATAGAGACTACGACAGGGATTACGACAGAAATTACGACAGAAGATACGATAGAGATTATGACAGAGGTTACGATAGAGACTACGACAGAGGTTACGACAGAGGGTACGACAGAGGGTACGACAGAGACTACGACAGAGACTACGACAGAGACTATGACAGAAGACATGATAGAAATCGCGACAGAGATTACGAAAGAAGAGACAATGAAAGACGATATGGCAAAAGAGACGAGAAAAAAGACGACAACCAACATGACAACAACAAAGACGATACGGACGACCCACTGTTAGAACACTTCCGCGACCTTCTCCGGGTGCAGAAGATGATAAAAACAGCGAGAAAAATGAGAGAGGAACTAGCGAAAGCCAAAACAGAGCGAGAAGAATATAGGATTGTCCTGAAGTACATGGACATTTTCGAGAATTAAGTTCACAGCCCAAACAGAACACATCAGAGTCGCATTTTGGAATGCAAATGGATTAGAGAAGAAAATAGGTGAACTAAAGAACTTCATCGTTGATCACAAAATCGACGTAGTTATGGTATCTGAGACGAACTGCAAGAACGACAAATTTATAACAATACCGGGATTCAAAGGATACCACAAAAACAAACCGCAAGGACGTGGGGGAGGCGTATCACTATACATTAGAAACGACATCACATCATACGAAACGGTCACCCAACAACTAGACACGCTACAAGTAGCCGCGGCATACACAGAAATTCCGACCAAAATATTGATAGCGGCAGCATACAGAAGTCCGTCGGATGAATTCGTAGTCGAAGATATAAACAAAGTGATAAACCACGCCCATAGGGTTGTATTGGCCGGTGACTTCAACGCCAGACATCAGGACTGGAATTGTAGAGCGCGGAACGCAGCCGGCAGAGATCTGCAGAAACACTCAAATAGAAATAACTACGTCATCGCATTTCCCAATGAACCTACGTATTACAAAAGCAACGCACTACCATCAACACTAGACATCGCATTAATGAAAAATATAAATGAAGAAGAGATCACATCGTACCCATCGCTCAGCTCAGACCACAACCCAGTAGTAATGAAAATAGACATAAACGTCAAAAGAAAAGAAACAAAAAGAAAAGACTACGACAGAGCGAACTGGGGCAAATTCCAAGACAAGATCAACGATGAAATAAATATTGGGAACTTCATCGAAAACAAAGAACAACTTGAAACAAAAGTAGCCGACCTCACTGAAACGATAAAAGAAGCAATGACCGAAAGTATACCGGATAAAAATTATAAGCCATTCAACGTAGAACTCACGCCCGAAATACGAGAAAAAATGCAAACCAGAGACATGGCACGCAAGCTGTGGCAGAGAACGAGAAGGGACGAATACCGACGCATCCGAAACCGACTATCGGAAGAGATCAGACGGAAAATAAACACGCTGAGAAACGAAAAATGGCAAGAAAAACTCGCCGCCGCAAAAACCAGCGACAACAGCGTCTGGAAACTTCTGAGAAATATAAAATGCAAAAAAGTAGACATCCCGCCACTAAAACGTCAGGATGGCACATTCTCGCACACAATTGAGGATAGAGCCAACCAGCTAGCCAGTCATTTTGAAGCAGTACACCGAGCCAACGAAAACACGGGAGACGTCACACACACCCGACACGTTGAAAGATACGTGGAGATATGGAGGAACCATATAGACCAAGAGGAGGAAGAAGAAGAAATCAAATATACATCTCCGAAAGAAATTACTGAGGCGATCAAACACATGAAACCATATAAAGCGCCAGGAATCGACAATATACAAAATATAGTGCTCAGGAAGCTACCGATGAAAGCCGTCGTCGCACTAACCGACATCTGTAACGCAGCATTAAGACTACGACACTTCCCGGAAAGCTGGAAACACGCGAGAATAATAGCGATAAAGAAACCGGGGAAAAGAAGTGAAGAGGTCGCTAGTTACAGACCCATCAGTCTACTGCCGATAATGAGTAAAATACTAGAAAAAGTCATACTGAACCGAGTGTTGGAATTCGAAGAAGCTGCCAAAATAATCAGAAACGAGCAATTCGGCTTCAGAAGAAAACACTCCACACTACACCAACTGGCAAGAATTGTACAACATGCGACAGAGAGACTGGGGAAAAATCGAACTATGGGGATGGTGCTGCTGGACATCGAAAAGACGTTCGATACTGTTTGGCACGACGGACTAATATATAAATTGATCATCAATGGATTTCCACCAAACTTGACAAAAATAATCGACGGATATATACGAAGAAGATCGTTTAACGTGGACATCGACGGTAAAACCTCCGAACATAAGCTGATCAGCGCTGGAGTACCGCAGGGGTCGCTCCTAGGGCCAGTGCTGTTCAACTTTTACATTAACGACATGCCGAAGACAGACACGACACAGCTGGCGCTTTATGCAGACGACACAGCGATCTTCATTAGAAATCCAAGTCTAAACAAAATAAGACAAGAACTGCAACTACAACTCGATCTACTATCTGAGTATTTTAACACATGGAAAGTCAAAATCAACAGTACCAAAACGGAGGGAATATTATTCACGACCGGATCCGCTACCAACCCAGGAACAATCACAATGAACGACACTGAAGTCGAGTGGAAAAACTCAGTTAAATACTTGGGGGTCCACCTGGACAAGAAATTAACATACAAACAACACATAACTGGAGCACGTAGAAAAGCCAACGCAGCACTTGGACAGATCTACAGCATCATGACCAGGAACAGCGCGATGAACAAAACAAACAAAATCACACTATACAAGACATTAATACGACCAGTGATAACATACGCCGCTCCTATATGGAGAAACACCTACAAAGGATACTTTAAACAACTACAGACTACACAAAACAAAATACTACGAATGGCACTAGGAAAACATACCAGATATAAAGTCGACAAATTACACAAAGACGCAAACATCAACACAATAACGGACTATATAGAAATAATGGGATGGAAATTCTACAACAAAACAGAACACGAAAATCCACTAATCAACAAAATCGACAAAGCGAAAATCATCCCAGCGAATAACCGTGTAAACAAATTAAGACGACGAAACGTAAGATTACAATCGAATATATTCGACGAGGGAATCAAGAATCTAATCAAGAGGCCGGCTACAAAGAAACAGAACAACGCCGTCGCCGACGGCTCATCGCAGGGGGGGGGGGATTAAATATATAACGACATATATTTGGTTTTTTTGTAATTTTTCCCAAATCAAGAATGAGGATAAAAATCATGAGAAGACCTAGAAAAAACCATATGAGGATACATGGCAACAATAGGGACATGTCCCCGGGTATGCCAAAGAAAAGAGGTTCAAAACAACAAGAGGGCGAACAACATCTAAAGCTCAAAAAAAAAAAAAAAGAATATGTGTACTCATGTACACATGCCAGAAGTGAAACTTCTTATCAATAAAGTAATCAAAAGGTACATGGACAAGCGTATGCCTAAAACTCGTAGATGAACAAATTCTTCAGAATAAAGCAAGTAACAAAATGCAGAAATGTAGTAGGAAGAGAAGCGATAAATACACGGGATAAAAATTTAAGTAGAAAATGATCAATGTTTTAATTAAATTAAATTTTTACAATTATTTCATATTAACACATTGTATGCGGACAACACGTCTCGATGATGATCTTTCGCACTGTAGTAATAGTATGTCGTCGAGACATTGTCCGCATACAATGTGTTAAGTAAGATTAACAATTATTTTCAAATAAAACTTTTATAAAATTATGAATTATGAAAATTTATTCGTTTTCGTTTGGAATTTCTTCGATTTCCATTGCTCCCTCCGATGGTGACTGAGTAGGTATAAACGATACAATTAGTTTTTGATAAGTAAAATTTTTGCGCAATAGACTTTACCATCTTAAAACCTGTAAAAACATTTTTTTTAATTACTATTATATTACTGTTGTATAATATATAGTATACAATTAGATCAATGTTTTAAAAATTAAACAATTAAAGGAAATACTCACAAATAATATCTACCTGCAATAAATAGCATCTATTTAGATACTATTTATAGATAATTGATAATTTTATAACACCACATAAAATTCAATAAATCTTCAAAATGACACCTGAGAATAAAGAATTCATAGTTATTGTGAGAAATTGTTACAAATAAAACAATAGATAACATCAAAACTGTAATAGGTTTCGATAATTTTTAAATACCATGTGTTTTAATTGTATTTCTTTTATTTGATAAATAGATCAAATGTATATACATAACGTTATAAAATACTATATTTATGTTTTGTATACATGTACATAACCTCATTTTCACGTTGATTTGATAAATTTTTAAATACCACATGGATGTAATTTAGTATTATTTAGCTTATTATTATAATATGAGATTATATAAATTAATATACTTACCAAAAATATCAATGTAATTACATTAAATAACACTCTTATTTAAACACAATTCACAGATTCATCGTAAGCAGGCTCTATACTATACTTAGCGTACGCTGCTTATCAAACCGACGCGCATACGGCTTCATACGTCTTTCTCTGTCTATAAGCATCTTATGGAAATTCAAATAAAATTTATTGATCTAAAGTTATATATATATATATATATATATATATATATATATATATATATATATATATATATACATAAATTTTACAGTAAATGAGATAATGAGTCGAATGTGGTCTGTTATCTGTTAAGATATTTTACCAGTATCCAGTGAAGGTAGGTGTTTGTGTTTTGATATAGACCAAGGAAATATTTTCAAAATATTTTCAAAAAACGCGGCAATGACGTTGCATCAAGGGTTCCGCATCCGAAAAAGAGACAATAGAAGTTCCGCCTCCGAAAAACGCCACAAGAGAAGTTCCACTTCAAAAAAAAAAAAAAAAAAAAAAAAAAAACAAGTGTACGGAAAAAAGCGTATGGAGCACTGCGACAAATTTACAGCCTGATGGTTAGAAAGAGTGGTCTAAGTAAAGAAAACAAGCTCATGTTATATAGAGCAGTGATCCGACCGATAATAACGTACGCAGCGCCGATTTGGAGAAACTCGTACGTAACGCATATAAAGTCACTCCAGACTACCCAGAATAAAGTATTAAAGGTGGCCCTAGATCGAGAAAGAAGATTCAGCACTTCTCGATTACACAAGGAAGCTGATACAACAACAACAGCGGCTGTGGCCTACGTTGGCCGACAGAACTAGAGTGCCAACTTTCCCGAAGGAAGTTTCCGACTCACGTTGCTCATATTACTGGTTTGTCGCTTGGTAGAGAAATTATCACATTGTGGAGCATTTCCATTGTCCTCTGTGGGACTGAAGCTTTCGATTGACCGGCAGAGCTCCTGGTCACCCTCGCGGGGGCGACCACCGCCGGCCAAGATTTGTCAATGATGGTAGCTGTTTCTATCCGTTGACGGTTTTCAGCGGCGCAAGCAGACGGGGCCGCTTGTGCTTGCTGTGTTCCGCGGGAGGATCGATGGTCCCAAGCGCACGGACGAGCGCGTTGTCGCTCTTCTCCGCCTCGTCGTACAGCCGACGAGCTAGTCCGCTGACGAACTCGTCTACCGTAGGGAGGCGGAGATCACGATGAAGGGTGGTGTTCCGCACATAGTGGTGCGCGTCGGTGATGACCCGCGCGCACTTGTTTTGGAACACCTGTAGCTTTTGAGTGTTGTTCGGGTGATATGCCCAGGCTGCAGCCGCGTACGTCATAATCGGCCGAATGCAGCTGAGGTAGAGCTTACGCTTACTTCTCAGCGACAGTTTCGACTTCCTATTCAGCATCAGGAAGCTGATATGGAAACGGTTGCGGATTATATAAATATATTAGGATGGCGATTTTATAAAAGAAAATCCCATGACAATCCATTAATAAACAGTCTCGGGACGGCGAAAGTAGTACCCTTATGTAGCCGGGTAGGACGACACCGCAAAAGAAACGTTTCGATGCAACCGTACATATTCAGCGAGAATTTCGAAGAAAAGTCAGTGAAGCTAGAAAAAAGAAAGCGATCAAAGCTTAAAGTACGTTGTGACCGACGAGTAAATTCCGGTCTACAGGAGGGGCAACGGGAAACTCTTTCCCGATAACATTGTATATTTATAATTTTTCAACAACTACTACCTCCTTTTTAAAGATGATAGCTGGGTTTTTTGAAATTTTTTCCAGATGGCAAATGAAGCCTAACGACCAGAAGACCTAGAACAAATGATACTGAAGACATACGACGGTAAACGGGGTATATCATACACCCCTAGATACGTCAAAACATTGTGAAGAATAACAGAACCAGAAGACGAAGAAGATCAAAGCTAAAAAAAAAAAAAAAAGACACGAGTCCAGCAGATTCTCGAGCGAACATCGTAACTGACCGCACGTACCTGCTATACCGTGCGTCCGAACAATAGACAACACCTGGTGATACTAAGTAGCGTCGTTTAAGTGCATCTGTACTTAAACGTAAACAACAACAACGAAAAGAACAAAGTGTGTGCACGTGTACGCGTTCGTATTCTGTGTTATTCTCCGTCTACATCAAGTGTGCTGTGTTTACGGGAAGCCGTTAGTGCAGTGTGAGTGCTAGTGGAAGCTACATCCACGCTCAAGTCGTTGTGAGGATTCCTGGTTCGTCGAAACACGTATATTCAGACACAGGTTAGTGATGGTCACTATTACATTAAACGAGATGGTCGATGCGGCGCCAAGCGCTGTGGCCGGTCAGTCTAGCGTCGCTAGGTCGGCTGCAGCCGCCGGTACTTCTAGCGTCCCTGGCCCGTCTGGCATCGCCGGCCCGTCCGGCGTCAGGGCGAAGCGTGATAGGGAAAGCTGCTCTAGCGACGATAGTCGCGGGAGCATGTCGCCCCCCCCCCCGGAAACGGGAGTGCGACATGCCACCCACGGCTGGCGTGACAACGATGAGGACGGGTTCACGACGGTAACTAACTGTCGTAATAAATGTGCACCGCCAGTGTACATTTACGATAGCTCGTACCTCACGTTGGCGAGAGCGCTGGACCGCGTAGGGATTGATTCAAAACTCATTGACGTCGTAACCACTGACTCGGTGCAGGGGATTAAATTCCGCTCATGTGATAATTTCTCTTCCGCGCAACGAACCAGGTGTATGAGCAACATGAGTCCGAAACTTCCCTCAGGAAAGTTGGCACTCGGGAAAGTTGGCGGCCAACGTAGGCCTCAGACGCATATTATTATAAACGACGTTCGTCGCCACCATCCCGACTGCAAACAATTTCTCCTGCCTGGAAGACAGCCCAGACAATGAGATGGAGTCCATGGAGTTTGACCCATGGACTACCATCACTAAAAAGAAAAAACGACCGGCATCACCGCTAACCAGTGACGCCAAAAAACAAAACAAGACGGCGAACATCCCCGTCACTCAACCTGAAACCTCCAGCGCCGATTCAAACCGGCGCATCAAACCAAAAACAGCCGCCAAGGACCTCCCTCCAACTGTGGTACTCCATACCGATCCGCATGACCATGACGACCTCAGAGGCCATAAACAGGTGCACCAAAAGCTTCTTCGACGTCAAATATGTCGAATCCGAGACAAGAATCTATACAACAATCAGTCAATGTACAAAGTGAACTTCGCGAATTCAATAACACTAAATCGCGTCAGTAAACACAACAGCTTCTTGAACTGTCGTATGTACTGGCGAATCTGTCAACTCAGTTCACGGAATGTCTGAACTGTCAGATAGGTCGCTCCGGGGCTCCGTCTAAATGCGTCAAATGCGCAGAGCGCCACTGACAGCGTCATGTCCCCGCAAGCGGCGCTCCCGGGCATACTGCAAAAATTATAGGAAATGCCCGAAGATATTGGAGTACTTAGGTAAGATCGAAAATCGCCGAGCCGCAGCTCAACCGCTCGAACCGGCACCCGCACCAGAAACCAACGCATGGCCCAACAGGAATGGACCACCACGCAGCTACTCCGATGCGTCCTACCCGACGCTCCAGACCCCCAAATCACGTTCAGCGCAAGCACCTGCTCCAGCGCCCAGATCAGCACCTACACCGGCAGTGAGAAAGAACCCGCCAAACCAAAATCAAAGCTCATCAAATAAACAACAACAACAAAAATCCAACCCTCAACATCACGGCAGCATGACACCTGCCGAAGCAGCCAGCATCGTAAGCGAGGTGCAGTCCATCTGGGACCGCATTGACCTGTGCGGCATGCTGGAACAGTTCCGCAGCTTCGAACGCGATCTGGCTGCATGCAAGAACAAATTGGAGAGGTTCCAGCTGATCCAGACGCTTACCCTGGCCTAAAAGAAAAACCGAATCTTTCAAAACAAGGTCCTTCGATTAGCGCTTCACGCAGATCGCAGCATCTCCATCAGGAAACTCCACTCCCGCACCGGAACAGAAAAATCAATGAATTCATCACATCCATAACCACAAACTACCTGACACGTGCTAGTCGCCACAAGAATCCTATCATCCGCAACATTGAAACTCCTATCACATCCTTCTGTCGCAAAAACAAATCCATCACTTTCCCCTCCCAAACTCGGTTTTTCAAACCCCCATAACTCCCACGAACCTCTTCAGGGCAAGCTCAGCCCATTAATTCTAAACAACCACGTGCCAAGGAAAATCTCCAACCACCAGCAGCCATCACTCGAAGCGGAATTGCAACAAAATTCTCAGTGTCAAAAACTTATCCACATCAGTGTTAATCAGTGTTCTTTCTCAACTAACCAAAAGAATTCTAGTGTAGTGTTAATTTTAAGTTAGTTAAGGTTAGTTAAGTTAATTAAGTTAGATAAGTACATTTTTCATCCATTCATAAGCAGGTTTTGAAAGTTTTCCTGCAAAACGGACTTATAATAAAACTTCTCGCAAACATCAATCTGCCTTTCTTTTATCGTAGCATACTATAGCCTATAAGAAGCTAATAATAATTTCTATCACATGTACATAATACTGTACAACCTATTTAAAACAATAAAGCATCTTTTTATTTTTTTTTATTTTTTTTCATTGACGGGAGCGTAGAGGATGCCGTGTGTCCCCCGAAAAGGGGATATGAGGCCGCTTCCACGCGACCAGTTGCAGCCGAGGGAGAAGGGGGAGTTTGTGACGGTTGATTGTCACAGTAAACATGCACCACCGGTGTACGTTTACGATACTACTTATTTCTGCCTCACAAATGAGCTAGAGCGGAGAGGAATCGACCTGAGTGGCCTCAAGGCAACGAAGATGGATTCGGCTTTGCGGATTAAACCCCGCACCGACGAGGTGTTTCGCGACTTGCAGCGCGTCCTGGATGAGCTGGAACTCGAGTGGTTTACCTATCCTCTAAAGAGGGAGGTAGACGACAAATTCCTGGTCCGGGGGTTGTATGTCGGGGACATGACCAGTGAGGTGAAGGATGCTGTGGGTAGGCTGAGTTTAAATCTAAGCATGTCACGCAGCTCCGGACCCGAGGTCGGCTCGCTTCGCTATTCATCGTCTATATCGAGTGTGGGGTTGAGGCACGGAGATTCTTCTCCGTGACGCAGCTCCGCGGTATCGACGTGAAGGTGGAGCGTTTTCGAGGTCGTCGTGGCCCGAATCAATGTTTTCGTTGCCAAAGGTGGGGGCACCCGTCTCAGACCTGCAGAGCAGCGGATCGGTGTGTCGTCTGCGGGGATGGGTATGACGCTAAATTTTGTCCACGCTCCAAGGACGATGTGCCGACCTGTTGTAACTGTGAAGGCGAACACCCCGCCAACTATTACGGGTGTGTCTCCTACAAGGACTTTCTGAGGCGGGGGTTGCGCAGCGCTCCACGTGCGAAGCCGGCGTCTTCTTCACAGAAGACGACCGCTCCCGTGGAAGCTGGGACGAAGAAGGTAGCGGTGCCTGCAAAGGTACACGCTTCCTTCGACGCTCCGGACGCACTTGGGTACTCTAGTGTTGCCAAGGGGCGTGGCCGCACGACAGACAAGTCTGCTGCGGTCACGCACCGCCCTGCGGCTGCGAAAGCCAGCGGTAGCCGAAAGGGGCCGCCGTCCCAAGCTGTTGCGGTTGCGGTGGGCATGGTCGCAAAAACGTACACATGCAACCACGGCTGTTGAGTGCGCTTCGACTGCACCGCAGCCAACCGTTGTGTGCGCTAATACTGCACCAACGGTTTTCAAGTCCGCTGCTGCAGGTAAGGCACATAAAAACCCTCCCCCCACTAAGTGCAACCTTCCTGGCCACCAAGTGCACGGTGCAAGTGGCGCTCCTAGCGCCCGTGCCAGTGCGCAAATCAAATCAAATGGATATTTATTGATTATAAGTTTGTACATGCTCCGAGGAGACATTTTGTTTTGTCCAAGTGAGCCTTCTATAAAAACAATATGCTTTATACATTGGATATTTAATTAAGATTATAACATTTTTGATTGTTGGTATGGTGATTTTTACAGGAAAATTTTCAAAAAACCTGCTTATATAATGTCTTATTTTTTTCTAATTATCTTAATTAACTTAACTAAGACTTACTAAAATTTAACTAAAACTTAACTAACTTAATTACTGTTGTCTTTTCCGCACAAGCACTGCACGCAGATTGTTTTTGTTTTGTAGTTTGTGTTTAATTTTGATGATTGTTTCTGCATTTTGTTTATATATCTGTTTTTATGGTTCGCAGGTGCATCTCATTCAGACACAGTTGTTGGTGTGGGAGACAGTCCAGTGTCTGAGGAGAGTTCGGTGATTATGGGTGGTCGAAGTTGTAGATCGCCTGGACCCTCTCCCACCTCGAGGTGCAGCCTGCGAGGGTACGTTCCAGCTCCTCTACACCCTTGATTAGCTGGGGGATGTTCAGGCGGTCGACCGCCGAATGTAGCCTGATGAAATCATCCATTGCGGATGAATGAGATGCAGCTGGTTTTGTTTCTGTTGCCCTCGGCTTAACCTGGGGCTGCGGTGCTGTCGTTGGTGTTGGAGCGCTGTTGTTATCTGGTGCGCTGTGTTGGCTGTGCGAAGCGAGCTGCTGTTATTGCTGCTTTTGGCGTAGGAATCTCGGTGCGGGCAATGTTGGGAAAGTGGAACTGCTGTTCACTATGGTTGTACGCTGGTTTTGCTGCCATACACTCTTTGTGGGTAGTGACGCTGGAGTGAAAGTCTGTTGTTGTTATTGGCCGGTTTGGTTTTTTTCCGGTTGCTGCTTGTGAGAGTCTTGGCCGAGTGGCTTGTTGATGTAGGCGAGGATGACTGGACAGCCACGATAGTTTGCCGGATGCGGTCCCTTACAGTCGCAGCAAGCTACTGGCAGGGACCTGTCCTTCTTCAGACACAAGTTTGTCGCATGGTTCTCGGTGCACTTTACGCACCGAGGCTGAGAATCACAATTTTGAGCAACATGCCCCAGGTGCTGGCATCTCTTGCACCGGATGAATGTTGATCGTGACTGGTACCTGGTCCAATACACTCGGCATTGAATAATTTCTCTAACCTTTTTTACTTCTGTGAAGGTTGTTCCGTGCTTGAAGTTGATTTCATATGCGGGGTTTTGCTGCCCCCGTATTGACAGGACATCAAGTGCCGGCAACTTGAGGCTGACTAAGTCATCGAGTATATTTTGGGCCATGTTGGCTGGCATTCCCTTTAGTGTCACCTCTAGGGGCCGGTTCTCCTGGAGAATATATAAATGGTGGTCAGTTTCCTTGCTGTGCAGGATTTCCTTCACTGCCAGCCAGTCTTCGTGGTTTTTGGCGAAGATCTTTGTTTCTTCGCCAACATATTTTATCATACACCTCACCTTGGTAACGCTGTTTATGTCGGAGAGCATGAGATCGTGATCCTGCGGCTTTTCGTGGATGACTATCGGGGGTATCGCCCCCGAAGTCTTTGTTTGAGACATGGTGATTGTGGCGGTGGTCAGTTTGGCGGTCGCCAGCTGCGAACTTGACATTTGTTGTTTCTTAGCGGCAGTTGTTCCTTCCGCTTTATGTTGAGTCAGACACTTCCTACCCATGAACGTAGTCCAGGGGTCTAGCCGCATCTGGTCTAATTCGTTTTCAGGCCTGTCCGCCAAGCACTCGTATGTGTTGGCGGTTGGAACATTTATCTTGTCTATTGTCGTTGTTTCAAATTCCATTGTTGAAATTTCTATGTTATTTGAGTTTGTCGACGTCGAGAGGGAAGGGGAGTAGTCAATTGTCGACACTACAGCGTCCGCCATCTTGTTCTGATTGTCACATATTATTTTATTGTTCTGTTTTATTTTACTCACGTCTACTATTTTCCTTTTTGTCGAGTTGTTCTCCGTTTTGACTTCTTGCGGGTTCACTAGCCCCTGTTTGCACAGTTGTGTATTGTATCGCACTCTAATTTTTTTGAAGAACGAGCCTTTTCTGAGAATTGTTTGCTGCGTACGCACATCCATGCAGCGGTGTTGTCTCGTCCGCTGCTCGCGCGGAACTGAGTTTTAGTGCGTAAAATGGCAAGAAAGAGAAGAAAAAGAATAAGGCTTCACGCAGAAGGCGCGATGAGCTTGCTGCCCCCGCAAATTTGCCCAGCGAAAGTGGGAAGCAGCTCTTTAGGCGCGAACGCAGGAAGGCTGCAGCACTTGCTGTACCTACCCCGTCGGACGCGCCGAGTGCGCACCCCAATTTCGAATTGCCTGTGATTGCATAGGAAACTCTGAGCAACATGACCACGGCTGAGTTGCGCAATGTGGTACCCCGAGTTCTCGGACTGCTACATGGCGTCTTCGATGCTCTGGCGAGCACTAGTGCCAAGACTGAATAAGTCTTCGCCGCCGCTATCGTGCCCCTTCTTAACCGATCAATGCCAGACAGACCGATAAATATTCTTTATTGGAATGCCAATGGCGTCGTGAGGCAGAGACCAGAGCTCTGCGAGACAGTTGAACGTCTTAAGGTCGACGTCATCATGATCTGCGAGACTCTTCTCTCGGCAGACAAGAACTGTCGGATTCCTAATTACATCACCTATCGCGACGATAGGCCGGTAGGTCGTGGTGGTGGTACTGCTATCCTTGTCAAAAGGGGCATACCCCACCATGGTATGGCTTGTCCACCACTCACGTCTGTCGAGGCGACAACGGTGGTTGCGAAATTGGGAGGTCAAGAAGTTCTTGCAGCGATGTACAACCGGCCAACTTTGTTTTTTTGCACTCAGGACCTAGATGCCATTCTGGCTGGTGACTTGAACGCTAAGCACTTTTCATGACACTCGAGGGTTACTAACACTCGAGGGCGCTCACTGGCACGACATGCTGCGTCCATTGGATGCACGGTCGTGGCACCTACTTCACCTATTTTCTTCCACAATCGTGGAGGAGACGTGATGGATGTAGCTGTGCTCAAGGACGTGAATGGGCAGCCGGAGCTGTGGTCCCTGTCAGCTCTCGACTCGGGCCACTGCCCGGTGTTGCTCTCTTTCGCGTCTTTGGGCGTGCAAGACTTAGTCAATCGTGGTTTCATTACCAAGACCGATTGGGATAGCTACAGTGAGAAGGTCGATGCACGAATTGATTTTCGTGGCCACATCGGCACCGTGAATGAGGTCGAGGGCGCTTTGAACTGTGTGCAGGAGGCAATAAACAACGGTCTTGCCGAGTCACAGACTCGCACGCCCAGAGTTCCCTATAGAGAGCTACCACATGAGGTTAACGAGATGATACGGAAAAAGAATCGGACCAGGAAGCGATGGCAGCGTTACGGGGATCCCGAGGCTTCTTGGCCCAATTCTTTACAATCTTTTCACGTCAGATCTTCCCCTTCTCCCCGACAAAGTAGATCTGGCTCTTTATACTGATGATGCCTGCATCTTCACCCTTACTACCCCAAACAACACCTCAATTCTCCATAGATTTCTTCCGGTTCTTTCTGATATAGGCAAGTACTGTATCAGAAACCGCATCAAAATTAACCAGTCAAAAACCGCTCTCATCACTTTCACAAGATCTAAAAAGATAAAGCACTTGACTATTATTTTTAATGGAAACAGCATCTCCGGTTCCAATACGTTAAAATATCTTGGTCTGGTACTCGACAAACTACTCACCTTAAAACCCATCATCTCTGACCATCTCCACAAGGCTTAAGCCGCCTTCTTCGCTCTCAGAGTCATCTTCATTACTAACTTCTTTACTAATATCAAAATTCACATTTATAAGGCCTGCATCAGATCTACACTTACCTATAGTTGGACGATCTGTTGCATCACTTCTAAAACTCGACTCTCCCGCCTCCAAACTTTGCAAAACAAGATTCTTCGGGCCGCCCTACACGTCGAACGATCCACTCCAATTTGAACACTTCACGCCCGTGCTAGCCTTGAGAAGATCAATGATTTTCTCACCGCTACCACCACCCGCTATTTTACTCGCGCTTCCCGCCGTACAAACCCTCTTATCTGCAATGCCGAACAACTTTCAATCTACAAGTACAAAAGAACTTTATTCGTCGTCTTTCCTTCTAAAACTTTTCTTCAAACCTCCCTAGATCCCACTGCTCAACTGACCAGGTCGTTCGCGACTATTTAATTCATAACATAAATATAAAAATTAAAACAGCTCCTGCAACTTTTCAAAACATAAACATCTATGTTTCTGTATATTTTTGTATCATAATATTTGTAAATATTCTACTAGAGTAATTACTTCTAGGAAGCATATACTCTAACAACTGACCACAGGATGGTCGTTGTATCTTTCGTCTGTTCATATTCACATCCACAGTGCTCTGTGTTTTATGTTTGTGTTTGTCCTTAGTATTAAGCTAATTAAGTTAGTTAAGTTAATTTGAAGATTAGTTCAGATAAAATCCATAGGCAGGTTTTGAAAGTTTTCCTGCGAAATTGATGTTCACTATTATAAAAACTCGTCATACTTTCATTTCTGTTTTCATCCGAAATAGTGTAATATTTATTATAAAAAGCTAATCTTAGTACTCATATACAATCTTAAACATATGTACAATCCAGTTGTACCTTTTATTAATATCAATAAAGATACTATTTATTTTTATTTTAGTGCAAATGTAGACATATTACAATAAATATTTAATGATTTAAGTTTATTTTAACGAAATTATTATTTTATAATACTCGTGAAGAGTCTGTTCACAGATATAAATATTTAACATCTTCTTTGTTAAAATAATTAATTATTGATTTGATAATAAGGTTAAGTTATACATTTTCATGATTAGAACAAATATAAAAAAAACTAGACATTCTGTTTAACGTCTAGTTCATCGCTATTCTTTTGCTCCAATCAAAATTTCATTCGTTTTATTATCCAGTGTAAAGCAGTTTTAATAATACATTTATCAAAACATGCAGATTACGAACTTAGAATGTCTTTAGATACTTTTTGGGTACAATTTAAAATTCTCTCATTTTATATATACATATCCATATAAATACACACACACACACACACACACACACACACACACACACACACACACACTCGCACTCGCACACACACTCGCACACACACTCGCACACACACTCGCACACACACTCGCACACACACTCGCACACACACTCGCACACACACTCGCACACACACTCGCACACACACTCGCACACACACTCGCACACACACTCGCACACACACTCGCACACACACTCGCACACACACTCGCACACACACACTCACATACACACACACTCACACACACACACTCACACACACACACTCACACACACACACTCACACACACACACTCACACACACACACTCACACACACACACTCACACACACACACTCACACACACACACTCACACACACACACTCACACACACACACTCACACACACACACTCACACACACACACTCACACACACACACTCACACACACACACTCACACACACACACTCACACACACACACTCACACACACACACTCACACACACACACTCACACACACACACACTCACACACACACACTCACACACACACACTCACACACACACACTCACACACACACACTCACACACACACACTCACACACACACACTCACACACACACACACTCACACACACACACACTCACACACACACACACACAGCAATTGTTAACCTTCCTCGGGGCATTAAATAATTTGTTATTGTCGTATAACACAATCGCCAATCAGCCAAGAAAGTGCTTTGTAGGGCACAAAACATACGGAAAAGTATACAAATCACTGAAGTTAACGTTACAGGTAAGATGAGTTTTTGGATGAAAAATCATTTTGTACAGATCCACGTTTTGTCTCTTAACTTATACAAACAATGAATAGTTATTTGCTGCAAACAAATAATTATAATTTATTGGACTGAATTCTCTATTCATGTCAATTAATCAACATGTGTACATGTACATTTCTTTATCGAATGCGTTTTCATCTTTTTATAGTTACTTTAAATAAATTATAAATAAAATAATTTGGCCATTACTGACGAGATTTTTTTGCTTGAAAAAAGAAAGGTATAAAAATATTAGATCACAAATATGAATATTAAATATAAATTAACATTGAAATAAAACACACAATTAGTAACGGTTTATCTGTTTTGTTAAGAGCGTGAAAACAATAAAGATTTTAATTTTTAAAAAACAAATGTTCCATATTAATTACAGTAACTCCAACAGTATTAATGAAATTATTAAAAATAAGAAAAAAATACAAAATAAAGATAGGAAATTTCATGCATATTGTAAAACATTGAATTCTTAGAAAATGAAAACAATTTAAACGCACAAATAGAAAAATCTCTGTTCTCTTCAGTGTTAATATTTCATTTAATATTGTCTAAAGTTCACTGCTAACATAAAAAAAAAATATTTTTTTTTAGACGAGTTGTAATATATGGAGTTCTATGGGAAATAGAACTTTTAACATAGGTAAGCAAATTATTTTCTATTGTGAAACTACGAAGCAAAAATACAGCAATGAAATAAAATGGTGTATCAATAACAATACATTGGACATGATCCATCAATCAACAAGTACAATCAGATTTATTTATTATAATCATTTTAGTAGTTTCTATTATTTTTATTTATATTCATTCTTAATTTTTACAGACTATAAAATTGTAAACTACAATATGGCAAATTTTTATAGATCAGATATTTACAGAAGTTGAATATGTAAATGCTGGAAATTATGAATGTGGAGTCTACAATTTGTATAACCAATCAAATGGTCATGACATTAGAAAAATTCTATGATATTTATTCTCTTTCTGATCTTTCACTCACACTTGACATGTCTTTAAAAACATAATCTGAATTAATTAATTTGTATATATATATATATATATATATATATAGAGAGAGAGAGAGAGAGAGAGAGAGAGGCACAAATAAAATTGGAGGGTTTGAAAAATACAGAACTTTTTTGTTTACAACTATTTTTTCTTTTTCTTTTTTGTAAGTTATTAAACATAATGTACAAATTTAAATTGTTACTTATTATTTGTAACAACGAGCAAAATTTATTGAATTTTTTATTCTACTGAACGATTTATTATTTTAACTTGACAAAAATACTGTCAGCATGTTAATGCTCGAAGAGTCCTTAATGACAACATAATTAAGAACTTAGTTTTCCAGTTTTAATAGCATGGATCAGTTACAGAAGTTCTAGGAAAGGTCCTTATTATTCTGAGCGCAATTAAGTAGTATTGGAAGCTATGTAATAGATTGGAAATGATGATCTATCTGTGTCTACTCATCATTGTTCCACTCAATTGAAGATCTCGAGATCAATGCTATAACAGATTTTGAAAGTGGATCTTAAATTTAAATTTTTGTGTTTTCATACATACAGGATTTTCAACAACACCAACAATACGCTCTTCGTTTTGTGCAGATACCTGGAGAAAATGGCTACTTTTTAAACAACTTATAATGAGTAAATTAAGTTTATTTTGTTTTAAATGGTCAAATGAATAAGTAAAATTGTAGATTCTGATTCACATAATCCCAAGGCATTATATAAACATCAATTGCACTCCCTCGAATATACTGTTTGGTGCTATGTTATGGCTGATAGAATTATCGGCCTACATTTTTTTTAGAAAATAAGAAAATTCACACAAAAACCATCACTAAGGTTATATATAGGAATATGATTGATATTTTTTACATTCAATAATCCAGAATAGTCTTGATATATTAATCCAACAGGATGGAGCTATTACGTACATAATAAGAGCGACAATAGAACTTCTGAACTTTTATTTAAAGAAATTGTGATTTCGTTTATCCCCCCCCCCCCGTTCACCAGATTTGACGGTTCTTGACTTCTTCTTTTTGGTTTATTTAAGGACGGGGTGAGTGTATGTCAATAAAACCTAAAAAAATCATCAACTGAAGAACAACATTTGTAACAAAATTACACATTTACAGCCCGAAATTTTGCGTTTAGGAATAGAAAGTATTCTGGAAAAAGCAAATATTTGTTTATTTTTTAGGTACTATTTTGTAATTTTACTTGTATGTTTGGGGTTATCATGTTGGAAGTTATAATTATCTCCCGATTTCAAATTTTCTATTGGACCTTTAAATAATAATAATATTATACGAGGTTGTTTGATAAGTCCGTGTAAAAATAAAAACTGCTTCATTTTTTTGAATAAATCGTTTTTATTTTTCAACATAGTCTCCTTTTAGGCTTATACACTTCATCCAACGCTGCTCTAGTTTGTTGATCCCTTCCGAATAATAGGATTTGTCCAAGTCTGTAAAATAGTCATTCGTTCCTGCAATCACCTCCTCGTTCGAATAAAATCTTTTTCCCGCGAGCCATTTCTTCATATTAGGAAACAAATAATAGTCCGATGGAGCCAAGTCTGGAGAATAGGGGGGATGTGAAACGATTTGGAACCCTATATCCATTAGTTTTGCGGCCACAACTGCTGAGGTGTGAGCTGGTGCGTTGTCGTGATGAAAGAGGACTTTTTTGTGGGCTAATCGGGGACGTTTTTCTTGCAACTCGGTTTTCAAACGATCCAATAACAATGAATAATATGCACCTGTAATGGTTTTACCCTTTTCCAAATAGTCGATAAAGATTATTCATTGCGAACCCCAAAAGACAGTCGCCATAACCTTCCCGGTCGAAGGAATTGTCTTCGCCTTTTTCGGAGCAGATTCCCCCTTTATAACCTGTAATGGTTTTACCCTTTTCCAAATAGTCGATAAAGATTATTCATTGCGAACCCCAAAAGACAGTCGCCATAACCTTCCCGGTCGAAGGAATTGTCTTCGCCTTTTTCGGAGCAGATTCCCCCTTTATAACCCATTATTTAGACCTTATTAACCCATTGTTTAGACTGCTCTTTGGTCTCAGGAGTGTAGTGATGTATCCATGTTTCATCTACAGTGATGAAACGACGCTTAAAGTCCTGCGGATTTCGCTGAAACAACTGCAAACCGTTCTTGCAATACTTCGCACGACCTCGTTTTTGGTCGATCGTGAGCAATCGCGGCACCCACCTGGCGGATAGCTTTTTCATGTCCAAATGTCGGTGCAAAATATTATGTACCCGTTCACACGAGATGCCTACAGCACTAGTAATCTCACGCACTTTCACTCTTCTGTCATCCATTACCATATCATGGATTTTATCAATGATTTCTGGAGTGGTGACCTCAACAGGGCGTCCAGAACGTTCAGCGTCTCTTGTGCTCATATGGCCACTCCGAAAATTTTGAAACCACTTATAAACCGCACTAATCGAAAGTGCAGAGTCACCATAATGTTTATCAAGCTTCTGTTTAGTCTCCTGAGGCGTTTTGCCTTTAATGAAGTAGTGTTTAATCAACACGCGAAATTCTTTTTCGTCCATTATTTGACAATCACTCGATTTCCTTGATTCCAACGATTGTCAAACACAAAGGAATAGACCGATATGGCTGAAACTTGATGTGTGTTCTTCCAAGAGGTGATACTAATTAAAAATAACCTCGATATGCACCAGTGGTGCCATCTTTCGGAATTTACACGGACTTATCAAACGACCTCGTATATATATATATATATATATATCATATGATTAGTTAGAAAAAGAGAGAATGAGAGAGGGTTAAAAGGGATAATATAAGATGTAAGCGTTTCAGAAGTTTAAATGGAAATAAAACAAAAAATATTTAATTAATTATTTATTTATTTATAAGTATATTCTATGCCATTAATGATGAAACACAATTACACTCATATGACTACCATAAATTTGATTGATAGTGCATTCGTTTAGTCCAATTTTTAACATGTTGACATAAATGCTGTCTATAGTCGTCCAATGCTTGTGCATGTAGGTGCAAATGATGGAAATGGCCATCCTATATTCTTAGTATTAAAAATAAATGATTAAAATATATATCCGTCTTAAATCTAAATTCTTCAATCTTCTTCCAAGTATGAATGATGAAATATTTCTTATTAAGTGATACAGTCATTTTATTTCAATTATTCCCAGAATTGGAAACTGGTTTAGACAAGTGTACTTGTAAAATTTAATGACGTGTATAGCCGCAAACAGTTCATACATTTTGTCTCAGTCATTTTTCAAGTGTGATTTTGGAAGCTTCAAAAATTTTGTTTGAAATTATTACTAGAAAATTTTTATAATACTTGCTACTCTCCTTTTTTCGTTTTCTGGAGAATCGTATTTTTTTGCCCTTATGGACCGGCACGAAAAAAAAGATTGCAGTGGGATGATTACTATGAAAGTAATGAGCTTTCTTTTTCGGATAACGATAAAACTGAAGAAAGTGATAATATTTTTGTTCCCCACCGTCGACGGGTGACTCCTATAGTTTATACTTCCGGTAGTGAATCAGGAAGCGTCTGTGCGAGTGACAATGATGAACATAATGATGGCAGTGTGGAAATTAGAGAAAACAATGAATTTTTGTTATGCAATTATAAATTTTTGTTCTTGAATTTTTTTTAATTTTGTATTAAAGAAAAATCTGAATGAATTCAAATTAACTGAATTAATGTGTAAAATAATGTTATATATTTATAAAAATATATTTTTTCCTTTTTTGCTAAATTATTCTCAAAAAATATCGTTATAGTCTGTACAGCTATCAAAACTTCTATAGTTGTCTTTTATGTATCAGAGAAATCGAGCTTTTAAAAACAAATGACGGCTATACACGTCCACCATTTTTTAGGAAAATTTATTAGAAAATATAATAATTTTATTCTTTAAGTATGAAATCTTGATCGAACTCCCCAAGAATCAACTAAATAAGAAAAAAGGGTATGCGTAATTATGTACACATGCCAGAAGTGAAACTTCTTTTCAGTAAAGTAATAAAAAGGCACACGGATAAACGTATTCCTAAAACTCGTAGATGAACAAATTCTTCAGGATAAAGCAAGTAACAAAATGAAGAAATGCAGTAGGGAGAGAAGCGGTAAATACACGGGATAAAAATTTAAGTAGAAAATGATCAATGTTTTAAATAAATTAAATTTTTACAATTATTTCATATTAACACATCGTATGCGGACAACGCATCTCGATAATCTTTCGCGCTCTAGTAATAGTAATAGTCGTCGAAACGTTGTCCGCATACAATCTGTTAAGTAAGATGTGTTAAGTAAGATTAATGTTTATTTTCGAATTAAAACTTTTATAAAATTATGAATTATGAAAATTTATTCGTTTTCGTTTGGAATTTCTTCGATTTCCATTGCTCCCTCCGATGGTGACTGAGTAGGTATAAACGATACAATTAGTTTTTGATAAGTAAAATTTTTGCGCAATAGACTTTACCATCTTAAAGCCTGTAAAAACATTTTTTTTATTTACTATTATATTATTGTTGTATAATATATAGTATACAATCAGATCAATGTTTTAAAAATTAAACAATTAAAGGAAATACTCACAAATAATATCTAACTGCAATAAATAGCATCTATTTAGATACTATTTATAGATAATTGATAATTTTATAACACCACATAAAATTCAATAAATCTTCAAAATGACACCTGAGAACAAAGAATTCATAGTTATTGTGAGAAATTGTTACAAATAAAACAATAGATAACATCAAAACTGTAATAGGTTTCGATAATTTTTAAATACCATGTGTTTTAATAGTATTTCTTTTATTTGATAAATAGATCAAATGTATATACATAATGTTATAAAATACTATATCTGTGTTTGTATAAATGTACATAACCTCATTTTCACGTTGATTTGATAAATTTTTAAATACCACATGGATGTAATTTAGTATTATTTAGCTTATTATTATAATATGAGATTATATAAATTAATATACTTACCAAAAATATCAATGTAATTACATTAAATAACACTCTTATTTAAACACAATTCACAGATAAGCATGCTCTGTCTATTTACTTAGCTCTAATTTATGAAACCGACGCGCATACGGCTTCATACGTCTTTCTCTGTCTATAAGCATCTTATGGAAATTCAAATAAAATTTATTGATCTAAAGTATATATATATATATATATATATATATATATATATACATAAATTTTACAGTAAATGAGATAATGAGTCGATATGGTCAGTTATCTGTTAAGATATTTTACCAGTATCCAGTGAAGGTAGGTGTTTGTGTTTTGATATAGACCAAGGAAATATTTTCAAAAAACGCGGCAATGACGTGGTGCATCAAGGGTTCCGCATCCGAAAAAGAGACAATAGAAGTTCCGCATCCGAAAAATGCGACAATAGAAGTTTCACTTCAAAAAATAAAAATTGTTTTTGTCGTCCATTACCGATTTCAAAATGAGCGTCAACGTGTTAATCATTATTTCACATAATTGTTATTCATTTTCATGAATTACACATTCCATGTTTATTTTTAATGCTTTTGTTGTTTGTGGTTTATCAGCTTTAACCAATAATTTCACATAACTCCATAAAAAGTAATCTAATAGAGTTAAATCACACGATCTTAGTGGTCAATTGATGGGGTCCATTTTGCAAAATAATGAACTCAATAAACTTTTGTTTCAATAAGTCTATTTGTAGTTTTTACAATTTCGAAGCGTTGTCGAAATGTTAAACGTTTCGTAATAATTTGTCAATCTTCCCGGGCTTTATAGCCCATTATTTCAAACTTAAAAACTGCTTTCACGCGACTGATTGTGTCAGTCAACTTGGAGCAGCAATTACAATAAAAAAAAATATTACAACACCTTGCAGCCAGCATCTCGAGAATAGCGGCATACTTCCATAAAGCTACAATGATATTTAATTAGTGTCATGCATCAAATCTTAGTGACCTTAGTGTGTTAGTTAAGATTAGTTAGGTTAATTTTAGTTCATCATTCATTTTCATATGCAGGTTTTGGAAGTTTCCCTGCGAACAAGACTACAAACAAAACTTCATACAAACTTAAATTGTTCTTCACCCATAAAGCATACTATTAACATAATAAGCTAAATTTACTTATATCTAATGTACATATTGTCTGTGCCACGAATTCAAAACAATAAAGACTCTTTTTATTTTTATTTTTTTGTCAATCTATACAAAGTTGAATTATAAAAACAAGTTTAAAAGAAATTCATACAAGGCTGCCACCAGCTGCAAAGTTCTGACAAAACCTCCGCACTTTATTCACTTACTTCACCCCAAGCCTCCGCACCCGCTCCGGAAACCTTCGGCAAGTAAAAGTATTTTTTAAACTGGGAATAAATATGAATTTATATATATTATATCATTAGTTTTTTCCAATAATCTATGAAATATGGTTAATTTTATGTTTTCTAGTTGAATAACTACATTACATTGCTTCTTATCAAGAAATATTTTTAATATTTGTTTACAAGAAGCAAGACGTTTATTGTTTGAATTATATTTAATTTGTTTCAAACTACAAATTTTCTGTGTACTGTATTCAAATTTTAGGTCAACTGAATCGACGTTTAGAGAGTGTTAATGATCGTGTCAGTAGATTGAAGAGTATTTGATACTCGTTGAACCGAAGAATGAATCTTGATAATTATTCGATATTTTTTTTATCTTCATTTTTATCGTTTTTTGAACCGACAGAATATTTTTAATCATTTAACGGTTCAGATTCATTGATTTCTGGTCGTTCGTTATTCTGAAAAATAGATGCGTAAATTAATAAAGTTCTTTTTCACAACTACTACATATGTTTCTGTGTCTAAAAATATAAAGCAGGATCAATGAAAACCTAATTCTACTTGTAAACTATCACATGCGTATGTAAATAAGATATACGAGGGTAGTCCCATAAGTACCCGGCCTGACCTAGAGATGGCGGTAGTTGTTTGAAAAATATCACTGTATTAGAAAGTAGACAATCTATAAAGCATATGTTTCAAGTTTGAGGACGCCACGTTGTTTAGTATTTGTTTGGCAGCCATCAATAGTGAACGTTTTCAGTGAATTTGTGAAAATGTAGAAAATCGGCCATCGTTACGTGATACAATACTTTTATTTGAAAGGCCTCAGCCCAACCAATGTAAAAGCTGAACTGGATTCTACTCTGGGTGAGTCGGCTCCTTCATTTACAACAGTGAAATATTGGGTAGCAGAGTTTAAACAAGGTCGTACGAGCTGCCAAGACGAGCATCGCAGTGGTCGACCAAATGAGGTGACGACTCCAGAAATGGCGAAGAAAATCCACAAAGCGGTACTGGATGATCGCCGACTGAAAGTGCGCGAGCTAGCAGACATAGTAGGCATTTCAAAAAGTGCGGTACATCGCATATTATCTGAAAATTTGGACATGAGAAAGCTGTGTGCAAGATGGGTGCCGCGTTTGCTCACACTCGAGCAAAAACAGTGTCGTGAAGATGTTTCAATTGAGTGTTTAGCAAAGTTTCACAGCAACAAAGCAGAATTTTTGCGCCGTTTCATAACCATGGATGAAACATGGGTCCATCACTTCACACCCGAGACAAAAGAACAATCAAAACAATGGACTGAAAAGGGAGAACCGGCTCCAAAGAAGACGAAGACCGTTTCATCTGCAGGCAAGGTCATGGCGTCGGTTTTTAGGGATGCGCGTGGAATAATTTTCATTGACTATCTTGAAAAAGGAAAAACTATCAACGGCGAGTATTATGCGAACTTATTGCAACGTTCGAGCGAAGAAATCAAGCAAAAACGGCCGTATTTGGCTAAGAATAAAGTGTTGTTTCATCAAGACAATGCACCAGCTCACAAATCCGTTATTGAATTGGGCAAAATTAATGAATTAAAGTTTGAATTGCTACCTCATGCACCCTATTCGCCAGATTTAGCACCCTTGGATTATTTTCTGTTTCCAAACTTGAAAAAATGGCTCAGTGGCCAAAGATTTCCCAACGATGAAGAAGTGATGTCGGCAGTTAATGGGTATTTTGAGGAGCAAGACAGTTCTTATTATAAAAAGGGTATCGAACTTATTGAACATCGCTGGGAAAAGTGTATAGAGCTGAAAGGAGATTATGTTGAAAAATAAATATATTTTTTCCAAAATTTTTGTGTTTTCTTTGTTGGGTCGGGTACTTCTGGGACCACCCTCGTATATGCGTAAGATACTGATGTGATTTATTGTAAAATTACGAATGAAGCCGTGCGCGTACTTTAGAACAGACGCACGCACGTGATTAACAGTTTTTGTCTTTTTTTCTTTAATGTGTATTTGGATGATATGATGACGATAACTTCATTAGTAATGCATAAACTAATAAAAATAATAATTGTAAACATACACAATCTGATAAACTTCTCAAAAGAAAATTATAATTGTGGAATCATTAGATAGAATGAACTGGAAGAAATATATTGAAACAATGCAAAAAGTGTAAAAAAAACATCGTTACAAAAGTGTTTGTTTCGAAACTATATAGAATTTGCTTTCACGCAAATGAATTATCACCCCCAACCACACAAGATATCAGAAATTCTTCGATAATCACTTTATTTACTTATAACAACAATAGGATATTCTAATTTGATGCCATCATCGTCAGATCGCCGTGTTATAAAATCTAAGGATAAACAAAATGATCAATAAGTAATTATTGAACACTGTAGTCTTGAAGTGATAATTCATGGGTGTGAAAAAAATATATTACGAAAACTTGTTCGGTAAAGCATTTAAAAACTTTAAAAACGAATCAAATTAAAAATCATCAACGTTCCTCATAATTTTTAAGAGCATAAATTTAAGTGAAAACGAAAACTTGTGACACGTTATAACGTGGTCGACTGCCGTTAAAAGTTTTTATAATTTGATTTTTTTACTTAATGCACTTTGAACACATATTTAGTTGAATAATCATCGCAAATTTGTATGAAATTTTGTTCTAAATTAGGAAAAAAACAATGAAAACACTTCATTGTAGATAACGTTTATGTTACATATGAGCTGGTTTTTTTGAAAGTGGTATAAGTCCACTTTTTAAAAAAACTAAGTTAACGGTAATTTTAATGAGCTATAGACACCTTCTCTTTATAGTTACAATCACAATTTCAATAGAGTTCTATTTTGATATAAAATAAACAAAAACAGTTTTGTTGTACAATGCTATCGCACAAATATTTCTTTTGAAAGTGGAATAAGTCCATTCCTAATAATTATAATGAAAATAACTTTCTTATTGGAATTATTATTGATTATTGCTACTTCAGTGCACGCTGCTCGTTAGCAGATTATTATGATGCAATAAAGGCTTGCCGAAAAAAACAGCTTCATTTTGTATGAAATGAAAAGAGAAGACTTTGTCTCAACCAAATCTCTAGAAGAGGCAATATCAAACAGAAAAAAAAATACGGACGGAGAAATTGTAAACTGGCTTAAAATATGTTGGATGAGGTTCAAAAGGAATGAACCTCACAAAATGTTTTATAAAATTAGTATGGAAGAAAATGCTCCATTTAAAACAATTTTTTATTTGGAAAAAAGGGAAGACCAAAAAACCTCAGAAAAATTAATATGTTACCGCTTTATAAAACTTCAAGGAGCATAACAAGAGAGAAATATAACGATATGATAAGTTTATTACCTTATATACCACCTATTCACCGTAAATATTTCAATATGCTAAGTGTAAAAGAAAACTAAGTTTAAAATATCTTTTTTTTATTTAAAGATCTTAACGAAGTAATTTTCATTTTTATATTTTTAATATAACTGAAATAAACTCTTAATAAACTTAGTTATTCGTGTATTTAAATGTCTTCATTTTAACTATTACTTTTTACATAAAAATCCATTTCAGTAAAGCTTATGTCTATAAAAATATGGACTTAAATTTGCTCTTGTTTTTACTTCTTGTAATATGTTATTTTTGAAAGTGGTATAAGTCCATGTGGAGCTAAAAAATCGTTTATTTTGTAAAATAATGTTAGTAATTATTATTTCATAATAAAATTTAAAAGGTGTATAGTGTAAAAAACATCACTCGAATTGATTAAAGTTGGCCAATATTTTTAAATTAACTCAAATGCAAACCCTTAAATATCTCAATATATGAAAAAATGGACTTATACCACTTTCAAAAAAACCAACTCATATATTGAGTCAGAACTTGATTTTTAATTGGTTTCGGTGTTATAAATAAGGAAACACTTTAAAATAATCATCTTTTTGCAAATTAAATGGATTAGTTTTTTTTGTAAATATGTAAGAATGGGGCAAACAGTAAAGCCGACGTTTCTGTTTGGACGTTTTGAAATGATTATATGAATAACTGAAGAAGAAATCAATGGAAATTTGAAAATTCGATCTTAGATTTTATATTAAAATAGCTTTCCTTTTCGGTCATATACTTTGACAAAAAATAAAATTACCTTTATTTCTCACTCATTGTACAATCTGATTTGGCTTCATATGACTTTTTTGTTTTTAAAACGGAAGATAAAGGAAAATTCATATAATAATTTAACAGTAATTATTAGAAGTATTCACAGGAAATAATTTTTAAAGTGAAAAGAGGGTCGGTAAATGTACATAGTTGCTGCATGCGAATTATTTAAATAAGACATTTCACACTACTAGGTAATTATTGTATGTGCACATTTAACATTTTTGTTCATTTTTCTTATCACTATTTAACATAGGATATATTTATTTTTGAATGTTTAAATAGATTGATATATCGTTGACTTTACTGTTTATTATTTATAGTATTATATTTTACACGGTTCAATCGTTTGCAATATTATATGAAGTAATCGATGTAACTAATATTTTATTTTCACTTGGAAATTAAAATCAATCATTTTGTAATTTTTCATATCTGTGCATATTAAATCGTATACGTTTATGAATTCACAAATTAATATACATACATACACACACACACATATCTACATTACGTGTATATACACAGAATCTGTGAAAATCAAAAATTAAACAATAAATTGTATTTCTAATACATTGAAAGTGATTTACACTCCAGTCATCATAGTTTCTCTAATAAATTATTAATCTGTATTCATTTTCACTTTTTCCGAAAAAAGATGATACGAAATTATTCAAACTGTATATAGAGGAGCTATTCGTTCAACGCACGAATGTAATGTACGATTCCGATCAGTGTCTTAATGAAAACGATATAATCGAGGCATATTCAGAATTTCAGACGTTTATAAACTCTTTATAAAATCTATCAAAACATAGAAACACTCATAAACATAAAAACAGAGAACGATATTATATGTATGACGTTTTGAAATTTTTTTCTACTTTGACTGTATAAATCATGTTGTATTTGGTATTACTCAAATAAAACCACACACTTTAAATGCTTGTTGGAAAAAGGCTTGGCTTACATGTCTTGAAAACAGTGCAGTTATTCAAACATCGGCATTATCAGATGAAATTATTACTTTGGCACATGATATTGGTGGAGAGGGTTTTGATTCCTTTATCCAGAATGATATCGACGAATTGCTTGAGGATAATTCTTTAAGTGACAATGATATTATTGCAATAAATTTAGATACCGTAGAAGATTTAGAAAAAGATAATGAAATTGAAGTAGAATCTGTTCCCTTCACTGAAAAATGATTCGAGAAGGTCTCCAACTTTGTAATCAATTGGAAAATCATTTTCTTGTTAATGATACGAATTCTGAACTAGCTTTTAAATTCCAACGATAGCTAAATAACTGTATGTCTGAATATCGCGAGCTTCATAAACAATTAGTAAAATCATCGTCTCGAAGTTTAATCACCGATTACATACATTGTCGCCAGAAATACATTAACACAGAATAAGAGAGAAGTTGGCGGTAATTCTGTTGTTTGTGTTTCCTCTAATGACGAATCTGATTTCACATCTGTTCACAAACGAATCCGCATATTTTCAAATAGCGATGATTAAAATATGTATAAAAAAATGTAAAATAAATTACACATATGTACATATTGATTTGAATAAAATTAAATAATTAATTAAAAAATAAAGTAAAAAAGCTTTCTTTGTATCAATTTTTTCGGATATTTGATTTTTTTTTTAGGAATTCTTTATTTTCTGATCTTTTTATGCGAATTTTAAAATAATTTCACTTTGTTACTTTGGTTTCATGCGTTTTTTGAAAATTACGGAACGTATCCCCAATTTTTCAATCTAAGTTAAGTCTTTTTTTGTAAGATTTTTTTATGCAGTTACCCTTTTTTTCTGCAGAACGTATCTACCGCATAAAAAGAGACCCAGGTGTATATATATATATATATATATATATATATATATATATATATATATATATATAGTGTATAAGAGAAAGAGAAAGTCAATTTATTAGGTTGATATTTCATATTAAACAATTGATGTTTTTCAATAAATGTTTTAAAAAATTAGTTAAATTGTTCGAGCGATGAATTTCTATACGTGTATAAATAATGTAGTGTTAATAATTACCTATATTTGAAATTTATGATAAGATATATAAATAAAAATAAGATTATTTTTTAGTACTTTTAAAATAAATAAATCATTGCACTTAAAACACAAATATAAGTCCCATATTTGGTTGATCCTTTAAATATTATATATATATATATATATATATATATATATATATAAAGAAAGATATACATATAGATATATAATGTATAAGTGAGAATGAGAAAATAAATTTATTAAGTTGATATTTCATATTGAACTTTTGATATGTTTTTAATTGAATATTGAAATAAATTCGATCATGATTCAAGCGATGAAATTTTTTATGTGTGTGTGTAAATAATATGGTGCTAATAATTACCTTTACTTGAAATTTACGATGAAATATCTTCATACAAAATTAGATTATTTTTTAATGCTTCCAAAAATCAATAGTTATATCATTACTTATGTTCTACTTATATGAATATCGAATATACATACTCTTTTTTCCTATATGAATTTGCAAGTTTCGTACGAAGTTTAATATATATGTTTTAATTTATCATAATTACTAATTGAATTGTAATTGAAATAATGAATTAAAAATATATTGCTTACTTATTTATCTCGTAAAAACGATATTAAAATATTTCAAATCAGTTATTTCTAGAGAATAATATATATACGAGGGTCGTTTGATAAGTATGGTAAATTTATTAACTGTTTAATTTAATTAATTAATTAAATTAAATTTTTCAATTCGGTTTTTCTTACTTTCTTATCATACTTATCAAACGACTCTCGTAAATTCCATTTAAATAGAAATATTCTTGGAAAATAAATGATTAAAATGGAAACAATCATTTCGCTCACACATAAATTCATACAAAATATTTTTTTAATGAAATGAGAAACAATGAAAGAATAAATAAGGTTTGAAATAAATTAAAGAAGAGAAAAAATATTCAAGTACAGGAACGTCAACATTCGATCGGATTTACTCATTTCTTCAAGGTTGTAATCAATGAAAACTCCACTTTCGTTGATCGGATATTACAATATGTTTAATGGTACAGATTGGAAGAATTTCGTTTTTTAAATTTTGAATTTAATTAAAACAAGTTTTCCAATTAAACCAGCTTATCGCAAAATCTTCATATCGATGGATGGATCAGCAATCAACTACAACTTCAAATGTTAATTAATTGACGAGAAATCAAGTCTACATTTTACTTGACTTTATTCAGACTGATTTATATAAATCTTTTGTGTGTATTTACGGTAAAATACGCAATACCCAAAAGAATGAACTCCCCGCATGTTGGATACTAGGAACGGTAGCTCACGACTCATGAAGCACGTGTAGAGAGAGACGGTCTAGGCTTGATGCAGTATGATATTTAGGAAACTGCTGGTCGAAGAACCTCAGGCTTTGAAATAAATTTCAACAGCTACACACTGACTTCTCAAATGTTATCTGTGGATGCTGCTACGAAAAATCGATTTTACTTGAATGCCTAACCGTGTAAATGATGTTTCTTACGTTTTATGAAACATTTTTAGAGTCCCCATTTTGCGATATTTCATCAGCGGCACTCTGGACCACACACGGAAGCGAGCCTTTTACTAATCTAGTTAATAAGATAAATTCAGTATAATTCATCAACTTTCTAGTAACGTAAACAAATGGAGTCGTTTGTTCTTACAGAATTCAGTGACTAGGTCACCAGTTCCTGGTGTAGAGTACAGTTAACGAACAAACTCATCGTTAGATTGGAACTGGATGTGATGATTTTCATCAAATAATTTATGTTGGTAACGAACTGGGTGCATTGGTTTTGAAATTCGTGCAATATCTTGGTATTGCTCTTATGATACAGCCAGTTCGAACTCACATACCTCATAATCGGTTGTATAAAGCTAAGGTAAATCATATGGTTATAGCCGAGACTGAGCCTTGAATACTACTGAACCATATTGAATGTGGCTCCTGAGTGTTAGACTCTTGTTGAAAATGAGTTCAAATCTTCATTGAGTTCATTCGCATCTATACAAATTTTTATTTAGTCATATCACTAAGAATAACTATCATAAAATGTTCTGTAAATACGAAAAGAGTAACATTTATATGAATTCTTTTTACGTTCAACGTTTTTTTTTATTGATACGTCAAGTGCAATTCTTTTAACAACACCACTGTATCATCTTATTGTTCTTTTTACAAATTTAGCTGTTCAAACAATATGTGAATATTTGACCATTCAATGATATAGATGACTACAATGAATCGGATACTATGATTTCTACTTCATCGACAGAATAGAATTAATAGATAACATTTCGTCTACTAATAAATGGAACATAACTAATTCCTATAAATTAAATTCCATGCTGTTGCATTTTGTTCATTTTATAATTTCATTTATATAAAATATCACTGTTGAGAACTGAACTCTCTGACACAAATTTATTATCTATAAAGTATTCATAGATAGGAAAGTTAATTTTTGAATTTCATTTTACTCTTCATTTACGAGGGTAGTCCCATAAGTACCCAACCTGACCTAGAGATGGAGGTAGTTGTTTCAAAAATATCACTGTATTAAAAAGTACACAATCTATAAAGCATATGTTTCAAGTTTGAGGACGCCACGTTGTTTAGTATTTGTTTGGCAGCCATCAACAGTGAACGTTTTCAGTGAATTTGTGAAAATGAAGAAAATTGGTCATCGTTACGTGATACAATACTTTTATTTGAAAGGCCTCAGCCCAAACAATATAAAAGCTGAACTGGATTCTACTCTGGGTGAGTCTGCTCCTTCGTTTACAACAGTGAAATATTGGGTAGCAGAGTTTAAACGAGGCCATACGAGCTGCCAAGACGAGCATCGCAGTGGTCGACCAAATGAGGCGACGACTCCAGAAATGGTGAAGAAAATCCACAAAGCGGTACTGGATGATCGTCGACTGAAAGTGTGCGAGCTAGCAGACATAGTAGGCATTTCAAAAAGTGCGGTACATCGCATATTATCTGAAAATTTGGACATGAGAAAGCTGTGTGCAAGATGGGTACCGCGTTTGCTCACACTCGAGCAAAAACAGTGTCGTGAAGATGTTTCAATTGAGTGTTTAGCGAAGTTTCACAGCAACAAAGCCGAATTTTTGCGCCGTTTCATAACCATGGATGAAACATGGGTCCATCACTTCACACCGGAGACAAAAGAACAATCAAAACAATGGACTGAAAAGGGAGAACCGGCTCCAAAGAAAGCGAAGACCGTTTCATCTGCAGGCAAGGTCATGGCGTCGGTTTTTTGAGATGCGCGTGGGATAATTTTCATTGAATATCTTGAAAAAGGAAAAACTATCAACGGCGAGTATTATGCGAACTTATTGCAACGTTTGAGCGAAGAAATCAAGCAAAAACGGCCGTATTTGGCTAAGAATAAAGTGTTGTTTCATCAAGACAATGCACCAGCTCACAAATCCGTTTTTGCAATGGCCAAAATTAATGAATTAAAGTTTGAATTGCTACCTCATGCACCCTATTCGGCAAATTTAGCCCCCTCGGATTATTTTCTGTTCCCAAACTTGAAAAAATGGCTCAGTGGTCAAAGATTTCCCAACGATGAAGAAATGATATCGGCAGTTAATGGGAATTGCTTATTATAAAAAGGGTATAGAACTTATTGAACATCGCTAGGAAAAATGTATAGAGCTGAAAGGAGATTATGTTGAAAAATAAATAATTTTTTTTTCAAAATTTTTGTGTTTTCTTTGTTGGGTTGGGTACTTCTGGGACAAACCTCGTATAAAAATGATAAAAATAGAAGTGATCCAATTACGTAAATTTGAAGTACTTTCAAAATTATTAATATTTCAATTAACTATGTGTTTGAAATTTTAACGCCTTGATTACAATTCAATATGCATGTTTAAATCCATTGAGTGTTTTTTTTTTATCAAAAGCAAAATAATATAATTCATAAATGATCAAATTACGAGGAAATTTAGCAAAGGATTCAGAGAAATCGAACAACACATGTTTGTTTAACTACTATAAAGAAATTATGGCAATGTGGTGTGGATATCTGATGTGATCTATTGTATTAGTCAGATATTTCATCTTCAGATTAATATTTATTCTGGTCACTTCGAAACTGTTTACACGGAAAAAACTTTCAATATTTTTGTGTTCATCTAAAACTACCTCGAGATGTTTTTCAATGACAAATCGAACAATGTGTTACGTCAATGAAATAATAAACCTGTCCAAAATATAATTAAGTTTTTGATGAAAATGAAGAGCACTTAAATGAGTAAATTTGTTTATTACTAGCTAATGTGTGAATTTGATTTCTGGTATAAAATTACAATTTATTTTTATTTCAACACAATATATATATATATATATATATATATATATATATATATATATATATATATATATGTGTGTGTGTGTGTATATGTATTGCACAATATGGATATTTTTATATTTAAAAATAAAAAAATTATTATATTTAAAAATAATGCATTTGAATTTTATGAGCGAAAAACTTGACACGTATCGATTTTTATTTTAACGTAAATTCATATTCACATTTGTGTTATTTTTATGTCTGCGCGTGTTTATTTTTTTTATCGATTTAATCAGCAATAAGTAAATAATTATGTTTGCACTATCGCAATATAATGAATAATTTCTAAGTGCTATCATGTATTTATTTTTATAACTGTATAGACTTTAAATATTTGTACTTTATATTAATCGAAACAAAATAACGTTAATGATAAGCATTTATCAAAGGATTAATATTTTTAAGAATTACAAATTGTAAATATTTATTTGTCCATAATTCATCGGTCGTACAAAATTAATATATACTCGTATATATATATATATATATATATATATATATATATATATATATATATATTTAGATACTTGAAAAATTGAACGTACAGTATTAAAATGTACATATATAGGTATTTAACAAACCATTATTTCTAAGATTATTTTAAATACAAAAATTGCAACAATTTGAAAAATTCAGCTGTATCATAGCAAGATAAATAATGAAAATACGTGTGTGGTGAGAGACGAAGCGGGAGAGGAAAATCAAGAACTTCGTAACTCCGAGTTCGCGTACGACGAGGTAGCGTAAGTCGGGGTATTACTGTACAACATTGAATACACAAAATAAAATGAATTCAAAAATAGAATAATGAAAAAAAATAATAATTGTTTATAGCTGTTGTTTGTTTTAAGGGGTCATGCTTAGTCAGGAAGTCAAAAAATTTCAGTTTTAGATTTTGACATTTTCTATTATATTTTAGTCATTCTAAATTAATCTTAAATCACAATTAATTTATTAGTCGTTGGTCGATTGAGTAATTGATAAAACGATTTAGTTGAAATCAGTTGTTTTTGAATCAATCTGTGAGTAATGATTAATAAATAAACCATTAGTAGTTACTGATTTTTTAGTCATCAATCATTTCAAATAATTTTAAAACCAATCAATTTAAATATTCAGAATTGTGCAATATTAGTTGAAGAGGAAAATTAATTAAATCGTTGCAAAAAATTATTTAAGACTTAAAAATCAATTTTTCAAATAAAAGTATTTTGTTTGAAAAAGTTACAAATAACTTTTAATGAAATTTAATTTCAAATTTTAATGAAATTTAATTTCAAATGATTATTAATGAAATATAATAATTTCTAAAATATTTTTACGGGTGTATGTTAAAAGTGTAAGAATAAAAGACAAATGTGGATTTTGTTCATAATTTCATCTTGTTTTTTTGAAAGTGAAATGGGATGAGTTATGCTTATTGAAGAAATTTATTTTCAAAGAAGAAGCCAATCGCAAAACTTAGTCCAGATTTTATATTTTTTATTCAACTAAATTTTATCCGATTAAATTTCCATCAGACTATTTTTTTATTTTAAAAAACGACTAAAACGATATAATTAATTTTTTGGCCAGATGATCAATTAGATTAAGATTTAGTTATTAGATTTTAAATAATTTTTGTGACTAAGAAAATTTTATCTATGTTTCAAATCGAATAAAAATTTAATCGAATAATGTTCTACTTTTGTGTACAGTCAACATTAAGTTTTCTTTTTTAAATTCTTCATTAGAATTTCATCATGCATTTATCCATCCATCTGCCTCAAAAATATTTCATTTCCTCTTCAAAAAATGTGTCTAACGCATCGAGTTTAATTTTTTCTTCAACATTTGATGAAATTTTTTTTTATTAAGTTAAAAAACTGCCGTTACTAATTTGTCTTCATTTGTGCGAATTATCTTACAGTTGTGTTTTTAGTTGTTAGTGACGATTATTTTTTATATATATAATTTCGGGTTCATAACGTCCTGCGACGTTGTCCGATGCCTAACTGCCACCCGCTTCTATTACTCCAATCTCCTTCATTCAAATCCCTGGTGCTCATTGAAGTTATTATCCCTTCCATCCAGGACTTTTTTGGTCTTCCTCTTCTTCTATTTCCCTGTGGCTTCCACTTTATCACTCATTTTGGCAGTCTTCCTTCGTTCATTCTCTGGATATGTCCGTACCATCTCAATTGGCGTTCCTCAATATCTTCGAGTACGGTTTTTTGGATCTCCATTTGTTCTTTTATTTCGGTGTTTCTTATTCTTTCTAATCGAGATTTTCTACTTGCTCTTCTCAATGCATCCATTTCTGTGGCTTCTATTTTTCGTTTTATCTGTTCTTTCATTCGCCACGTTTCGGATCCATATATAAGTGTGCTCTTTATTGGGCTATCATATATTTTCAGCTTTCTTTGTTTTCCTATTTCTGTACTCCAGAGTATTCCATTTAGGGCTTTTATTATTCTCCTGGCTTTATTTATTCTGGATGTTATTTCATTGTCATCTGTACCTTCTGAATTGAAGTTTATCCCGAGGTACATGTAACTGTCGCATTTCTTCACAGTTTTATTATTCTCCAGTTCCAGGTCAGTTGTTTCCTCCCCTATACACAAGTATTGTGTTTTCTCTACGTTTACTTCTAGGCCCCATTCATCATACTCATTCGATTATTTTTTTCTATGAGATTTTTTAAATATCTTGTATTAACACCACGACATTCGTTCATTATACAAAAATTAATAAATCAAACAATCAGGATTTACGTATTTACAATAAAAGTGGAATTCATCAGTTTTGTTTTTTTATTTTACTTTTACTTTTGTGCATTCTATTTTTACGTAATAATGATATTTATACCTCTACGTATTCATTAAGAAATTAATAAAAAATGTATAAATATTGTAATATAATGTTACAATAAAAGTAATTCTTTTGTATTTCAACCATTGTTCATTACTAATAGTTAGTTAAGAACAATTTAAATTTCTCCACTTTACTCCCGGTTTTTTCTTTTGTCGAGATTTCATAACTTTATGTTGTATACATATTTTTTTAAAACAAAAATCAAGTAATTCCATTGATTATTGAATTATATTGGTTTTTATTATCAAAAATCCCTGTATGTAATATCGATAAAAATAAAAACTTGTTTAAAACATCTCCCAACAACGAAATATAATTGAAGCGGTATTCGTTGTAAAATTGCTAGGTAATTTCTAGAAAAATAAATTTCTTTTTATTTGAAAAAATAACATAATTGATCGTCGACAAATGCGGCGACAAACGTTATCAAATGAACAGTAAGATGGAATTAATGATGCCATTTTTAATATTTTTTTTTCTGAAAAACACATGATACAGTTTTTGCCACCAATATAATATATAAATACAGGTAACCTCGTATAACACGGCACTTCTATAACACGGTTTCACTCTAACACGGTTTGAGAATTAAATAAATCCCCATACAACGCTTAAAGTTTTTAAGAACAAAATTCGAAATTAGAAAATTTTCCATACAACAGGGAACGAAATAAGAGCTTTTAAGTGGACAAGATATCTCATTGGAAATTTTTCATTTGAGCGTGTATGTCGTATTAGATTTGCCTGCAGAATTTTGAAATTTATTAAAATTTGAAACCTATTTTATTAGTGGAGTATTAAGTACATTTTAAAACTTGATGTTTTTTTTTTACTATATTATACATAGATTGAAAATTTTCGGGTGCATATTATTCAACCTTTTTAAGAAATGGTAATTATGTTTTTCATTTTTGTGAATTAATTTGTAGTCCTGAACTATGCTTGGTGAAAATAAAAAAAATACTCTTACAAAGACATTTCATCTCGCTAGAACAAAAATTGCAGATTTTACTCTCAGCTAAAAGCAAGTAATCTAAAATATCAGATTTTTTGCGAAAAGTAGAGCATAGAAAACTCAAGATAATGCTGAAGAAAGTTCAGAGGATGAGGATATCCTGTCAAAAAGAAAACGCCCTCGATTAATGGTGCTTATTAGTGATGACGAAGAAAATATTATTTAATACATATTAATATGTAATACTTTTGATGAAAATTGCTTTAATAAATATATTTTTCTAATTTTTGGAACCTAACTCCCTTTTTACATTAGTTATTTGTTTCGTATAACACGGTATTTTTTAGGAACGTAACAACCGTGTTATACAGGGGTTACCTCTATATTGTAGCGATAAACTCGACGATGTACTGTAGAGGGGTAAAGTAAATGCTTTATTAAGTCCAGAGATGTGACGACCATTGTGATCAGTCATGTAGAGTGTGCTTCAATGAAGTAACGACTCTTGCTTCACAAATAACCTGATTGACGCTTAGTTATTATAATTTTCATATAGGGAACATTTACTGAATCCTAAATTTTTCTGGACTGTTTCACGTCGTTTGTCTAGCGGATCTCCAAACCACCCACAAGGGGTGACTTCTTAGTGGCCAGGTTACATTTACAGCTTCACCTTGTCAGGTTACTCCAATGGTGTAAATAGACGTGACCGCTTGTAGTTGGATTACTCGTCGACGAGGTCAATAGACCCCAACACCCGGATAAGTGCGTTGTCGCTGCTCTCCGCTCGACCGTACAATTGTTGAACTCACCAACAGTAGGGAGAGCTGGAGGTCGCAATGAAAGGTAGTGTTTCTAACAAATGTTTCATTACTTTTATGGACATCTTTATATATGTGTATTTGTGTGTATATTTGATAATTAAATAACAATCTCTTCCTTCTCCGGCATTTCATAAAAATAAAATAAAAATACTGGCGAAAATATTAAACATAACTCTATATTTCTATACATTTCATCGTTTACTGTAAGATACCATTTATAAATCCAATGTAAATATTGTATATTTACATTTAGATATTAAGTAATATTTGTTACAATCATTATCATTTTATAAATACCATATTGATATTAAATACTTATAGATAACGTGTAAAGTGTTATTTACATTTTTGTGAATTGATATAAATATAACACACTGAATTAAATTTTCTCTTTTCAATTATTTATATGTACATGTTAGTAGTCATAAGTACGTTTAACGTTATTATTATCATAGAGCCAATATGACTTTAACATTTGTTATTGATAGTATAACTAAATTTCTAATTAAAAGAAATCAAAAATGAAAATACACTTCAGTTTTATTAACTACATAGTGTTTTTATTAACGAGCACAATGTTCCCTCAAGCGTCAACTGGTTCGATTTTAGGTAAGGAAATTCCACAATCGTAACAATAACAAAATATTCCACATTCGTAAATATAGACTTGTCATTCGATTTAACTCGACATCATAAAATATCGACTCGTGTTTCAGATTTAAACGGATTAAGACCATATGCGAAGCAACCGCGAATGGTACCAGGCACAAAAGACTTACGTTATATAAAGAATGCACGTATAGAGATATCATGCGAAGCGGATGAACCAATATTATGGTCTTATCCAAAGTTACAAAACTGGCACAATTTTGGATCGCACGTGAGTTTCCTTATTTTATATACGATTAAATCGTTTACTTAATTACAATAAAATGTTATATTAGGTGATAAAATTAAATCACTCATGTGATAGTATACTTTCTTTCAATAAACGCAAATATATAGTTATATCTGCTTATGATATTCATTTAAATATCTCGATAAATATCAAATCGAAATCATTTTTAATTTTTGTCTGAAAAATAAATTAAAGAATTATAAACGAAGGTTTAGTAGACATTTTTTTTCATTTCAAATATTATATGCGTGTGCTATTTGTCGTTTTATTCAATGAAAACTTTCAAACTCATATTAAAAAGATAAAGCAGTAAAAAGTAAACTTCTAGTTTTATCGAAATCATTAACATTAAATTTACAACACAGGTAATTGAATTGAAACAATTGTTTTATATTCCAGTGAACCTAAATTAAATATCCTTTTTCATATGAATCGTTTAAAACTGATTGGAAAATATTAACGTCTAATTGAATAATAAATAACCAAATTATCATTTATCAGTGTAAGGAATTAATTTTTTTTTAGAAAATATAGACTATAAAGAAAACAATATCCTAATGTCTGTTTTCAATACGAAAATACTGATATGTTTAAAATTTCTATTATCCTAGAACGAGAAGTTGGAATAAAATAAGGAAAAACTAACTTACTTCTCAGCATTATTAATTATTACTTATTAACTATTAATCCTCTTGACAACAAGATATATTCATTGATCCGAATCAGTTATACGTTATACCTGTTGTAAATATATTTGTTATCTTATCGTAAAGTCCCCTTTATAACATTTGATATTTACATTTAATGTAGTCCATTTTTCAAGGCTGTATAAATTTTATTGTTCTCAAATGAATTGATAGGGACAATTTTAAAAAAAATCCGGTAAATTACCTTCTTATCATTTAACACACTCTATATTTTAACATAACATTCTTTCAATAACTATTCAAATTCTTTTTATTAATTCTGATATTTTTACTGATATTAAATTCTTCGCTTTTATATAAATTATTTCTATCGTACTTGTAATTGTTGCCACTTGACTGATATATTTTTTTCTATTCGATTTTTCTTTCTCGCGTTTCTTCATCATTCTTATTGTAAAAGATCTCAAAAAAAATTTAAAAAATCTAGTCACTAGCTATCCATTTTATGTATTATCTCTTAATGATAAAGATAGATGTTTCTTCGTGGAAGATTCTTTGACGGAATCGTGGTGATGTTCTTTCGATCAAAACTCCTAGTCGGATCTTTACTAATATATATATATATATATATATATATATATATATATATATAGAGAGAGAGAGAGAGAGAGAGAGAGAGTAATACCTCGTATAGTTTGGCTTCGATTAGTCCGGTTTAACTATAGTTTGGTTTGAAATTTCCAAAACAATTTTTTTTACTTGAAAAAAACCTACTAAAAGTTTTTCTTGAAAATAATCCCAAAAAATTATTACAGAAAATAATTTGTATATTAAAATTTTCCCCTTTATTATGAAAACATAATAAAAAAGAAAACCGAAATCGTATATGCACATTATGCGCATCGTATGCACAGTTATAGTTTAGTGGTCTTTTTTTTCTATTAGTTTTCGATTCGCAACTCTAGATTAAAGTCGATTTTTTGATAATTAAATTTTAATAATCCATTTGAAAATGAATTTAAAATGTATACATGAGTCTGTTTTTAAGCAATAGATACGTTCCACAGAATACCGTATTAAAAAAAATGCGCAAAAAAGATTTACATTGAAAAATTAGGGATATGTTCTGTAATTTTCAAAAACCTCATAAAACCAAAGCTACAAAGTGAAACTACTCTAAAATTCGTGTACAAAAATCAAGAAATAAAAAATTCTTGAAAAAAATTACAAATATCTGCAAAAAATTGATACAAACAAAACGAAGCTTTTTATTTTATTTTTTAATTGGCTATTTAATTTTATTCAAAGCAATATGGACATGTGTGTAATTTATTTTAGAATTTTTCATTAACACATTTTTAATTATCATCGTAATAATATCTGCCCTGTTTAGAAAAAAAATAAGAAAATAAAAAGAAAGTGAATAGCTGCACTGTTTTCAAGACATGTAGGCCAAGCCTTTTTCCAATAGGTATATAAGTGTGTGGTTTTATTTGAGTAATAGCAAATGCAACATGATTTATACAGTCAAAGATAGAAATTTTTTTCCAAGCGTCAGTTACTGTTATTGACTCATTTTTTAATTTATCCAATATAAATTGAAAAGTGCGTTTAACGCAATATTGTTTAAAAAAATTGGCGGCTTCTACATTTGCCTATACAATCGCATCCGTAATCTTCACGTTATGCAGTGCATTCCTTTTTAAAAAACCGGTTAACAATCCTTTGCTAGCCTATAATTCCTTATCAGTTTGAGAAGCGGAAGTAAATGGCTTTGATTCCTTAATTTGTTTATAAAACTAAAGAACTTTTTGTTGAATTAAATAACCGCTTAAAGGAATTCTTAAAAAATCATATAAAAAGATACTAAGAAGAAATACTAATTGCATAAATTCAAAATTGCATTAAAAAAATTCGCATAAAAAATATTAAGAAGAAATATGAATCTCACAACTTCAAAATCGCATTAAAATAATCCGCACAAAAACAGACCCAGCTGTATTTAAAATAAATGTATAAACCCCTGATTTTGTTTTGTTGATACATACAAACATTTAAATATATTATCCTTATTTTATTTGCTGAAAAACAGGAAAAAAAATTGTTTGGAACCAATTAAGGTTTTTTGTATTTAGTTAGAGTTTCGAATAGTCTGGTTTCAAATAGTCAGGCTAATCAGTGGAACCGATTAGCCGGATTATATGAGGTATTCCTGTATATTTATATATATATATATATATATATATATATATATATATATACACGAGGGTCGTTTGATAAGTATGGTAATTTTTTTACCATAAAAAATATTATCATAAAATATACTATATTTATAAAACGACCCTCGTGTATATATATATATATATATATATATATATATATATATATAAGCTAGCCCAAATAAAACTGAAGAGTTTAGTCATATGTTTACTTGCCTATTATCATTTACTATTCTTTAATATTACAATTCAATAATTAATTACCTTCCATTTTCTAAAAGCCTTCGCTAAGAACAACGTTAGTTCGGATACATTCAAACAAAGATAATTCCAAACTTAAAAATTTCTATGATAGATTCAACTGTCTCCTAAGTATTTTATTAATTGAATTTTCGTTTGAATTTTTTTGAGAAAAAAATTAAGCACCTTTTTGACCTTTGTTTTCTTTACGATTCGCAGGTCGAGATTAAAAATCTTCACAAGGTAGTACATAGATCCAATCTAATCGTACACAATGCGACCTTTGTCGACACGGGCTTTTATCGATGTTATTGTAATTCGACGGACGAAGACCGACGAACGTCAGCGTCTACTTACGTTTACGTCTCTGGTAAGTACGAGGGTGGTCCCAGAAGTACCCGACCCAACAAAGAAAACACAAAAATTTTGGAAAAATATATATTTATTTTTCAGCATAATCTCCTTTCAGCTCTATACACTTTTCCCAGCGATGTTCAATAAGTTCGATACCCTTTTTATAATAAGAACTGTCTTACTTCTCAAAATACCCATTAACTGCCGACATCACTTCTTCATCGTTGGGAAATCTTTGACCACTGAGCCATTTTTTCAAGTTTGGGAACAGAAAATGATCCGAGGGGGCTAAATCTGGCAAATAGGGTGCATGAGGTAGCAGTTCAAACTTTAATTCATTAATTTTGTCCATTTAAATAACGGATTTGTGAGCTGGTGCATTGTCCTGATAAAACAACACTTTCTTCTTAGCCAAATGCGGCCGTTTTTTCTTGATTTCTTCGCTCAAACGTTGCAATAATATTCGCCGTTGATAGTTTTTCCTTTTTCAAGATAGTCAATGAAAATTATCCCACGCGCATCCCAAAAAACCGACGCCATGACCTTACCTGCAGATGAAACGATCTTCGCCCTCTTTGGAGCCGGTTCTCCCTTTTCAGTCCATTGTTTTGATTATTCTTTTGTCTTGGGTGTGAAGTGATGGACCCATATTTCATCCATGGTTATGAAACGGCACAAAAATTCTGCTTTGTTGCTGTGAAACTTCGCTAAACACTCAATGGAAACATCTTCACGACACTGTTTTTGTTCGAGTGTGAGCAAACGCGGCACCCATCTTGCACACAGCTTTCTCATGTCCAAATTTTCAGATAATATGCGATGTACCGCACTTTTTGAAATGAATACTATATCTGCTAGCTCGCGCACTTTCAGTCGACGATCATCCAGTACCGCTTTGTGGATTTTTTTCACTATTTCTGGAGTCGTCACCTCGTTTGGTCGACCACTGCGATGCTCGTCTTGGCAGCTCGTACGGCCTCGTTTAAACTCTGCTACCCAATATTTCACTGTTGTAAACGAAGGAGCAGACTCACCCACAGTAGAATCCAGTTCAGCTTTTATATTGGTTGGGCTGAGGTCTTTCAAATAAAAGTATTGTATCACGTAACGATGACCGATTTTCTCCATTTTCACAAATTCACTGAAAACGTTCACTATTGATGGCTGCCAAACAAATACTAAACAACGTGGCGTCCTCACATTTGAAACATATGCTTTATAGACTGTGTACTTTCTAATACAGTGATATTTTTCAAACAACTACCGCCATCTCTAGGTCAGGCCAGGTATTTATGGGACTACCCTCGTACATACACATGTGGTAGCCTTAAAGTAAAAATAAATTTTCATTGATGCTGCTTTATATTTACACATATGTATTAGCTGTGAAATGGAACTTTATTAATTTACACATTTATTTTTTAGAATAACGAACGACCAGAACTCAATGAATCTAAATCGTTAAATATTTAAAATATTATCACGGTTCAAAATACAATTAAAGTGGCCATAAAAAATGTCGAATAATTATCAAGATTCATTCTTCGGTTCAATGAGTGTCGTATATCCTTCAATCTACTGACACGATCATTTCGAAATGTCGATTCAGTTGACTTAAAATCTAAACAGTACATGGAAAAGTTGCAGTTTAAAACAAATTAAACATAATTTAAACAATAAATATTAGAATCTAAAAATTGCAAAAACAAGCCATGAAGTTTTACTTATACTAACTAAACTAATACTTATTTATGATTTAACTAGTGCTTAACTAATTTACATAACAAAACACTTGACTAGCACTTAACTAAATTGTTACTTTGTTTATAGTGTCTTAGTATATTTCATTTGATCTATAAGTATGTTTCCATAGTTATATCAACTACTAGGCGATATGTGCCATGATTTATAGCAAGGGTCGGCAACCTTTTTTGGCCGCGGGTTAAAATCAACCAAAATGTGAGTATTAAAGAGACGTTTGGGTCAGAGATATTTTCGTATTAAAACAGTCTTTTAGTAAATAATAAGATATATTTTATTAAGAAAATAATTATAAACATAGTTGAATGAACTTTATTTATAAACGTTCTCTTCGATATCAATGGCTCCCCTGATGTTGAACTTGTGACGTCAATTTCGTAGGAAGTTATGCCCAACATGTTGATGTCATGAGAAGATGATTATCTTCTGTTTTTTCCAAATCTTTCCGCAATTTCTTGAATTTATCCGTTCATAACGTTGAACTTTTAAAATCAATTATTTCTAAACTAAAATTGTCAATTTTTAGTTATTGAAAATACTTTAAATTTAAAACATTTTCTTCTATTTCCTCGGGCTTTATTATAAATGTAAACATTTCTCCATGCTTCTTAAAACTTCGAAACCGACTTTCATATTCACTTTTAATGACGAAAATCCAACTTTCGAACATATTTAAATTGCTTTCATCGATATTTTCTTTTTCATGTTCCATTTTTAAGAAGGTAAAGAAATGAAATTTTTTAATTTTTATGTCAGTTTTAAATAATATCAATTTTGAAGTAAAACTCTTCCATTCCTCATACATTTCCAAAATTGTGTGGTTATTTCCTTGGAGTCGTACATTGAAATCATTATAATGGTTCATTATGTCTGTTAGGAACAAAAGTCTTAAAAACCATTGTTTATCATTGAGTTCGAGATCATTTTCACCGTTTTCGTGAAGAAATATTTGTATATCATCAAAACACTCTACAAATCTATTAAGAACTTTGCCTCGACTTAACCATCGTATTTCAAAATGTAACAACAAATCTCTATATTTCGATTCAATTTCCTCCAAAAAAGCTTTAAAGCGCCTGTGTATAATGCTGATCGCGCTATTATCATGTTTACGATCTTAACAACCTTTTCCATTACATTCTTAAATTGTTGCGTAGACGCCTTTGCAAATAAATTGTCTTCATGTATGATACAATGAAACGATAAAAGTGAGCAGCCAAGTTCATTTTCCATTAGTTTTACGAATCCAACAGTTTTTCTTCTCATACTTGGAGCACCATCAGTTGTTATGGAAAACAATTTACTTTTTAAATCAATACTTGCCCGTTTTTGAAATTTGTAAACTCTTGTACTTGACGAAAAATATCAGTGCCTTTGGTCGTCTCATTCATTGAAGCAAGAACGCATAGTTCTTCATTGACATTCGAGCTATTTATTGATGCAAATCTAATAATTATTGCAAGCCTACCAATACTATTTATATCGGTACTTTCATCAACTACAATGCTAATTATGTCACAAGATAACAAATCATTTTTGACCTGTTCATCAATATTTTATTTTCAATACTTTATTTTCGGAACTAAAGTGGGTCACTTGAAATTATCAAATGGGTCACTCGGTGACCCGCGGGTCACCGAGTGAGTAGTTTGCCGACCCTTGATTTATAATATTAAGTCATATAGGAAAAGATGAGGGATCTCGCTTTTTTTGACCGAGAGATAGGAGATTGTTCTAAGTTATTAATTTAGGGGGTTAGGATGATGTTCAGCTCTAATAAGGTATTTAGTGATTGTTCTGGTTAGGAATTTTTTAATGGATTCAATGCTTGCTTTGGAATGTAGGGTTAGGATTAGAGTAGATTTTGATTTATTTAAGATTAGTCCGAGGACTTTATTTTGGAAGGTTTGTAGTTTGGATAGGTTGGTGTGAGCTTCTGTACTCCAAATTGGTTAAAGTTGATCTGAAACAGGTTTTATATGTGTGTATTTTTCGACTGAGAGGTGAGTTGGATATGAGTAAAGGTCTAAGTATAATAAAAGCAGCTTAAGTTTTATAGAGGCGATCTATAATTGTAGAAGCAAATGATAATTTTCAGTCGAACACTAGTCCGTAGTATTTGATTTGTGAACTTTGAATGGTTTTTGAGTTATCAAATGCTATTAGTGTATCGGGAAAATGTTTCAATTTGGGAAAGGTTGTTGCTGCTGTTTTGACATGGTTAATTTTGATTTAGTTTTTGGTGTTATATTTGTTAAGAATGGATAAGGATTTTGTAATTTGATAGGAACAGTAGTATTATTTGGAGAGTTTGTAATGATCCACGCATTATCAGAATATAATGATATATTTATAGATCGTGAGTGAAAAGGTTGTTTAGGATCGGTTCAAGGACTGAAACTTTAATCAAGATGGAATGATCATAGTGGTCGGTCATATAGAGTATCTGCTTCGTTGAAGAAGTGACTCTTACTTCATAAATAACCTGATTGACGTTCGGTTATGGTATTATCACTTCTGGAGTATTTCCCGAGTCCTGATGTTTAGGGCTGTTTCACGTCATTTGATTAGCGGAGCTTCAAGCCACCCGCGGGGATGATTTCTTACTGTCCAGGTTTTAATTATGGCTTCTCTAACCTTGTCGCGTTATTCCAAAGGAGCCGCTTGTACTTGCAGTACTCGTAGACAAGATCGTTAGACCCCAACACCCGAATAAATGCATTGTCGTTACTCTTCGCTCGATGATAAAATTGTTAAGCCTGTCGTCGTACAAGCTCTTCAACAGTAGGGAGCCGGAAGTCACGATGAAGGGTGGTGTTTCTAACAAAATAGTGCACGTCGGGGACTGAAATTTGGTAAGTTCTTGCTGGGGTATGATGCATGAGGAAGGTAATTCCCTGGTTGTCTACGATGCTTGCATTTCTCCAATAATTTCTTCTCTCGCGGCTCTGCCTTGCTGTTGTTGAGTCACTGATGATGTTATTGTTTTTAAAGGTGTTTGTTGTCCGATATGAAGTCTCAATACAGCAATCGGTGGAAAAGTATATTTATCTCTAAACGGGGAAGGAAGATTCCTGTTCCATGCATTTCTTGCCGGTGATGCGGCTGGGATATATCTAGGCTTTGATGGTGTTTGTCTTTTCTCTATATCGTTTTTGTAGTTTTTTATAGCAGATAACTGCTTATAATTTTCAGGATGATCACCTTCATAATTAATACACTTTGTAGGTGTAGATCCGTCTTCTTTACTGCAATCAGTAGTAAAATGTTCACTGGTGTATTTAACACACCGTGGAGGAGAATAGCAGTTTCGTGGCATTGCCTAAATCCTGTAAGCGTATGGTATTTACTCCAGTATATTCTGCAGTGAAGCAGGTATAGTAATTTGTTTAATTTGGTCATGGTAGTGCTATTTACAAAGTTACTTTGTATATTGATTGTTTAATGTTTGGTTCATGTATAACATAGATTTCCTGCACGCCAAAACATTCCTCTGTTACAACATGTTGAATATATTCAGATAGTCTTTTGGTAATTCCTCGAAGGACTGCCTCAAGTGAACGATCTTTCTATAAGGTGCTCGTATGGAAAGATACCTTATGTTCTTTTAGGTCATTTTGGATGGCCGACCAGTCATTTTTGTCTCGAACAAAAATTATTGTTGTATTTTCAACATCTTCTAAGTGAATTTTTTGATGGCAGTTTTGAACGATCTTTCTTGTAAAATCGTTATGATTATTTGATTTACTGTGAATTACTATCAGTGGTGGAACTTTCAATTGTTTTATTTGCCGCTTTGTTGGGATTCATATTATTTGATTGTTTTTGTTGAACACTATTATTTGTGTGATCTGAAATCCACAGCTATAGATTCATTGGATCTAAGTTGTTTTCAAGTAATGCCTCTATGCAAGTATATTTGTTTGTTAGAGTGATCTCCGGATATATGGATGTTAATATGGATGGTGTATCTTGTTCATCAACTTGTGATTGTTGGCTAGTTATTACCATTGAGAGGTAATTTTCGTACATCGTACGAACTGCCTACAAGTTTTGTGATTTCATTAGAGTCTCTGCTAACGACGTCTCTTGAATGAGACGTGTCGTTGTCTGGTAGATGCTTCGTGATAACGATATTATCCGAAGACATCTTCAGATAGTTTGGCTTAAAAGTTCTTTAAAAAGTAGCGGAGATTTACCTGTTTTCATTGTTATACAATTACACTAGACATTGTACATGTTTGCGCTGGATGTCCCGACAAATTTTAGCTGGTGTGAAGATATGTGCAACGAGACAATGAAAAAACAGATGTGCTTTTCATCAGACTAGTGGTGTAATGTCAAGTGGCAATAGCTATAGGTACGATGAAAAACACCGAAAGAAAATCGGAGAATTAAAGATCAACGAAAATATCAGAACTCATTAAAAAGAATTTAAATAGTTAGTGAGAGAGTGTAATGTAAAAATATAGAAAGAATGCGTTAGATAAAAAGAAGGTAATTAAACAGGTTTTTGAAAAAAATTTCTGTAAATTTACACGAGGATGATAAAAATTATCACAATTCTTCGATAATTAACTCATTTAATGTATCATAAATGATAAATTTAATGACTTGATGATGAGGTAAAAAAATTGTATATAATGTATATGTACATTTTTTTTTGCGCTTTCGGTTTTGGTCTAACTTGTATTTGATTTCTAGTCTTAATTTATCTAGCTTTCCTGGAGGTAACCCCCTACGCCAGCGATGTGTCATCATATTTCTTTTATTCTTGCTTTCTATTGTTAGCCTTGAAATACGCAACCTGGGAAAAGTTGCAAAAAAACCAAGTATCTTGTTCAAAAATGTGAACCCCCTCCCTAGGTAGCAAGTATTTGGCGTCGGCTCCATCGTATTTATGCTTTCCGCTCGTGTATATGTTGTATCATTGTTATTGTCTAATAATGTTTTAAATATACGACTTCTGGAAGTAATATGGTCGTAGACTCACGTTTCTTCTTCTATGTTTTCCCACCCTATTTCTTAGGGGTACTACCTTAGGTCTTCCTAATTTGTTTATTAACGAGTTATCATGGAGCTCTCTCGTGTAGAATCTCCATGCTCTTCTGTTTATATAGTCTACGGCCGTATCAATATGTGCTTCCTCATGCAGTGTTTTTATCTTACAGCTGCGTTCTTTATTCAGCGCTAGTCTTAATGCCTTGTTTTGTATGCGCTGGAGCCTCTTTAAATACGAGTCATACGTATTTCTCCAAATTGGAGACGCGTATAACATTGTGGGTCTTACCACTGTCTTGTATACCATCACTTTGTTCTCAGTGGTTAAACCACTATCTTTGTTCATCAGACAATAAATTTGAGACAGTGCACCACACGCTTTCCTTGCAGCATTCTTGATATGCTCCTTATACGTGAACTTCTTATCGAGATGCACACCCAGGTACTTGACTAATTTTTGCCACACTATCTCCTTGTCGTTTAGTGTGACTCGTCCTGGCGACATTCTTTCGTTTCGCGTAATTAATATCCCCTCAGTCTTATTGGCATTAAGCTTTAATTTCCACTTGTTAAAATGTTCTGCGAGCAGGTCTAGCTGGGTTTGTAATTTATCTCTAATTACTGTTGGATTTATTCCACGTGTGAGAATAGCTGTGTCATCCGCGTACAAAGCTATCTCTACATGTTTTGTCATTGGTAGATCATTTATATAGTAATTGAATAGTACTGGGCCGAGGATTGATCCTTGCGGTACTCCAGCACTAATACTTTTCTTCTTGGATGATCTTCCGTCTATATCCACGTGGAAACTTCTTTTTCTAATATATCTATCTATTATTCTTGTTAGATAATTGGGAATGTCGTACGCGGTTAATTGATAAATTAGGCCATCATGCCATACCGTGTCGAACGCTTTTTCTATATCCAGAAGTATCATTCCCGTATAGAATCTTTTGCCCATTACTTTAGTGGCTAGTTCCACTATTCTAGCCAGTTGATGTTCCGTAGAGTGTCCTTTTCTGAAGCCAAATTGTTCCTCTCTCAGGATTTTGGCTTCCTTCTCATCATTGTTTAATCTTGTTAGGATCACTCTTTCGAGGACTTTACTCATTATTGGTAGCAAGCTTATTGGTCTATAGCTTGCTACTTCTTCTTTCTTTTTTCCCGGTTTCCTTATTGCCAGAATCTTGGCGTGTTTCCATTCTTTCGGGAAGTATTTTAGTCTTAATGCAATGTTGCATATGTTTGTGAGCGCCACGACACCTTTTCTCGGTAGGTGGCGGAGTACCATGTTTTGTATTTCGTCGATGCCCGGCGCTCTGTATGGCTTCATGCTCTTAATTGCCTCGATAATCTCTTTTGGTGAGGTAAAATCAATTTTCTCGTCGTCTTCCTCATCTGGGATTTTATTGTCACGCCATCCGTTCACAAAATCTTTGACGTGTTTCGAGAATTCTCTCTCACCAAGGTGTCTGCTGGCTTTATGGGCATTTTTGAAATGTTCAGCTAGTAGTTCTGCTCTCTCTTCGATTGTTTGTGTGAAGGTGTCATCGGCCTTCTTAAGTGGCGGGATTTCTTCCCTTTTCTTCATTTTCATGGATCTCAAAACATTCCAGATGCTCTGGTCTTTAACGTTTAACGTTGAAAGTTTCTCATTCCATTGCTCGTTTCTGAGCGCATTAACCTCTTTGGTTATTTCCTCCGAGAGACGGTTTCTTATTATTCTGTACTCGTCTCGTCGGGTTCTTTGCCAGAGTTTTCTCGCTTTATCGCGGATTTTCATTTTCTCTTTTATTTCGCACGTTAGTTCTACATGGTGCGGTCTTATTTTCTTATCATGTATGCTTTCTTTCATAGCATCCTTGATCTTGTCCGTGTATATGTACATTGGTGTGCAACCTTTTTATACTTGAGACCCTCATACTCAAACTGATTTTACGTTACCCATTATTTTTGTTACCATCCTATTATAATCATATAAGAATAGTAATAGTAAAAGTAGTTTTACTACATACAAATTCATATCTTTATAGTATATTTCAGTACATATGATTTGATATAAAATTTTCGAAAAAACTGCATAGTAACAAAAAAAAATCAATACATTGAAAAACAATTTTTGAAATTAAATTAATGTGATGGCTGTGTTTCCATGGAATCCATCTTTTCTTCCATTTTTGGCTTAATATTTGAGACGGCAAGCCGTAAATTCTTTTTGAGATTTAAACGTGACCGATATTTTGTTTTTATTGCGACTAATTTTGAAAAATCAATTTCACACAAATAAGCTGATGCAAACTGTATTAATATTTTTATTTCCTTTTTTTCAACTCCGAATACTCAAGGCCAATTGAGAACCCAATTTTTTGATAAAACGACTATTTAATTTGCATTCGTAAAGTTTCGTCTGAAAAAATAGCAATAAGTTGTTCCTTTTCTTTAATGGGAATATTCGAATTTAAAATATCAAATGAAAACGGATTACGAATCCAACCTAATTCTTCATTTGGAAACTTTTCGAAACGTCTTGAAAAGTTTTTGTGATGTTTCAATAAGTGAAAAAAAAATCATATTTGTAAATGCCCCAAAGTCGACATCATTGTTCTTGGTGAAATTGGAAAAGCATGAGAACATTTCTTTGTAATTGTTATTTAGTTGAACTTCCCAAAGCATTAATTTATTTTTAAAACTTTTATTTTATTGTATAATGCTAAAACATTTTTTCTCTGGCCTTGTAAGCTCACATTTAAGTCACTGGGTTTTTCAAATATATCGACCAAGTAACTCAATTTTCCAATCCATCCTGCATCTACAAATAAAGGTGTTAGTGTATGTTTTTTTTCTATTAGAAAAATTTAAATTTCATCCTTTAAATTAAAAACATGGTGCAACATCCTACCACGAGATAATCATCTAATTTCCGTATGTAATAATAATGTATCCTATGCAGAACCCATTTCATTGCAGAGTATCGAAAAAAGTGATGGTGAGTTGAGCAATTTTCATGTATTTTTTTAATTATTTTTTTACTTCTTTCAATTAAAAATTTATTAACCAACATGACAATTTCTCAAAATTTTCACGACTTCCAACAATTTTTCTGTTATCGCTTGAGGGGTCTCGATCCACAGGTTGTGTACCACTGTATATGTATATTGGATGTGATCCATCAATCATTCTGATCGTTAAACATATATTTTCCATGTTGTCAACAGGATGAATAGTTTTTAAGTAGTGATTAATAGTGCTGAACAAGTGACCATTAATATCGATTAGAACTAATTGAGTTTTTCCCTATTTTATTCCAACTTCTGGTTCTATGACAATAGTAATTTTAAACGTATCGGTATTTTCGTATTTAAAACAGACATTAGGATATTGTTTTCTTTGTGGTTTACTTTTCCAATAAAAAATAACGCTAAACACTGATAAATGATAATTTGATTATTTATTATTTGAATAAGCATTAAGATTTTCCAATCAGTTTTTAAATGATTCAAATAAAAAAGGAAATTTATTTTCGTTTCATTGAAATAAAAAAAATCGTTACAATTCAATTACCAGTATTGTAAATTCAATTTTAATGATGTCAATGAATAACTAGGAGGTTACTTTTTACAGCTTTATCTTTTTAATAAAAGTTTGAAAATATTCATTTAATAAAACAGTAAATACAACACATGTAATATTTCAAATGAAAAAAAACAATATTTACCAAACTTTCGTTTATAATTCTTTAATTTATTTTTCAGACGAAAGTAAAAAATGATTTTGATTTGATATTTTCGAGATATTTAAATAAATATCACTATATATTTGCCTCTATTGATTTAATCTTGTCACTTTATATAAAATGTTATCTTGATTAAGTATCTGATTCAATCGGATACGAAATAAGGACAATTTTGTATTATTCAAAATTGTGCCCATTTTCTGACTTCGGATAAGACCATATTATTGGCTCATCTGCTTCACACGATATTTCTATTCGATCGTTGCTTCCATGAATTAACTTTTTTGCGCTTGGTATCATTCACGGTGTATTTCCATATATTTTTAATCGCGATGAATCTGAAACTTGGGTTAATATTTAATGATGTCGAGATAAATCGAATGAAGAGTCTATATTTAGGAATGTTTTTATTTCCTTACTTGAAATCGAATAAGTTAATATTTTATAGCACATCGTGCTCACTAATAAAAACACTATGTAATGAATATAATTAAAAAGTATTTTCATTTTTAATTTTTTAAAATTAGAAATGTCGTTATACTATCAATTACAAGTTTAAAAGTCGTTCTGGCTCTATGGCAATAATAATGTTAAACGTACTTATATACTTGTGTACAGATAATTAATTAGAAAAGATAATTTAATTTAATGTGCTATATTTATATAAATTCATAACAATTTAAATAACACTTTACACGTTATCTATAAATATTTACTACTACAGTAATTATTAAGGTATTTATAAAATGATAATATTTGTAAGAATATTGATATCTAATTATAAATATACAATATTTATACTGGATATATAAATTGTGTCTTACAGAAAACGATGAAATCTGTAGAAATATAAAGTTATGTTTAATATTTTTGCAGGTGTATTTTTTTTTTAATTTTCGTAGGAGGTTGAGGGAAAAGATATATAATTTAGTTATCAAACATATAGTTATAAAGGGTATTATTTTTTTGCGTTTTAGATTGTGGTCTAACTTGTGTTTGATTTCTAGTCTTAATATACCTAGCTTTCCTGGAGGTAACCCCCTACGCCAGCTATGTATCATCATATTTCTTTTATTCTTGCTTTCTGTTGTTAGACTTAAAATACGCAACCTGGGAAAAGTTGCAAAAAACTCAAGTATCTTGTTAAAAAATGTGTATCACCCTCCCCTAGGTAGCCGGTATTTAGCGTCGGCTCCATCGTATTTATGTTTTCCGTTCGTGTATATGTTGTATCATTGTTATTGTCTAATAATGTTTTAAATATACGACTTCTGGAAGTAATATGGTCGTAGACTCACGTTTCTTCTTCTATGTTTTCCCACCCTATTTCTTAGGGGTACTAACTTAGGTCTTCCTAGTTTGTTTATTAACGAGTTGTCATGGAGCTCTCTCGTATGGAATCTCCATGCTCTTCTGTTTATAATAGTCTACGACCGTATCAATATGTGCTTCCTCATGCAGTGTTTTTATCTTACAGCTGCGTTCTTTATTCAGCGCTAGTCTTAATGCCTTGTTTTGTATGCGCTGGAGCCTCTTTAAATTCGAGTCATACGTATTTCTCCAAATTGGGGACGCGTATAACATTGTGGGTCTTACCACTGTCTTGTATGGTATTATTTTTGGTTTGATAGAACTTTTTATAGACATAGCTGTCAAGTAAGTTGTTAGTTAACGCGCTATAAGTAACATTTGAATTCAGTATACTTTGGCAAATCATTATGGTACAACGTTTTACACTTGAGCAACGTTTCCAAATTTATTTCAAAAATCAGTGTTCTGTTCGCCAAACTTATAGAGCACTTTGCGAATTTTACGGTACAAATAATCGGCCATCGGAGCAAACTATTCGCAGAACCATCGATAGATTTCGAACAACTTATGCAACAACACCAAAGAGAAATAGAAACGTGTATACCAAAAGAATTATTGTTCCTGTTAACAATAGTGTTAGTGAAGATTCGAATTTGTCGAATCGTCGTCGTTGGCAGCAACTTGGCCTTTTTTCATCCACTTCGTAGAAAATTTTGCGTAAAAATTTTTGTCTATACCCTTACAACTGGTTCAAAAACTGAAGCTATATGACCATTATTTACGTCAAATGTTCGATAAATGGGCTCACAATCCACTGTAAATTGACCCTTTGTTCTACGGCAAAATTTTATTCAACAATGAGGCTTATTTTTGGTTTAATTGGTGCAACCAAATATCTTGAAATAATTTGTGAAAAAGTAATGTATCCAGAAACAACCAAAAAAAATTTAAGAAAATCAGGTTATCATGATCGCATATCTTGTAAAAAACCTCTCATTAGTGAAATAATTAATAAAAAAGGGGTTCCATTTGAAAAGTCCCATTCCGACAAAGGTTTTGACTTTTGGAAAAGGGTACTGTTCAAATATTATGAGAATAAGTTTAATATTTTTGGATGAGATGGAAAAGAAAAAGTGTGGAGGAAACTTGAAACTGAGCTGGAGTTGAAGAACTTAGCACCTACTGTGAAACATAGTGAACAGTCAGTAATGATTTGGGAGTCAAGGGCAGCAACTAAACTGAAGAGTTTGATATTTATTGACATAGTAATGGATATATGGTAATATTAAACGTTTTTTGCGATAATTTAAAAGATGTCCGAAAACTCAACTTGGGAAATTAATGGATTTTCGAATAAGATCTCGTTATTCGTGAATGGATCCTCTATAATGAGCCAATACAGTTGTTTTATCCACCCCAGTCACCAGATATAAACCCTATTGAGTACATCTGAGACTATTTTGAAAGAAATAGTCGGAAACATTGAAATTCTTAAAAAAAAGTAATACAGGAGGAATGGTGGAAAATACCTAAAGTTCTTACAGAAAAGTTGGTTGAATCAATGCTGAAAAGGTTCGAGACAGTGTTTAAAACAAAGGTTAACAGTTCAACCAAGTACTAAAATTTTTGTAAACCTAATATTATATTTAGTTTTGTATGCGTATAATAATTTTTGTAATATTGTTAATTTAATTTTTATTAATTTTGTTGTTATTATTTCAAAAATATGTTTTATTTCTGTACTGAAATTATTTTTAAGTTAAGTAGTATAAAATAAATTTATGATTTTGTTGACCAGAGTTTTCTTTCATATAAAAATGTTAAAATGTGGGGATTCACGGTGACTTTTGTGACTGACTGTATATATGATGGTGTTTTAAAAGATTATTTAAAAATATTTTTCTCAGTTCACCATGCCTAATGATTATATAATTACAACTCACTTCATTTTTACAAATTTATTAGATTATGTCTGTTCGATTTTAATATTTTTATCAATTTAATCACATATTGCTGATTATTATATAGTCATAAATATTAAAAAGAGAACGACAAAAACAGTTAATTTGGCTAATGCGTTTGATCGAAAACACACGTAGAGCCATATTCGTAGCTTTACAATAAATTCGCATAAATACTATACGCATGTTCATTTTATTTATATACGCATATAATAGTTAATAACTGGTGAATTGTTTATCGATGCAATTTGATATTTTCAAATATAGATTTATTTAACCGTGAAAATTTATTTCTCAAATTCTATATTCATTTTTTTATGATATCGGACGACCGATCGTCTATAATTCAGAACAGAGAGAGCTAGAATTGCCAGTTTTGACTAACGACTTATAATTAAAATTGTACTCTTGTTAACACTAGAACCAGTGGTGTGCAACCTTGTTACACTTGCGACTCCCATACTCAGATTGAAATTTTACGCGACCCATTATTTGTTGTTACCATACTACTTTAAGCATATAACAACAGTAATAACAAAAAAAAATATGAGAATTTCTCAACATTTCAGAACCCCTAACCATTTTTCTGCGACCCCTTGAAGAGTCGCGACCCACAGGTTACGCGTCACTGACTAGAACTACCAAACCAGTTAAAATAACGTATTTCGGATATTTTTCTTTAAAATTATTAACACCATGCTGGTATAAATGAAAGAATTTATGATGACTTTTAATAAGATTGAACAACAGTTATATTTCTTTATTTGTTTCCTTTCAAATATTTTAATTAGTAATTATTCGTCTGAAATATACATCAGAATGAGTTATAAAATGAATTTTAGACTAAAAACTATAGATTAATATTTTTTTTTATTTATGTATACAAAAATTCGTTGTTATTTATTACAATAAATTTGATCAACATTTGTTATTGAAAAATGTATTCTTGCTCTTATACTGTAAAACGGTGCAATAAATGATGCTATTGCATTATACTTTCTTCTGAAATATCGAAACAAGTGATATTATTGCATCATAATATAAAATCACACGTTTATCCTGCAAATTTTACTTGTCAGTTATTCAGTGGCTAGATAAATTTGGGATAAAGTTTTGGCTAGCATCAAACGTCCCAAGTGAATATCTCATAAATAGTTTTCCCTTCTTAGGCAAAAATAAATCACAGCTGTCATCAATACCTTTGAATGAATTCCTAGTTATAAAAATTGTTGAACCTTACGTAAATAGTAGGAGGGATATAACTATTGATAATTTTTTACAAGTATGCCACTTCAAAAAAATAATAGTCAAGGAATCAACTCTAGTTGGAACTATAGGTGCAAACAGAAGGGAATTGCCAAAAATAACAAAATTAAAAAAAGATAACATGAATCATTTCTCCACCCAACTGTATAAGTGGGATAATATCACCCTAACTATTTACAAAATATAAATAGTTATAGCTTTTGAATTCAAAATATAAATTTATAAAGATTGACAACACTAATAAACTCATACCAAAAACTGTATCATATTATAATAAAACTAAGTTTGAAGTGGATATTGTTGACCAGATTGCAAGTATAGTGTGATGACATTGATATTGCAAGTATAGTGTGAAAACAGGATCTCAAAGATGGCCCTTGAAAGTTTTTTATAATATTTCAGATTTAGCAGCAATCAATTCAGGAATACTATATAAGGACACAACAGGCACAAATATAGCTAGAAAGTAATTTTTGTTTCAACTGCAAAATGAACTAGCAAGTAAATACAAGAATGGAAAAAAATTTACACAGCAACAAGAATGTAGGTCAATAGCACTTTATGAATTTAAAAAAAAACTTCTAATACTCGCAAATCCTGTCAAATTGGATTGTACAATAATAATAAAACGAATTTTACTTGTAAAAAGAATGTTTGTGGTAAGTGTACATTCTATATGAAATCTATATGCAAAAAGTGTACTTCGCAGACGGATTATACAGAAAAATTGATTTAACATTAAATACCTCAATTTGAAAATTTGTTTTTATATATTTTCTAATTACAAATAAATAATTTCATACATCAAACGGTATTTTTTTCATTTCGACTTTTTATCCAAATCAAATCAAATATATATTTATTATCGGTAATAAGATACATGTAGTACGAGGTCAGACAATTAAGTAATGCGACCGATTTTTTTTCTCGGCCTGTGGTAACACTGCGAACCTGTAACTCCGCCACCGTAATAGCAGATCCCTACTCTCTCGATTGAGACCTTGACTACCCTCGTACGATCATTTCTTCGCCAGCTGTTTAGTGTTTTGTAACAACGCGCGAGTAGTGCATGTCACGAAAATGGAACAGAGAAATTTATTACTGGTTATTACTGGTGATGAAAGTTATTACTAAAAAAAAAAAAAAGTTATTACTGGTGATGAAAGTTGGTTCTTTCAATATGACCCCGAAACTAAATGACAAAGCCAACAGTGGCTGTCCCCTGGAGCACCAAGGCCAAAGAAGGCGAGAATGAGCAAGTCCAAAGTGAAAACTATGTTGATTTCCTTCTTCGACAGCAAAGGGGTGGTTCACAAAGAGTTCGTACCACCTGGACAAACCGTAAATCAAGTATTCTACCGCAATGTGCTCGAAAAATTACGAAAAAAGGTACTCAGAGTGCGTCCAGAGATCGCGAAGACTTGGGTTCTGCATCACGACAATGCTCCCTGTCACAGTGCGTTCAGTGTCTCCCAGTTTTTGGCGTCTAAAGGCAAAGCAACGTTACCACAACCGCCCTATTCACCGGACATGTCACCCTGCGACTTTTTCCTATTCCTCCATATGAAAAAATTCGTCAAAGGTCGACATTTTGACTCCGTTGAAGATATCCAAGAATCTGTGACGAGGGTACTCGGACAGGTCCCACAAGAAGTGTTCTAGAATTGTTATGAAAACTGGAAAACTCGCTGGAATAAGTGTATAGATGCGGGAGGGGACTACTTTGAAGAGGATCGCAGCGATGTACCTTAATTTTTAAATATACTCGATTTTTGAATTTTGTCGCATTACTTAATTGTCTGACCTCGTATATATATATATATATGTTTGTGACAATTTTTAGCTTTCTAGTTAGACTAATATACTAATGTTTGTTGTGTGTAAATATAATGCTCTGTGTTGCATTGTAAAGATTATGTGGATAAACCAAGAAAATTTTCAAAAAACCTGGTGAACATATGGTTTTTGTTTTTAACTAAAACTAACTTAAACTAGGAACTTAACTAACTTATGAACTAAACTTATTCTATCCACAGTACTAGCTGTTGGCTAGATTAGAGTTTGTGGATATATAAAGTATCTTAGGATGCTAATATATTGTTTAATTTGAGAGTTATTAAACGCTAGCGGAATGTACTAGATTTCTACCGAAGAAGGAGGTTCGGTCGAAGTTTTTAGGGTTCTTTATTGTTTCGCCAAGTTTGTGAGATTTGGCGAAAGTGCTAAGCAATGAGGTTGACCTTATCTCGTGATTCGACAATAAGATCGTTGTCGTCGTTGACTAGTGCAGGGAGATCTAGACGGGGACGAGGGCGGAGTGACCTGGCGAAGCGCCAGATCGCGTTTCTGTCCTCGGAGACGGTGCCGATGAGAAGTTTGTTGTAGTCTTTGCTGCAATGGCCAGCGAGAAGTTTTTGTATGTGTTTAATCAACCGGTTCTTTTCAGCTCTATAGAGAGGGTTTCCTGTGCTCCGCCAGAGCCGACGAACACGGTTTTTAGTCCTGATGGTATCAAGAATGGGCTGTGGAAGTTTAGGCTTGGAGATTGCAATTCTTTTGACTGAAATATACTGTTTGGAAGTATTTTGAATTGCAGTGGTAAAGTCAGAGATTGTTTCGTCCACGTCCGACGTAGTCAATAGGCGGGCTGGGATGTCTATGTTGTCGTCAATGTACGATTTGTCAGCATCCCAGTTCGCATTGGCGTAGTCGGGCAAGGAGAGTGGCGGGAAGTTATTATGTTTATGGTAGATGGTTGTCACGTTCGGGGTATGATCTGAATTTAAAGAGTTTAAGATCGTGACAATTGAGAATGAAGTGTCGATGTTACGTGTAATCGCAAAATTATGAATAGAAGGTTGATACACCCTGTGTCCGGATAGTGAGTGTACTCGACCGGGTGCAGGATGTCATAGTGTGGATTGAAAAGAATCTGTTCTATTTTGTTACCGTTTTGGTTACTGGAGGAACAGTGCCAACTCGGGTGTTTGGCGTTGAAATCGTCAATGGTGAATGTGTGATAGTGTTGATCGGTGAACTGGGTGAGGGCATCTATGTCCATCATGTCATCGTGTGGGAAGTAGACGCAGGTGATCACTAGAGGGTGGTCACCTGAGGCACAGATCGAGAAGTGTTCGATTTCGTTGTCAATGTTTGATAGAATACAGTGTGGGAGGCGTTCGTTGACTAGAAGAGCAACTCCACCTTTTGTACGACCTACGAGTAGGTCGTCATGACGGTATGTTATGTATCCTGGTACTCGAAATTTAAGGTGAGGTTTTAAAAATGTCTCCGTGATAGCTGCAACATCTATCCTGTTTTGACGCAGGATGAGTTGCAGCTCAGCAGCCTGTTGCGATACCCCACCACAGGCGTTGTAATTGAGGATTTTTAAAGCCATTTATGGGCATTGAATACTTTGGGCGGCGATGAGCCGCTCGATGGGGCTGGTGCAATTTGCCAACGTAGTTTTGAGTTGTCTGGCCTGGGTGAGTAGGCCTGCGATGTCGATTTCTCGCATTATGTTTGTGAACTCTTGGAACATACCTAGTGTTTCCTGAGCTGCGCTGGTTGCTGCTGTAGGTGCGGCTGTCGCTGGCGATGATGAGTTCTGCTCTGGAGTGGCAGTCGGGCAGGGAGGAGCCGGAACTGGCGCTGAAACTAAAGTGCCACTGGTTGATGGGACGGCGACGGTGGCATTAGCTGCTGCGTTGGCGGCTGCGGAGGCTGCTGCGGTGGCGGCGGCGACTGGAGTTTTCGTGCTGATGACGCGATGACCGGTCGGCGGCATCAGCGGGGGGAAGTCCATCGTTGTGACGTTGTATTGGGGAGTGTTATTTCCCCAAGGGTTTGTTTTCGGTGTCGGGGCCGGGACGAATTTCTGGCTTTTCTTTTTGGCCACGGCGTTTCTATATTCGGTGATGTAGACGAATTTCTAGTAGTTGGTCGGGTGTGCGCCTCCGCAGTTTACGCACTTGGCAGGGGTAGTGCGATATTTTTTGCTGCATGATTTAGTGTAATGAGGTCCGGCACATTTGACGCATCGGGGAGTGGAGGAGTAGTGTCGTTCAAGGTGGCCCACCATTTGGCACCGATGACATTGAGTAAAGTCGATCCGCGACCGGTACCGGTACCAGTAGACCTTGCAGTCCACCAGGTACCGGACGCATTTACCTTCTTCAGAGTGGTTCCGTTTTTGAAGTTTACTTTGTATAGGCTGGATTTAATGGTGGGTCCCGTCATTGGGAATACCTCCTCCACGCCGATATTTGGATTTTCTTGAAGTTCAGCTAAGGATCTCCTTTTTCAAGCCCTCGGGGAGACCTCGGACGACGGCCTCTAGCGGTTTTTCATGTCGTGGAGTATATGTGTGATGGGGGACGTTGGCTTTTTATTCAAAAAAATTCACATGTAAAAGCACATTTGTCAAATACCCGTCAAATTGTCAGGTGTGGTAGAACTAGGTATATATCCAATGTTAGTAGTTCTAGCGTTAAATTAATTAATCATATATGATTTTAAAATAAAGTTTAGTTTTTTCATTGTTTCTCATTTATTTTTTCTTCTAATCTTCTCAAATCGATTTGTATCGAAACAAATGCTTTAAAAAATCTTATTGTAAAGAGTTTAACGAGTCCATTATTTCTAAACTGGATCGATCGATTGGCCACCAAGATCATCTAATCTAACTCCATTTGATTATTTTCTGTAAAGTAATGGGAAATTATTGGTTTATACTGATAAACCACGAACAACAGAATCATTAAAAATAAACAGTGAACATATAATTAATGAAACTGGATCACAATTATGCGAAAGAGTGACTAAAACTTAGAACGAATGCACTATGTCGACCGAAATCGTAGTTAACATATAAGTGAAATTGTATTTTATCATTAATGCAAGAGAATATACTTAAAAATAAAAAAATAACTTATTAACTAAATACTTTTTGTTTTATTGCTACTTAAACTTCTAAAGCGCTCATTGAAAATCCCTATAAAATATTTAATAAAAAAACGAAAACAGAAACACTGTTATAGCTGTACATAAAATAATTAAGGATTAATTTTCTTTTTTTGAAAATAAAAAACCTATATCTACATAATTACGTCGAAAATGCAAATAACAAAAGGATATTATTCATTCTCTTTCTCGTAAATTTCCACAAGGTCATTTTCCTTGCAAGTTGTAATTCTTCCATACGGATGATGATCGCGAGTTGAACACCACACGATCAACGAAATAGTTTTTTCATGAATGTTTTTGTTATTTTACGATCAAAAAATAGATTTAATTTCTCACATTTAACATAGAAACATATGATCTAAATACGATCTATAGGCATATTTACAGCAGGAATACACGTTCGATGCACTGCACGATATTTACATAAATATACTGTGGTGTTTATATGAAACTGTGAAAATGTGTATGAGTGAAAGTACGGAACTATATATTGTAAATCAGATGGAGATTAATCAATAAAAATTACCATTTGTGCTTATTCACAATACTACTTTGAAATACAGATGTTAAGTTTGAAAATGTATAAATCTGTATTAACGAACCTGATTTTTCCTTCTGATTATTTTCATATACATAACAGTTATAATCGTTAAAAGTATGATAGATAATACCAAGGACGAAATGATTATAACGGTGCTGCTGCTGTTGTACGTCGTTCCTGCGAATAAAAATAAACGGCTTTCAGATTAAAATTTGAAATGTCGAAATTGCAATTGAAAGAATTATATATTGTGTAATCGGAAATTAATTTTCTTTTTTCCCATGAGAGTGGTAAGTTCTATTTTTAACAAGTCAACTTCATTCTAAACCATACTGTCATTATATATTTTGACAGATAACATTTCAATGTTTATTTTTTAAAAAAAAATTGATTCAATGCAGTAATTTTTTTTAGTGTCGTATCAAAAATGGAAAATTAAAAGGAATATTTTTGGCATATTTTGCTTTTTTATTACCGAAAAAATAGGAATGCTGTTCAAGCAAGAAAAAGTTATGTGAAGTATATGGAGAAGATGTGTAAACAGAACACCAATGCCAAAACTGGTTTGCAAAATTTCATCCTGACAATTTTGTTATTAAAGATGCACCACGTTTTGTAAGACAATTTGAAATTGATGAAGACAAAATAAACACATTATTTGAAGCAAACCATTGAATAAAAACACGATAAAATTGCTGCAAGATTGAATTTATCGAATTCGACCGTTCATTGCCATATAAAACGACTTGGATTCGTTTCAAAGCTCGATATTTGAGTTCCACATGTTCTCAGAGAAAGAGATTTGCACAATCGCATTGACTTCTGTGATTTGCTGCTCAAACGTGAAGAAAATGATTCATTTCTGAAGCGAATCATAACTGCCAATGAAAAATGAGTTGTTTACAACAATGTTAAATTCAAGTGATTATGGAGCAAAAGAGATGAGCTGACTGAAAACACTTCAAAGCTGATATATATATATATATATATATATATATCAGAAAAAGTAAAGCTCTCTGTTTGGTGGGGTTTCAAGGGAATTGTTTTTTCTGAGCTTCTACCATACAATTCCGCAATTAATTCGAAAGTGTATTGCCACCAATTAGACAAATTGAGTGATTACATCAAACAGAAGAGACCAGACTTAATTAACAAAAAAGGCGTAGTGTTTCACAATGATAATGCCAAACCTCAAGCAAGTTTGATGACTCACCAAAAGCTGTTACAGCTTGGATGGGATGTACTACCGCACCTATAATATTCACTAAATCTGGTACTCTCCGATTATTATTTGTTCTAGTTTTTACGAAACTCTTTAGACAGTAAAATATTTAGTTCAAATGAGGATGTCAAAAATCACTTGGTTCAGTTTTTATAATCAAACATCAGAAGTTTTACGAGTTTGGAATCATGCTACTACCAGAAAGATGGCAAAATGAATTGGATCAAAATGGTCAACATATAAAAAATAAAATATTTATATACTATAAAAAAATTGTCGTTCATTCTCCTAAAAAAATCAGACATTAATTTCTGATAAACCTGATAAATACAATATGTTTCTGTATGAAACGATTATTTCAAATGATCATTTATCTCGAAGTATTTAAAATATACATACATATGATTCAATCAGAATATAATAGAGAATCATACGTAATGAAAAATATTTTTAGTGCAAATTTTCATGTCATAAATAAAAAATACAACGAATCGCATAGTTTTTAACTTCATACCTGTTTGTATTGTGACATAATGTGCAGTGGAATATTTTCCAAAGCGGTTCCTTGCTTCACATCGTAGAGTACCGGACTCGTTTGCTGGCATTTTTAAAATTGTTTCCACGCACAGGACATTACTCGCACTACACGTATCATTCGTGTACAAAGATTCCTGTAAATAAGAAACACCAAGTTCTTTAGTTAAGACTTTCAAAAATCTAATTAAGAAGAATAGAACGTAAAAAAAGTATTAAAAAAATTATAACTCTTATTAGCGTACTTGCAATCATAAACGGATATATTATTATTACAATAATATTTCCTAACGAATATAATAATACATGTTATCGTGAACACTAAGAGTATGAAAAGGAAAAGGGGTTTTTTATTTCCAAATAATAAATATATATATATACATATATATATACAAATCTGCAAAAGTATTCGCCACAAGGGTAACATAAGCAATTTCTTGATATAATTCAATAAAATCGTTAAATTAAAATTTTCTTTTTCATTTAATTAATAGTAAATATAATATTCATTAGAAAAAAATTCAAAAAAGTAATTAATTCTATTTTATAGTAGAAATTGCTAAAATAAAGACAGTAGGTTACATTTATTCTGTAAAAGAGTATTCGCCATTTATTGACATTGGCATACAATATCAAAGTTTTAGTTCAATAAATGTGAAAGCACTACAGTATAATCAAATAATTATATTTTCCGAGGATTCCTCATTCAGTTTACGTTGACAGCTTTCATCATTTAGAGAGTTTTATGAAGATAGTTCAAAAATGGGACGCAAACAAAAAGAATCTTGTATATCCGAGAGAAAAATAATTATAAATTTACGAAAATGAAATAAATTATATAAGGAGATTTTGGAAATAGTGTCCAAGAGTCGTACTACTGTCCATGATATAATAAAACGCTTTAATGATACAGGAAGCTTAGAAAATTGCCAAAGAACTGGTTGACCATCCAAATTTACAGAACATGAATAACGTTATATAATTATTATTATTAAGAAAGAGCCTAAAACAAGCTCGTCCTCTGTCGCAGCATAGTTAGAAAAATATATTGGATAAAACTACATTCTTGTACAGTACGAAAATTTTTTAAAAAGGCTGGTTATAACGCCCGCGCCTGCAGAAAAAAACCAGCTATAAGTAAAGTGAACCAAATCAAAAGGTTTCAATTTTTAAATGATTATAAAAATAAATGTAATGTGAAGTTTAAGACAATGTTGAAAATAAATTCTATATTTATCGTTTTGACGCCCAAATTTTGGTATGGAGGAAGAAAAATACAGAACTGCAAGAAAATTATATACACAAAATTGTTAGACATGGTGGTGGCAGGTTGCATGGCCGCTTCTGAAGTTGGAAACCTAGTTATATCAACGAAACGATGAATAAGTTCCAATATTTGAATATTTGAAAACAAAATTTGAAAGAAAATGATAGAAAATTGTGTCTGAATAATGAATATTACTTCCAACATAATAACAACCCAAAACATACTGCTCATATAGTGAAGCTTTGGATTCTCTACAATACTCCCCACAAACTGAAAATACCACTACAATCTCTCAATCGGAATCCCATAGAACATTTTTGGAATTTATTAAAGAAAAAATCCACAGCACCATATTACCTCCAAGAAACAACTTAAAACCTTACTTCAAAAGGAGTGAGCAAATATAACATCGAAAGCAACAAAAAAATGAATTTATTCAATGCCAAATTGTTTAAATGAAGTACTAAAAAGAGAAGGGAAACAAACGAGATAAAAACTCTTTTTTTTAAAAAAATTGTTGATATTTTTTCTTTAAAATAATTAACGTGGCGAATACTTTTCTTAAGTCTAAATGTAACCTACTGTCTTTATTTTAGCAATGTCTACTATATAATAGAATTAATTACTTGTTTTTGTATATTTTCTAATGAATATTATATTTATTATCAATTAAATAGCTTGTTTTAATTTACCGACTTTATTGAATTACATATCCATATTTGTCCATAAATCCATAATTGTATATATATATAAATTGCTTATTTTACCCATATGACGATTACTTTTGCACTTAGTATATATATATATATATATATATATATATATACTTTTTTTTAAAAGTGTCTAATATTGTTGAACAAAGAATTTGCATTAAATTTTTTGTAAAAATCTGATTAATGCTACTGAAACGTTTGAAATAGTGCAGAAAGCATTCGGTGATCAATTTTTATCGAGAAAAACTATATTCCAGTGGCATAAGCTTCCAGTAAATATTTCCTAGTACGTGTGAATTTTTCAGCGACGTTTAGCATACAAGTATTTCGAGAAAAATTCAATTTACACAAATCGTATGTATATTATCTAAACTAAAAACGAAACAATAGTCGAATTAATCGAAAAACTCATGACTTTTGATGATCAAATTAAATTTATAAAGTTTATCAGAAAGATGATCGTATCAATTTTCTAAAATGTTAAAAATATGTTAGTGATAGATTATTTTCAAAAAAAAAATAATAAGTACGAGGGTAGTCCCATAAGTACCCGGCCTGACCTAGAGATGGCGGTAGTGGTTTGAAAAATATCACTGTATTAAAAAGTACACAATCTATAAAGCATATGTTTCAAGTTTGAGGACGCCACGTTGTTTAGTATTTGTTTGGCAGCCATAAATAGTGAACGTTTTCAGTGAATTTGTGAAAATGGAGAAAATTGGTCATCGTTACGTGATACAATACTTTTATTTGTAAGGCCTCAGCCCAACCAATATAAAAGCTGAACTTGATTCTCTTCTGGGTGAGTCGGCTCCTTCATTTACAACAGTGAAATATTGGGTAGCAGAGTTTAAACGAGGCCGTACGAGCTGCCAAGACGAGCATCGCAGTGGTCGACCAAATGAGGCGACGACTCCAGAAATGGTGAAGAAAATCCACAAAGCGTACTGGATGATCGTCGACTGAAAGTGTGCGAGCTAGCAGACATAGTAGGCATTTCAAAAAGTGCGGTACATGGCATATTATCTGAAAATTTGGACATGAGAAAGCTGTGTGCAAGATGGGTGCCGCGTTTGCTCACTCGAGAAAAAACAGTGTCGTGATGATGTTTCAATTGAGTGTTTAGCGAAGTTTCACAGCAACAAAGCAGAATTTTTGCGCCGTTTCATAACCATGGATGAAACATGGGTCCATCACTTCACACCCGAGACAAAAGAACGATCAAAACAATGGACTGAAAAGGGAGAACCGGCTCCAAAAAAGGCGAAGACCGTTTAATCTGCCGGCAAGGTCATGGCGTCGGTTTTTTGGGATGCACGTGGGATAATTTTCATTGACTATCTTGAAAAAGGAAAAAATATCAACGGCGAGTATTATGCGAACTTACTGCAACGTTTGAGTGAAGAAATCAAGCAAAAACGGCCGCATTTGGCTAAGAAGAAAGTGTTGTTTCATCAAGATAATGCACCAGCTCACAAATCCGTTATTGCAATGGCCAAAATTAATGAATTAAAGTTTGAATTGCTACCTCATGCACCCTATTCGCCAGATTTAGCCCCCTCGGATTATTTTCTGTTTCCAAACTTGAAAAAATGGCTCAGTAGTCAAAGATTTCCCAACGATGAAGAAGTGATGTCGGCAGTTAATGGGTATTTTGAGGAGCAAGACAGTTTTTATTATAAAAAGGGTATCGAACTTATTAAACATCGCTGGGAAAAGTGTATAGAGCTGAAAGAAGATTATGTTGAAAAATAAATATATTTTTTCCAAAATTTTTATCTTTTCTTTGTTGGGTGGGGTTCTTCTGGGACCACCCTCGTATAATAGGTTTGTACTGCATTAAACATTTGATTTAATAGTACAAAAATATTGATATATAAAATTAAATTCTGTAAATGAAATTATATTTTTTATAAAAGCAATATTCGCTCCCATTTCAATCCTGTTTTAGCGATAAAAATCTATTAATTATGAAGTACAAGATATCTGATGAACAAGTATATTAAAGGATAGAGATTATTTTGCAAATATCGATGTTGATGTCTTGAGTGCACTTTAGACCAGTGGTGCGTAACCCGTGGATCGCAACCCACGGGTTACGATAAAATTTTAATTTAAAAAATATATGAAAATTGCTCAACTCATTATTATGTGTCTGACCACTTTTGTATTTAAACACTTCCTTCTTTATATTCCAATCTGCTTTGTATAAATTCGAATATTCGTATGAAAGAAAAGGAACAACTTATTGATATTTCTTCAGACGAAAGTTTACGAATTCAAATTAAATTGTCGTTTTATCAAAAATTTTGGTTCTCAAGTGGCGATGAATATTAGGTTTTGAAGAAAAACGCAATAAAAATATTAATACAGTTTGTATAAACTTATTTGTGTGAAACCTGGTTTTTCAAAATTAGTTAATAAAAACAAAATATCGATCACGTTGAGATCTCGAAAAGAATTTTCGGCTTGTCTTCTCAAATAATAAGCCAAACATGGAAAAAATTATAAATTCCACGGAAACATAGCCACCATACCAATTTCATTTAAAAAAATGTTTCTTAATGTATTATATTTTTTTTTTGTTAATATGCAATTTTTTCAAAAATCTTTTATCAAATCGTATGTACTGAAATATATTAAAAAGATATGAATTTGTATGTAGTAAAACGACTTTCACTATTACTATTCTTATATGATTATAATAGGATGTTAACAGCAAATAATGAGTCGCGTAAAATTTCAGTCTGAGTATGAAGGTCGCAAGTGTAAAAAGGTTGCGCACCACTGATTTAGAGCATCATCAGTCGAGACGCACTGGTGTCGAATATATTCTGTTTTATATATTTTCTGTTTTGTATATAAAATTATATAAACATGTGTTACTCGCGTGTACAATGAAAAGATTTAATATCACGATACTCACATCCAATTTCGTTTTTGTAGAGTTATTTTGGATAAAAAACCAATCGATGCTCTCGATGCGCGAGAACGAGTTTATGACGCATTTGATCGTCATTGTCATGTTGTACTCATATTCATGTGACTGGTTTTGAATATGCACGTGAGGATCATCTGAAACAACGGATTTATGCGTCAAATAATCATAGATTTATATTAAAAAATACTGTATCGATTATATTTTGAAAAATCAAATTTGTTGACTATTACATTTGGAGTTTGAAGTTAAATCTAAATAATAACTCAGTTGATTTTTACATAATCAAACGCTATTTTAATATATATATATATATATATATATATATATATATATATATATATATATATATATATTAAAATAGCGTAGAGAAATTAGCTTGATGAGAAAAAAATAAAGTCATCCACAAATCTTAAGCCACTAAACATCTCTTTATTTACTTTTATTCCTTGAGATTCATAATTTAAGTTTTTAAATCTTTTTTGTTGCACAAATATTTTTCAAAATAATAAAAAAAACTTTTTATAATTTTATTTTAATAATTTAATTTTTTCTGCTCCGATCTCTTCACTTCTAGTAGATTTTTGCATTGTTAAGATTTTTAACACTATTTTAAACTCCTTCTGCTAGTGTTACATATATATACGAGTATATATATATATATATATATATATATATATATATATATATACTAAGTCTTCCGGAAAGTTTTATCCGATAATGTCATTTTAAGTTCAATACGTATGAAGATGTTCGTTTGAAACATATACGAGGTCAGACAATTAAGTAATGCGACAAAATTCAAAAATCGAGTATATTTAAAAATTAAGGTACATCGCTGCGATCCCCTTCAAAGTAGTCCCCTCCCGCATCTATACACTTATTCCAGCGAGTTTTCCAGTTTTCGTAACAATTCTGAAACACTTCTTGTGGGACCTCTCCGAGTACCCTCGTCACAGATTCTTGGATATCTTCAACGGAGTCAAAATGTCGACCTTTGACGAATTTTTTCATATGGGGGAATAGGAAAAAGTCGCAGGGTGACATGTCCGGTGAATAGGGCGGTTGTGGTAACGTTGCGATGCCTTTAGACGCCAAAAACTGAGAGACACTGAACGCACTGTGACAGGGAGCATTATCGTGATGCAGAACCCAAGTCTTCGCGATCTCTGGACGCACTCTGAGCACTCTTTTTCGTAATTTTTCGAGCACATTGCGGTAGAATACTTGATTTACGGTTTGTCCAGGTGGTACGAACTCTTTGTGAACCACCCCTTTGCTGTCGAAGAAGCAAATCAACATGTTTTTCACTTTGGACTTGCTCATTCTCGCCTTCTTTGGCCTTGGTGCTCCAGGGGACAGCCACTGTTGGCTTTGTCGTTTAGTTTCGGGGTCATATTGAAAGAACCAACTTTCATCACCAGTAATAACTTAATCGAGAAGAGTGGGATCACTTTCAACCTGCTCGAGACAATCTTGAGCGATGTTCATTCGTGACATGCACTACTCGCGCGTTGTTACAAAACACTAAACAGCTGGCGAAGAAATGATCGTACGAGGGTGGTCAAGGTCTCAATCGAGAGAGTAGGGATCTGCTATTACGGTGGCGGAGTTACAGGTTCGCAGTGTTACCACAGGCCGAGAAAAAAAATCGGTCGCATTACTTAATTGTCTGACTTCGTATGGCTGCCTCTTTTTACCATTGTATTTCCACATATGTGTTCTTTTAAATTTACTGAAACAATGGTGTTATCATCTCAGTATTAAGTGAGATTCGTTCGCGTAAACCTGTTTATTGATAAAGTTCATTTACGGCATTGGATTCTGTATGAATTCCAACCAGTTAGAACTGCTAAAGAAGTGTATAGAAATTTTGTAAATGTTTTTGGTGAAGATACAGTTTCCGACAGAACGTGCAGGAGATGGTGCGAAAAATTTGAAGCAAGCGACTTCGACCTTAATGAAAATCCACGATCTGGGAGACTATCTCTGATCGATGACGATAGTGTTAGAACCATTATAAAGAAAGATCCTTTTTTGATAACATCGATGATTGCGGAAAAGCTCAACTCAACACAACAAACCATTTCGGATTATATTCGGAAACTTGGATTGGTGTATAAATATTCCAGATGGGTGCCTCATGAGTTGAATGAAAAACATTACTTGACCGATTCGTCAATTGCACATCTTTGCTTGCTCACAACCAAAACAAACTTTCTTAAACCGGATGATAACCGGTGATGAAAAGTAGGTTACATATGAGAATATTGTGAGAAAAAGAGTATACTATGAGCCCGGACAACCTTTTCCCTCAACTGAGCTTGAGCTTCAATAAGAGAATGCTTTATATATGGTGGGACATCAAAGGACCAATACACTATGAGCATCTCAAATCCAAAGAAAGGCTGCATTCGGAAATATATTGTTAACAAATGGATGATTTGAACTAAGCACTCAATGAAAAGAGATCGGCGCTGGTCAATAGGAAGCAAATCATACTGCACCATGACAACGCCAAGCCACATGCTACTTTGGCGACTCGCCAGAGAATCGAAGAGCTAGGCTGGGAAATTCTGTCACTTCCACCATACTCTCCAGGGACCATTCTCTAGCACCATTCGATTGTCATCTGTTTCTCTCCCTGCAAAATTGAGGGAAACATTTCAAAAATGAAATTGATGTCAGCCAAGCACTGCTTGAATTTTTCGCCTCTATACAGAAATGGAATTCACAAATTACCATCACACTGGGAAGAGGTCATTAGTAACGATGGAAAATATATTGTTCAGTAAATATTAATAAATGTATTGAAAATGTATTATTTTCTTTTAATTCAAAAACGGACAGAATTTTGCGGTAGACCTAATGTATATATATATATACTCGTATATATATATATATATATATATATATATATATATATATTATGTGTCTACAATTCATATTTAAGGAAATACTTTTAGATGGCATTCTTTAATTTTGTGTCTAGAAATGGTGCGTGAATGACCAGTGAATGTTATTCTCAAAAAAAGTCGGTTACAACAAACGTATGTACCTGATATTTTATAAGCGAGTGCCTGTTGTAGATACGATTTTCCTTGACGTTCGGGCAAGCAATAACATTCTGATGAATTGAGGTTCTCGTGAGGATTTTGAATGATAAAGCCGACATTTGAACTGTAGCTAAAAGGACTCGAAGCGTTTACTGAACTCGCGATCTGAAACGAAAACGGAACATTCTGCAGAAAGATTTTTTGTTTTTGTACAACATATTGAATACAGTGATGTGGAATTCTCTACGTTGGTAAGCATGTCAGTTGTGTACGAAATCGTCGACTTCACATTGTAATAAAGTTAATTACATAGCAATAAATTTTAACTAACTGAAAATTTAGATTGTTATACATTAGAGTGCGAAAAATAATTAAGTGTGTTTTTTATAGAAAATTTTATTTATGATAGACTTGAAAAAATAGCAACTAAACGTCTTTATTTGCATTACGAATCAAATATATTTCTTCACAATTAAACTTCACTTAATATCGTGTATTTTAAAAATCATATTTATCTAACTATCTTTCTATAGATATCTTTAAATATATATATATATACAGATAACCCCCGTATAACACGATTATTACGTTCCTAAAAAAATGCCGTGTTATGTGAATCCGTGTTATACGAAACAAAGAACTAATGCAAAAAATGGAATTAGGTTTCAAAAATCAGAAAAACAACCTATTATATTTTTATAATTAAGAAAAAAAATTTTTTAAAGCAATTTTCATCAAAAGTATTACATATTAATATGTATTAAATAATGTTTTCTTCGTTATCACTAATAAGCACCATTAGCCGAGGGTGTTATCTTTATGACAAGATATCCTCATCCTCTAAACTATCGTCTGCATTATCTTGAGTTCAATGCTCAACTTTTATACTAAATAATACGCATTCGAAAATTTTTAATCTATGTATAATGTAATAAAAAGAAAAACGCAGTTTTAAAATGTACTTCATACTTCACGAACAAAATGGATTTCAATTCTAATAAATTTCAAAATTTTGCAGGTAAATCTGATACGACATACACGCTCAAAGAAAAATTTCCAATGAGATATCTTATGCACCTAAAAGCTGTTATTTCGTTCCGGTTGTACAGAGATTTCCCTAATTTCGAATTTTTCTTTAAAAACTTTAAGTGTTGTATGGAGATTTATCTAATTCTCAAACCGTGTTAGAGTGAAACCGTATTCTAGGTTGCCGTGTTGTATGAGAGTTTCCCCAAATTTCGAACCGTGTAATAGAAGTGCCGTTTTATCTGGGAGTTACTTGTATATATATATATATATATATATATATATATATATATATATATATATATATATTGCAAAAAGTTTGAATTTTTATTACTTAACCATTTCTATACATCTGAATGGTTTAGTGAAAGACAAGTAGCTTCATAAATGAGCACTACATCAACTCGGGAAAAAAGATAAAGTACATATGAAGTTGGAGCTACGCTATTCTTTGATTACTTGGAACAAAAACGAAGAAAAAATGGATTCTCTACGACAATCGTAGGCATTCTGCACAGTGGCTAGATGCGGAAGGCGTGCTAAAATATCTGCTAAAACCATGCTTTTATTCGCACAAGATTACAATGTCTGTATAGTAATCTGGAAGAAGCATAATCTATTTTTATTTTTTAAGACGAGACGAAATGATTAGTGCCTAGAAATAATGTAGAGAAACTGAAACAACGTATGACAAATTGTGTATTCAGAAGTCGACATCGGTGAATAGATGTAGTGTGTCTTGGTGTTGTCCACGATTTTTGCGTGTAATAATTAGACTTTATTCAAAACACACGTGAATATTTACCTGTTTGTCATCATGCATTAATTTCATAATAACATCTGGATAGTTTGGTCTGCACGGAATGATGACTGCATTATTACGAACGACAGCGTTCGTGTCACTGGAGTACATGCCTAAATATTCAACATCTGAAACAGAACATTAATGCGCTATTTATTTTACGACATTTTCAATTTATATTCGAATTTAAGCACGAACGTTTACATCAACTACAGATGCTTTAAATAAAAAGTAAGTACGTGTCGATTCAAAACAATTCTAAGGCCGGAAATACACATGACATTTAGTGGCGTGCATAATTGTTACTTACTACGCATGCGGGGTTATTACACACTTGTGTACGTACACATGTTTGCCTTAAGGGGTTATACGCAGTTTGAAATTTCAAAAATCGATTTTTTTTTGCATTTTCGGAATGCACATATATTTGAGTATATTCTCTGAAAATTTGAAGTAAATCCGATAAATATTTTCGGACATACACCTGAATTTGTAAGTAATTTTTAACTATGTGTAAACTACTTCCGAAACTTCAAACGCGTTTATTTCAAAACGGTGTTTTCATAGTCGGTGATCTCAATATCTCAGAAATGGCTGAACCGATCGGTCTCAAATTTTCACACAATCTTCTCAAATATATTCCTCAGGTTTTGAATGAAGGAATAAGGTTTACAAAAATTATTACTATTTTTTTAAACAATTTGGAGCGAAAATTTTAGTAAAAAACGAAAAAATTTTTTCAAGTAGACGCCATTTTGTCAAAAATGAAAATTTTTATTATTCCTTCGTTCAATACCTGCATTAATCTATCCTTTAAAAGAATTGACCATATTTTTTGATTTCAAATAATCCAAACCGCCGATATGGAGATCACCGCCAAGCGCCTTTTTTTGGAGGTCGTTCGGGACATCGTCTGCAGGAGCGGTGCACTTCAATATTTTTTTATGATCGACATGTTATTTTATTCTTGAAAGTAGGATCTATTCAAATAACCATAATTTGTAATTGCAAAATAAATACTGTTTCTAAAAAAAATCCTAAAAAAACGTCGTTTTTGCGCCTCGCAACTGCGTATAACCTCTTAAAGTGGCACTACCTGCGGCTTACTACGCATGCTCCCCAGGGAAGTATGCGCAGTGATCTAACACAACCTAACCTACTTAGATGTTTTATTGTACTATTGACAGCTGAAATGGAGTTGTCCCGTATACGAAACGAATTAAATAATATTACGAGGTCAGACAATTAAGTAATGCGACAAAATTCAAAAATCGAGTATATTTAAAAATTAAGGTACATCGCTGCGATCCCCTTCAAAGTAGTCCCCTCCCGCATCTATACACTTATTCCAGCGAGTTTTCCAGTTTTCGTAACAATTCTGGAACACTTCTTGTGGGACCTCTCCGAGTACCCTCGTCACAGATTCTTGGATATCTTCAACGGAGTCAAAATGTCGACCTTTGACGAATTTTTTCATATGGGGGAATAGGAAAAAGTCGCAGGGTGACATGTCCGGTGAATAGGGCGGTTGTGGTAACGTTGCGATGCCTTTAGACGCCAAAAACTGAGAGACACTGAACGCACTGTGACAGGGAGCATTATCGTGATGCAGAACCCAAGTCTTCGCGATCTTTGGACGCACTCTGAGCACCCTTTTTCGTAATTTTTCGAGCACATTGCGGTAGAATACTTGACTTACGATTTGTCCAGGTGGTACGAACTCTTTGTGAACCACACCTTTGCTGTCGAAGAAGCAAATCAACATGGTTTTCACTTTGGACTTGCTCATTCTCGCCTTCTTTGGCCTTGGTGTCCAGGGGACAGCCACTGTTGGCTTTGTCGTTTAGTTTCGGGGTCATATTGAAAGAACCAACTTTCATCACCAGTAATAACTCGATCGAGAAGAGTAGGATCACTTTCAACCTGCTCGAGACAATCTTGAGCGATGTTCATTCAATTTCTCTGTTCCATTTTCGTGACATGCACTACTCGCGCGTTGTTACAAAACACTAAACAGCTGGCGAAGAAATGATCGTACGAGGGTGGTCAAGGTCTCAATCGAGAGAGTAGGGATCTGCTATTACGGTGGCGGAGTTACAGGTTCGCAGTGTTACCACAGGCCGAGAAAAAAAATCGGTCGCATTACTTAATTATCTGACCTCGTATATTACTTCTTACAACGCATTTGGTAAAAAAACTCATTTTAATTAAAAATGCAAAACAATAAAAGAGGAGAATCTGGGTGCAAATTTGAAGCGCCTGCGCATTTCTTCCTCTGCACTAATCGCTTACAAACTGGCATTGAAAAATAAACCGTCTGCCGATTCGATGGAATGGCGTTTTATTGGCATGTCGTTGATGTATACACATGCCACTACATGTCCTTAGCCATAAATTGGCACGTTTTCGAGCCACTAAATGTCATGTTTATTCCCGGCCTAAATCTCAAACTCACCTGCGATATTCATGTTGAGTGATATTTCGCTGGTTCCTATATTATTAGTGGCGTTACAACGAATCTTACAGGATTCGTATAGCAACAACGTAATATTAAACGTCACTGTATGTCGATCGAACTCCGTCTACGGCATTGAAAACGAATTTAAATTACTGAAAAACTTTCTAGTGTTCATTTACAATCGTATCGAACAACTTGTATTAATTTAAAGCTTGTGCAATAAAAAAAAAAAATAGAAAATACGTACAAATGTTGTTGATATCTTTTCTGTCCAATCGGTTGCTTCGTAGATACATTCAACGTTAGAAGGTAATGGGTTCGACATTACACGGCAATGAAGTTGAATCATATCGTAATATTCGTACGTTTTGTTTTGATCGAAGTTCGAACACGACAGCAATGGTTTTTCTATACACGACAAATATTATTAATTTTTCTATATCAATGAAAGACGAATGAAAATTTTAATAGAAACAGGGCAAGTGGAGAAATCGTCATTAGGATTTTAATTGATATTGTGGACATTTACATATTTTCTCGACAAGGTCAGTTGACCTTGAAAAAAATCTAAAGATTAGACAACATAAATCCAAAAAAATATTTTATTTCTAACTATAGTAAGATAAAAGTAATTTTTACACAAATGAATTTTAACTCCAACAACACAATAGTTTAAATCGTTCAATTATCACTTAATGTTCAGTTATTATTTATAATTATATAGACCTATAATTCTATAATTATATCGGCTAATGCATTTCGATGACAACGCCATCATCGTTAGAGCCTTTTTGTTAAAATCAGATTCTAACAGAAAGGCTATGATGACGTCGCCATCGAAATGCATTAGCCGATATAATTATAGATTATAAAATTATAATAAATGAGTGAGCAATAAGTGATTATTGAACGCTTTAAACTATTGTGGTGTTGGAGTTAAAATTCATTTGTTTAAAGTGAATCAGCCACAGTTTCAAAACAACAAACAAGTAAAATTAATGTATTCTACAATTAATTTGTAAAGCAGAAAAACGCAACTAAAAGCTTATCAAAATTACCATTTATAAATAAAGAGAAGAATAAAAATTAATTGATATCAATTTAGTAAAATATTCCTTCATACCAGTTAACTGAGTTTGACGAATATACACGTCAAACCAAAAGTCTATTTCAGTGCGTTTAAAGTGTATATTCGTCGTGTAAAATATAAAATTATCATTCATTATAAAAACTCACAATTTTAGTAAAAAGTAATAAAAATATCATTTAGTGGTATATTTACTTTATATTTCCAGTTGATTATTTTTCAAGTTATATCAGGTATTCCCCGAATTGTTTGTTTAATCTTGTCTTCTTATAAACTGGATGGATACTTTACTGTTTATATCGGATATTCCACGATAACAATTAAAATATGTACATATATAAATGAGTTACGAGAAGGCCCTTAGTAATTTCCAGTTCATTGCAAAAATGCGATTCTTATAGGATTCGAAAATAGTTTTACTTCGATCTTTTACTGATTTCCTCATTTATCGAAATAAAGTATTATTGCTAAATTTTAACCTCCAGATGGGTGATTCAAACAACGATGATAGCAAAGTTTTTCACATCAAAAAGCGAAGAAAAGTATCTCGCTTATGGACATCTTTTACGAAAGCATGAATAATAGCTCAGAAAAGCATTTTTATAGCGAAAGTGAAAAGGATGAAGAAGTACTACAGAAAAATATTTCTCTATCTTATAGACATTATATGCTTGAACTCATACGTATAATAATAAGTTGTCAAATATCTCCCTTCCGCCTTTTTGTCTTTTGAATTTCGCGGCTATGTACAAAGCGTTACAGAGCTCGTATCGGGCAACACTATACATCATTTGAAAGGTCTTTACATAACCTACAAAACGACGCTATGCATGATTAGTTTGGATACTGCGTTCAAAAGTTATAGACGTGTAAACATGGAGTTCACTAACGCCGAAGTTCGCGCTATTTTGAAGTTTTCCTTCGTTAAAGGCAAATCCGCTAGAGAAACGTTCCGTGAGATTAATAGTGTTTTTGGGGATGGTACTCTATCACTTCGAACCGCGGAGGAATGGTTTCGACGATTCAGAGCCGGTGAAAACGACACCATGGATAAGCCAGCCGGCGGAAGACCTGTAACGACGAATACCGATCAAATCATGGAAATCATCGAGTTAGACCGGCATGTGACATCTCGTGACATCGCCCAGGAGATGGCAGTTAGTCACCAAACCATTTTAAACCATCTGCAGAAGGCTGGAAAAAACCTTCTGGACCGAATCAACGTCTGCGATATGCTGCTGAAACGGAACGAACTCGACCCATTTTTGAAGCGGATGGTGACTGGCGACGAAAAATGGATCACATACGACAATATTAAGCGAAAACGGTCGTGGTCGAAGGCCGGTGAATCGTCCCAAACAGTGGCCAAGCCGGGATTGACGGCCAGGAAGGTTTTACTGTGCGTTTGGTGGGATTGCAAAGGAATCATCCACTATGAGCTGCTCCCATATGGCCAGACGCTTAATTCTACCATCTACTGCGAACAACTGGACCGCTTGAAGCAGGCGATCGACCAGAAGCGTCCAGAATTGGCCAAGAGGAAGGGTGTAGTGTTCCACCAGAACAACGCCAGGCCACACACATCTTTGGTGACTCGTCAGAAGCTACGGGAGCTCGGATGGGAGGTTTTATCGCATCCACCATATAGCCCGGACATAGCGCCAAGTGATTACCACCTGTTCCTGTCCATGGCGAACGCCCTTGGTGGTGTAAAGTTGGCCTCAAAAGAGGCTTGTGAAAAGTGGCTGTCCGAGTTGTTCGTAAATAAGGAGGGAGGGTTCTACAAGAGGGGTATTATGAAGTTGCCGTCTAGATGGAACCAGATTATCGAACAAAACGGCGCATATTTGAACTAAATCCGATCACTGTAACACTTTTTATAAAGCATTGAATAAAGAGCAAAAAAGCGGAAGGGAGATACTTGACAACATAATATAAAAGAAATAACGGAAAACTAAGTCGATTTATTTTTTTGGTCGAATGTATTGAACAAATGATTGAGGATCATGCAATTCGACAAACATAAACTTCGAAAGTTGATCGACCAACTACGAGTTCAAATTCAAAACCTACAGGTTTCATCGAAAAACATTTTCTTAATTTTATACCAGCTACATCATCAAAAACAAATCTATTTCGAAGATGTGCCGTCTGTTTAAAAAAATGAATTCGTAAGGAGTCACGGTACTGGTCCTCGACCTGTCAAGTGCCACTTTGTATAGTACCTTGTTTCGAAAAATACCACACTGAAAGGACCAACTGAATTGCTTATATCTTTCTTGTTTATGAATTTTATTATTTTGTTGCTATTTTGAAATTTCTAATAACAATAATTTTTTCAACAATGAATTATTAATTTTTTTGAATAAAAATGTAATCCTTGTTCATTTTGCTTTAGTTTTTTCGTAAAATTTAAAATAGGTGCACTTGCTCTGCGTTTGGCGTGTACACTAGTCACTGCTTGATTCTAATTACGCACCATAGAAGAGATTCTCAAAACTAAATTCCACAGTTAACTGAATATTTGATCAGTGTATTTTATAATACTTACACATGGGTCTTAAATGGAAGAATAGTTCAGTTACTCCAAACAATATAAAAATCATAGATAAATGCATGTCAGAAATAACGTTTAGAAGACAAAAAAAAGAACCAAGTGAATCAGAAAGGAAATAAAATTTACAGATATTATAATATCAACAGTGAATAGTTTGAAAAAATTGGTCAATCATATGACAAGAAAAGAAAACCATCGATGAATAAATAACTTATTGATCGGGAACTTAGATTATAAAAAAGTGCAAAAAGAGATATATAAATAAATAGGAAAGAGATATAAGAAAGTTTGTCACAATCGACTGGAAAAAAGCATCGATTTAACAGAAGTAAAATATTTTGAGTGAAGCCTTCGTCCAGCAATGGATATATATATATATATATATATATATATATAATATAATTTTTTTTGACATGTCAAATACAAGTGAATGAAATAAATGAGAATACAGCATAAATACCTTGAATATTGACTTCGATTTGACCGCAACTTTTTGGTCCTTTCTCAACTCGACATTCATAAATTCCTGTATTCGCGTATTTGATGTCTGTGATTATCAACAGTGATCTATGAGAGTAACTCGTCGTGTAATTTACAATCTTATAGTCTGTAAATACTAAGAATGAGTATAGATATTAACCTTAACAGAAAATAGGAAAGACTGGATTAAAAATGATCAAATGTACCTTTTGGCCGCTGGTTTATATCCAATAGACTATTTTTGAAATACCATTGTATTTTATTATTGTATTTTTGATTCGTAGTACCGCACTCGAGAATTACCCGTTCGCCTTCAATGATGGGTTGGTTCTTTTCGAATTTCCACACGTCGCAGTCTATCTCTAAGTCTATAAATTAAAATGATCTTTAAAAATTTTTTTGTCTCAACTGTAGTTTTTTTTGTCTGATCAGCTCATATTTATATTATTTTTAATTTTATAGTTTCGTAGATATTTTTAAAGTTGCTGTAATTTATTTTGAAAGATTTTTTTTTAAATATTGAAATTTTAATTCTTTGTTATTTCATTTTCACGTCACTATTGAAATAGCATAAAAATAAATTAACTATGTATTCTCAATATCGATTTGTACTCACTATTTATATTTTTGATAAAATAAAATGAATTGAATTTTTGTCACACATATCGTCGTTTTTTGTTATAACGTCTATTCTATTTTTCAAGAAATATTCTAAAAAGCAATAAGTGTTTTAACACAAATAAATTTCTATTCCCAACACCAAAATATTATGAAGTGTTCAATAATCACTTATTATTCACTTTTTGCTTATAACAATAATCGGCTAATGAGCATTTTGATAATAGCAATGCCATCAACATCAGAGCTTTTTTTGTTATAAAATATTACCTAACTGTTTAACACAAATGAATTTCACCCCCAATATCACGATATATTATATTGTTCAATAATCACTTATTATTCACTTTTTGTTTACAACAATAATCGACTAATGACTATTTCGATAGCAGCAATTCCATCAACATCAAATCCTTTTTGTGCGTATTAACCGATATTGTGAATCCGCCACAGTTCCAAAACAAAAAGAGCAGTAAATGTGTTATTTTTTTATAATTTATTTACTGTGACTATAAAAATATCGACCCATATGAATATTTTTCATCTGACGCGAATAGAGAATCCAATCGAATAAATCACAATTGTTTTCCTTTTATTACGAATACCTATTCGTTCTTTATAAAAGTCAGTTTATCGCAAAAAAGGGAACTTCAAATCGTACCGAATGCTTTTTCCTCCAAAAACTTATCTTACCTGTAACGAATACATTCAACAATTTGTATCTTCTTCCATGTTTGTTTTCTGCTAAGCAAAAAACTTTTCCAGATTGTCTAGCGGTTGTGTTGTACGATAGCACCGAGTTTGATTCGATCTTCTTCTGTAAGAATTACGAACAGATTATTATGTAATACATTTTTTATCAAATATTTTTTACGATTATAGGTTATTTGATTGTTTGAAAAGTGTTTATTGTTTTCATTTCTGCATACAAATTATTTATATACCGGCAAATCTCTTATAACACGGTAGATAGGTTCCTAGAAAATGCCGTGTTGTGTGAAACCGTGTTATATAAGACCCAGAGCAAGGATAAAAAGGGGATTAAATTTCGAAAATACTTTTTTGAAATCCATACAATAAACTTTTTTATTAAAAATATTAATATATGTATGTATAACACAAAACGAAAAGAAAAAATATAACTATTTTTATTTTAATAACCTTAATTTAATAATTTTCTTCCTCATCACTGATCGGTACAAACAAACGTAAACGTTTTGTCGCTCGAATGATATCATCTTCACTCTCTGAATCCTTTTCATCATTCGTGTCTTCTGTCCTTAAAAAATCTGTAATTTTGGTTTGTTTGCTGGTCGTTACAAGGTCGTTGTAGATTTCCTGGTATGGAGATAAACAATTTTGCAGCCTCCTTTTGAATTTTCGGCTTCTTTCAGCGGATGGGTCTGCATTCAAGAAAAATGATTCTTGATTTTTAACTAACCTTAGGCCTTTCCGTAATTTTTTTAATGTTAATTTATTAACTTCACAATCTGCTGTACTCCTCAGAATCGACTTGATTTAAAATTTCTGATGCCATTTTCAGAAAATCTACTTCGCCAATTTCTTCTTTTATTAATAAATCTTGAACGTCCTGAATATCCAATCCTCAAAACCATTGCCTCCGATCGATTTAGCAAGTTCTAATATGCCATTAATTTTATTTTCTGACGATTCAAACCCGTTTTCTATTTGAACTGACGATGGATACATTTTATCCAACATGTATTTAACGTTGATGTTTTTAGTTCTTTCAATTATAAAGATATGATTTCGATGCAGTGCTTAATTCAAATTACTTCCAAGATTATATTACACCAGTTGATCTCGATTCAGTTATGTCTAAAATCCATTGTAATGATGTTCTGATATAGTAAGTTTTAAATGTATAAATAATACCTTGATACAATAGCTGGAACAACGAAGTAGTGTTTGGTGGTAGAAACGCACTTGGACTTTGGGATGACTCAAATCTTGTGGGTGACCTGAAGGATTGTCTAAATAGTAACAGCACCTTGAAGTCCAAATTCTTCTTCTTTAAATAATTTTTAACCTCTGGCATAAAATATTTTAAAAACCATTCTCTAAATAAATATTCAGTTACCCAAGCTTTTGAATTTGCTTTTCAATATATCGGTAAGGAGTTTTTACTTACGCCTTTAAGTGCACGGGGATTTAAAGATCTATGAACAAGCAAGGGTTTTGTCATAAAGTCTCCTGATGCATTACTACAGAAAAGTAGCGTTACACGATCTTTTGATAATTTAAATCCGGGTGCAGTTTTTCCTTGTTTTGATGTAAAGATTCTATTAAGCATTTTATTCCAACAAAGTTCAGTTTCATCGGCATTAAAGACTTGATGTGGTGTGTATTCTCGCTCTTCTATAATTTTCTGATTTTTTTCTGAATACGTCCTGGCAGCTTCATGATCAACCGGCGCAGATTCGCCTTGAATTCTTATGCTATTAATTGTAAAACGATTTTCGAATTTTTCGAACCAACCTTTATTTGCCAGAAAATCTTGGCTGACAGAAGATTCTCCATTTTCTTTAAGGTGTTCGTAAATTTCAAGAGCTTTTTGTTTGATGATATTTCCGTTCAATGAAATCCTTTTTTGGCAGCACTTCTAATTTTCGTTTCATTTTTGTTTGTGGTTCGGACTGTTGCTTTATTTCAATTTAGAGTGTTTACAATGTGTGATGATTTTTCTCCATTCATAAGACGATCCTAAATTTGTATTTTTACATCCAGAGAAATATTTTTTTCTCGAACGTTGTCTTTTTATTTTTATCGGACATAATTTGGGAACACTTAAAACACAAAATACGCAATGATGTGTATTTAAATCAGAGAGTGAGTCTTGATAAAATTAAATTCGGGTATTCCACTAATTGTATGTATTCAATGATTTGAAGATAAAAGTCAGATATCGAATTGTATTTTATTTTTGTATGTATAAATATGGATTGTGTGCCTATAGTGTGTAATTTTGGTTTCTAACTACAAACATACGTTAAATAGTAGAAGTGCAGTGTTATATGAGGGTTACTGCAAATTTCTGATCGTGTTAGAACAAAACCTTGTTGTAGGTGGTCGTGTTATACGAAGTTTTCCGCAAATGTCTAAACGTGTTGAGTAAAACCGTATTGTAGGAAACCGTGTTGTAGGAAGCCGTGTTGTAGGAAACCGTGTTGTAGGAAGCCGTGTTGTAGGAAGCCGTGTTGTAGGAAGCCGTGTTGCTGGAGGGTTACCTGTGTATATATATATATATATATATATATACGAGGGTCGTTTGATAAGTATGATAAATTTATTTATTGGCTAATTTAATTGATTATTTTAAATCAATTTTTCAATTCAGTTTTTCTTACTTTTTTACCATACTTATCAATCGACCCTCGTATATATATATAGATATATATATATATATATATATATATATATATATAATAGAGGCTTTGCCTTCTACTCGTTTCGCTAGTTGACCCTCGAACTTGCTTCTGTTCAACAACATAAATAACTTATAAAAAATAAAACGTTTATAAAATTATGTTATTGCTCCTAATGTACGAGGTCAGACAATTAAGTAATGGGACAAAATTCAAAAATCGAGTATATTTAAAAATTAAGGTACATCGCTGCGATCCCCTTCAAAGTAGTCCCCTCCCGCATCTATACACTTATTCCAGCGAGTTTTCCAGTTTTCGTAATAATTCTGGAACACTTCTTGTGGGACCTCTCCTAGTACCCTCGTCACAGATTCTTGGATATCTTCAACGGAGTCAAAATGTCGACCTTTGACGAATTTTTTCATATGGGGGAATAGGAAAAAGTCGCAGGGTGACATGTCCGGTGAATAGGGCGGTTGTGGTAACGTTGCGATGCCTTTAGACGCCAAAAACTGAGAGACACTGAACGCACTGTGACAGGGAGCATTGTCGTGATGCAGAACCCAAGTCTTCGCGATCTCTGGACGCACTCTGAGCACCCTTTTTCGTAATTTTTCGAGCACATTGCGGTAGAATACTTGATTTACGGTTTGTCCAGGTGGTACGAACTCTTTGTGAACCACCCCTTTGCTATCGAAGAAGCAAATCAACATGGAATTGGCCTTCCGCTCCGCGCCTCGTCTTTGACGCTCTCACGGCCTTTTTTAAAATCGGCATGCCACCGAAGCACCTGACTACGACTCAGGGCATCACTACCATACACTTTAAGCACTTTTTCATAAGTTTCTGTCGCGGTTTCGCCGAGTTTTGCACAAAATTTTAATTTCTCTGTTCCATTTTTGTGACATGCACTACTCGCGCGTTGTTACAAAACACTAAACAGCTGGCGAAGAAATGATCGTACAAGGGTGGTCAAGGTCTCAATCGAGAGAGTAGGGATCTGCTATTACGGTGGTGGAGTTACAGGTTCGCAGTGTTACCACAGGCCGAGAAAAAAAATCGGTCGCATTACTTAATTGTCTGACCTCGTAGACGATGTTTATTATACAATTATACAATAGATCGGCTGTATAATATCTATTAAAATCTCTAATGTCAATACAATTCAAATTTGTTTTGTCAGAAGAACTTCATGAAAATCTGTCAAAAATGTCTGTCTGAAAATCTATATTTTTTAAATTTTTTGATAATTTTCATGTCATAAATTTTATATTTCAGTAATTTCCTAATAATTTCAATACAGTTCGGAAACGAATTTTTTGTCTATATAAGCATATTGTAAAATAGTTCCATTACAAATTAATGTCTTTAATTTATTCCGATCGTGAAATACCTCCGAAAATTAACAATTATAATTGTGGAGTAATGTGAAAATTTCAATACATTCAAATGATTCCGAAATTGATTTTGTTAATTTTCAGAGGTAATCGTTTAACATCGGAGTAGGTTAACCCGTTAAGCGTTCTGTTTTATTTTGAGAATGTGCAGTGATGTGCTTAATTATTTCTAGGCGATGACGAGTATACTCGACGAAAACACAATAAATGCATTTATAAGATTGGGTTAAATTATAACAAAATGATAATTTTTTTTTGTTGGTTCTTTGGAAAAAATTTTATTTTATTGGTAAGTAATTCACAAACGGTATTTAGCAGGACTTAACATTTTATTTTTTGAAAATTAGTTCATAAAAAAACATTAAAAAGTACATATTTTATTTGTTTGTTTTGTAGCTTTGAAATATTCTAAAATGTGATAGAATTACAAATATCAATTTTTTACCGAAATTATACAATAAATAGCTAAAGCGATTTTTTTTAAATGGCCAGTATACTCTGCATTAAACAAAAAAATGTCATCTTTTCGGGAGGAACATAGTCGACATAAATGTTAAAGGAATTAAAGACAATAATATTATCTATATCTACATTTATTTATCTATTTAAATATATATATATATATATATATATATATATATATATGTGTGTGTGTGTGTGTGTGTGTGTGTGCGTGTGTGTACGTTCGCATGTATTTGAAAACGGCATAAATCAAGAATTTTTAAAATCATCATTAAAATAAAATGTTATACAAGATTGAATGGATCAATTAAGAATATTATATTGAAACTATTTTACATTGGAGAATCAATAATAAATAATTTGAAAGATGACTATGTTAAATATTTATATCTGAGTACAAACGTGTTTGCTAATTTAGATTCTAACACAGTAAGTATAATTACAAATAAACTCATATCATTAAATATGCATAACTACTGTATAAATCGATGCATTTATTAGTTAAAGCACTTTTAAATAAAGTAAATAACTCCTGGAAATATAAACACTAGTTTAATATATATATATATATATATATATATATATATATATATATATATATATATATAATGGTAGGAAATGATATAAATCATATTCTAAATAGTTTAAAAGAATCAACTTGACCAAAAAGAAGTTACCTCCGTAGGCGGCTTGAATCTCCACTGGCCGAACAAATGTGAAACTGTCCTAATGGAGACAGAGAAAATATTTTAATCTATTTGAATTTCATCTAACCACCCAAACCATACAAAATTTTAAAAACGGGAGCTGTTATTTCTTCCGCATGATACGTATGATACGCACATTTGAGAGATTTGTTGTAAAAATGTATTTACTTACGTAAATACATTTTTACTACGCTCGCAGTTTTTTACATAAATCAATCAACGCGAATAAAAATTAAAAAAAGAGTGTAAGTACTTATGTACGCACGCCAGAAATGAAACTTCTTTGCCGTAAAGGAATAAAAAGGTAAATGGTCAAATGCTTGCCTAAAACTCGTACATATAAAAATTCGTCGGAATAAAGCGAGTAACAAAATGGGAAAATGTAGTAGGAAGAGAGGTAGTACATACACGGGATAAAAATTTAAGTTGAAAATGATAATTTTTTAAATAAATTACATTTTTACAATTATTTCATATTAAGTAAGATTAATATTTATTTTCAAATTAAATCTTTTATAAAATTATGAATTATGAAAATTTATTCGTTTTCGTTTGGAATTTAACAGTGAAATTATTCAAATAAAAAATACAGCGTGCTGCTTATTGCTTTATAATAATCATATGTTAACACAGAGTGCAAGCATGATGGGCCTCACTACCCCTCTGCCCAATGCTCGATGTATACTATGTAAGTATCTCGATTTCATAACTCTGCATGCACAACCTCTCCGTTGCGTGTAAAAATTTCACTCCAATGCCGCTAAAGAAGTTTCACTTCAAAAAATAACTCGTAAAGAGAATCGAAAAGAGTCATGACGATATGAAGTATTTTTTTAATAAAAGACTTTATTTATCAAAAGCACGTTTTTTTTAAAAAAAAGTTAAATCAAAAAGTACGAGGGTAGTCACATAAGAACCCGGCCTAACCTAGAGATGGCGGCAGTTGTTTGAAAAATATCACTGTATTAGAAAGTACACAATCTATAAAGCATATGTTTCAAGTTTGAGGACGCCACGTTGTTTAGTATTTGTTTGGCAGCCATCAATAGTGAACGTTTTCAGTGAATTTGTGAAAATGGAGAAAATTGGTCATCGTTACGTGATACAATACTTTTATTTGAAAGGCCTCAGCCCAACCAATATAAAAGCTGAACTAGATTCTCCTCTGGGTGAGTCTGCTCCTTCGTTTACAACAGTGAAATATTGGGTAGCAGAGTTTAAACGAGGCCGTACGAGCTGCCAAGACGAGCATCGCAGTGGTCGATCAAACGAGGTGACGACTCCAGAAATGGTGAAAAAACCCACAAAGCGGTAATGGACGATCGTCGACTGAATGTGCGCGAGCTAGCAGACTTAGTAGGCATTTAAAAAAGTGCGGTACATTTCATATTATCTGAAAATTTGGACATGAGAAAGCTGTGTGCAAGATGGGTGCCGCGTTTGCTCACACTCGAGCAAAAATAGTGTCGTGAAGATGTTTCAATTGAGTGTTTAACGAAGTTTCACAGCAACAAAGCAGAATTTTTGCGCCGTTTCATAACCATGGATGAAACATGGGTCCATCACTTCACACCCGAGACAAAAGAACAATTAAAAAAATGGACTGAAAAGGGAGAACCGGCTCCAAAGAAGGCGAAGACCGTTTCATCTGCAGGCAAGGTATGGCGTCGGTTTTTTGGGATGCGCGTGGGATAATTTTCATTGACTATCTTGAAAAAGGAAAAATTATCAACGGCGAGTATTATGCGAACTTATTGCAACGTTTGAGCGAAGAAATCAAGCAAAAATGGCCGCATTTGGCTAAGAAGAAAGTGTTTTTTCATCAAGACAATGCACCAGCTCACAAATCCGTTATTGCAATGGCCAAAATTAATGAATTAAAGTTTGAATTGTTACCTCATGCACCCTATTCGTCAGATTTAGCCCCCTCAGATTATTTTATGTTCCCAAACTTGAAAAAATGGCTCAGTGGTCAAAGATTTCCCAACGATGAAGAAGTGATGTCGGCAGTTAATGGGTATTTTGAGGAACAAGACAGTTTTTATTATAAAAAGGTTATCGAACTTATTGAACATCGCTAGAAAAAGTGTATAGAGCTGAAAGGAGATTATGTTGAAAAATAAATATATTTTTTTCCAAAATTTTTGTGTTTTCTTTGTTGGGTCGGGTACTTCTGGGACCACCCTCGTAAGTACTAAATTCAAACATGAAAAAGAATTATATCGGATATGAGTTATAGGTTTTCGTTGACTTTTCAACATTTGGTAAATGAAAATATGTGGTTTTGTAGTGATAAATATTTGAGAGCAATGTGAAGAGAAATTCTTTATTCATATAGAACAGTGGTTCTTAACTTAGGATGCGAGAAAACATTTCCAGGGATGTAAAGAAGTTTCTAAATTGAAAATGAGAAAATAATAACTATACCTCAAATTGCAATACATCTCCAACAATTGAATGAATCATTTCATGGATACTTTACCACGAGAAGTATTAGCCAAGTTCAGAGATGGATATTGGATCCATTTCTATTTCATCCAGATTCGATAGACGACAGCGATTTAATAAAAGATAATCTTAATGGGCCTTTCACACTAGTCAACATACATGCAGTATTCACGGGCCATTACCTCTCGTCCCACACCCGATTTCCTGAAAACTATTTTTTCTAGGTGGGGATTTTGGTGGTAAGAAGATGTGAGACAAGCTATAATATGCCGTGAATACTATAGGCATGAATAAAGTGTGAAAAGGCCCATTGAAATTCGAGCCTATTCACGTATTTCAATGGAATTTGAAAAACTGGACTTTGAGCAATTCTGGTGTACACAATTAAAACCTTATCCACGGCTGACAAGAGCAGCATTACAGGCACTTTTACCATTTGCCACCACTTACCTGTGTGTAATGAGATTTTAATCACTTTTACACATAAAAACAAAAGCCAGAATTTGCTTAAATGCAAGTCATGACTTACGCGTGGCTGTTTCAAAAAAGGAGCCTCGCTTCAAAAGTATTATTATGAATAAACAACAACAACGTAGCCATTAAAAATTGAGATATTGTTTTGTATGTATATGTAAATGTATGTGTTTATTTTTCAATAAAAAAATTATCTTGCAATAGATGTAATTTCCTAATTAAAGAAATAGAAACACATTTTTCGAGAGGGTGCGAGAACTTATTTTTAGATTCAAGGGAGTGCCGATTACTAAAAAGGTTACGAACCATGATAAAGAACATGTTTATGTACCGTTATAATTTGATTATTGTTCCACTCCAGTCTGCCGTAAGCGACTGAATCGGTTGAAATATGACATTCGATCGATATCGGTTCATCCGGTTTGTAGAGTTCTTTTTCAGTCTTAATAGAAATCGAGGGGGGAGCTGCAATCGAATGGATAGAATACGATTATTCTTATTATTTCCAGAAAAAAATATATGTCCATCATATTATACCGACCTGACAATTTCACTTCGATCTTCTTATATTCTTGATGTGAAGAGGTAGTTGCATTACAAATATATTCACCTTCTACAATATTTGTGTAAATATTTTCAACAGTGAATCCTAATTGCGAGTCGTATTTGAATGGATATGTTGTTTTTGTCGAATCTACGATCTGAAAAACGATTTTCTTATTTATTTCATGTCCAACAAAACATACTAGAGAATAAAGAAAGGATTAAGAACACGTAATATATATACACTACCGTTTGCAAATATTGAGATACACCAATACATTGAGATAATTCAGTTCAAATTAGTTGCGTATCTTACTAATGTACTTAATTATTGTCTATAGAGTGTTTTCCATTGTATAAATAATAAATCAATTACTAGAAATTGAATAAAATGAAACTTTTCATTAAAAGACTGTTTCGGAAAATTTCAGAGATAAAATAAATAATAGATGTTGTCTAAGTTTTTCCAGTAATTAATTTGTTATTGTAGGTTTTATGGTAGAAGCATTTTTTTGGTTTTACTGTGTAGTTTGCAATCATTCAAATTTATCAGGATCAAATAATAACATGGAAATAATTGCAACGTTTAAAATAATTAAAAATTGAAATTTTTCTCTTGATTTTTTTATTGAAATGGCTAAAGTAATTGAGCATTCAATAGAAATTTGTTCCATAATAATCTCCCAACATAAATTGGAACAAAGTAACCGATAAGTAGCCAAAAATTTAAAATTATCTTGTGAGACAGTGGATAGCATAGTTAAAAAATATAAAGATTGTAAAAGAGTATTGTAAACAAAAAACCAATCGGATGTTCAAAACAACAACGTCAGAAGATCGTAAAATAATGACAATGAACAATGGTAATTGACCATAATGGTAATTAACAGTACCAGAAATAATGGCACAAGTTAACGATAGTCAACAAAAACCTCTACTGTTAAACTAAGATTAAATGAGACTGGCTTGTATGGAAGAACAGCTGTAGAAAACCTTTACTCCGACCAATAAAAATCAAGAAAGCTTGAATGAGCAAAACAACTCGAAAACGAAACCAACGCTAATTGGAAAAAGTTTTATAGAGTGACGAATCAAAATTTTAAGTTTTTTGTTTAACCACTTGCCATAAAAAGACGTCTCAAAGACGTCATCTATTTTTCGTGCCATTCTTGTTATTGACGTCTCTGAAACGCGCGCAATATTCATTTCTAAACTAATCGTGATTAGGTTAAGATCGTGAATATTTGAAAATTGCCAAAGCACAAAATCAAAGTACATCGTAGTGAATAGTTGAAAACAAACAAGGTTTATATCATTTAGTTCATTTATATAATTGAAGGAACGAAATACTTTATTTTCTTTCTGTAGACAGCGGACGTAGAATTCAAATATAAATATTTAATTATATTTCACCAAGTTTTAAATAAAATTACAAGAACCTTTATAATATAGTGTTAAAGAATGAGCCATACAAATAATTCTTTTAACATGTCATTTTTGAATTTATACCAAAGTAATGATGAAATTTAAACGGACTATTGAAGTGAAGGTAGCGAGGTTATAATTCAATAGCTCGGATATAAAAAAATATTCTTTTACGTGATTGATATGGCTATTTTCAACGATTATGTGCTTTATGCTAAAGTACATATTTAAAAACAGCAATCACTTGAAAATTTTCACTTGAATATTACAGAAGAAATGTTCTGTAATTAATCCCTATCTGACTATGTGTTACGTGGTAGACCTTCGCAAAGTACCTGCCCAACACGATTACAAGCAAAAAATTCGGCTCATTTTCCTGAACACATACCATCCACCAACAAAAAGAAACATCCTGCAAAAAGACGTTACGTGTGCACTAAAAACAACAGAAGTAGTGAAACAATTTGGCAGTGTAAAAAATTTCTAATTCCTCTCGATTTAACAGAATGCTTCGAAAAATTTCATACACAACAGAACTTTTAAAATTTTAATTTATATTTATTTAATTAATCTTTAATATGTTTAATGATTAGAATTCAATTATGACATTTAATTTTTATATTTTATCACTATATATGCAGAATATATATTATAAAGCATATACGTATCACAAAGCCGAAAAATAAATAGTCGTTTTATGCCACATGAAATTTTATTTAATACGTATGGTAAGGGGTTAAAGAGAAGTGATTCTATCTATAGATCAGCTAAAGAACAGGTGTTAAATCAATGTGTAATTCAATTCCTTAATTTGATGGGGAATCTGTGACGGTATGAGGTTGTTTCGTGGACACTAGTATAAAGAATTTTGTTAAAATCGAAGAGAAACTAAATAAGAAACACTTCAATGTAATATTACAGAAACATGCTTTGGCTTTTTAAGCAAGAATAATTGAGAAAGGATTCGTTTTTCGACAGGATAACAATCGCAAACACACGTATAAATGGTGTATAAGCTTCCTGAAACAAATAGGAAAAAATAAAAGTCTCAAAATGATCATTTATCCTTCATAGTCACCTGATGTCAAACCTACAGTGTTCTTTTGGAATAAACTTGACCTAAATTTAAAAAAGATGTATCCATCAGCACAGCAGGATCTTTAGAAATTAGTATATGAAGAATAAAGAAAAATAAGGCCGGAAATATTGGAAAAAGTTATAAATATAATGCCTTGAATATGTCAAGCAATCATTAAAAATTAAGGTTGTCTATTGATGAATCTAATTTTTGAAAATAAAATTAATTTTTACACGTTTTTTTCCATAATCTGTATTTTAACATTACAATATACGAGGGTCGTTTGATAAGTATGGTAAAAAAGTAAGAAAAACTAAATTAAAAAAATTAATTAATTAATTTAATTAAACAATAAATAAATTTACCATATTTATCAAACGACCCTTGTATACATACAATAACGCGTAAAAGTATTTGCCATATGGGTAACATAAGCAATATATTGATATAATTCAATAAAGTCGTTAAATGAAAAACTTTTTTTATTTAATTGATATTAAATATAATATTCCTTAAAAAAATTGAAAAAACAGTAATTACTTCTATTATATAGTAGAAATTGCTAAAATAAAAAAAGTAGGTTACATTTTGGATGAACAAAAGTATTCGTTACTTTTTGATAAAGGCATACAATATCAAAGTTTTTGTTAAATAAATGTGGTAGCGCTGCAATATAACCAAATATTTATATTTTCCGAGAATTCTCCATTCAGTTTACGTTGACAGTTTTTATAATTTAATGAGTTTTACGAAGATATTTCAAAAATGGGACGAAAACAAAAAGAATCTTGTATATCCGAGAGAGAAATAACTATAAATTTACTCCAAAAAAATAAATCATATAAGGAGATTTTGGAAATAGTATCCAAGAGACGTACTACTGTCTGTAATATAATAAAAAGTTTTAATGATACAGGAAGTTTAGAAAATTTCCAAAGAACTGGTCGACCATCCAAACTTACAGTACGTAAACAACGTAATATTATTAATATTATGAAGAAAAAGTCTAAAATAAGCTTATCCTGTGACGCAGCACAGTTAGAAAAATATATTGAAAAAAACTACATCTTTGTACTGTACGGAGAATTCTTAAAAAGGCTGGTTACAACGCCCGCGTCTACAGAAAAAAAATCAGTTGTAAGTAAAGTGAACCAAACCAAAAGGTTTCAATTTACAAACGATTATAAAAATAAATCTAATGAAGAGTTTTGGAGTAAGATTTCATTTTCTGACGAAAGTAAATTCTGTGTTTAAAATACAGAACTACAAGAGAACCATTACACAAATCTGTTAAACATGATGATGGTGGTGTCATGGTTAGAGGTTGCTTCTAGTGTTGGTAACGTAGTTTTTATCTACGAAACCATGAGTAAGTTCCAATATTTGAATAGTTTAAAACAAAATGCTAGAAAATTGTGTTTGAATAATAATAAATAATACTTCTAACAAGATAACAATCCAAAACATACTGCTCATATAATGAAGCTTTGGTTTCTATACAATACTCCTCATACACTGAAAACGCCACCACAACCTCCCAAGTTAAATCCCATAGAAAATTTTTGGGATTTATTAGAGAGAAAAATTCGACAGCATTATATTACCTCCAAGGAACAACTTAAATCCGTATTTCAAAAGGAGTGGGCAAAATATAACATCGGAAGCAACAAAAAAATAATTTATTCAATGCCGAATCGTTTAAATGAAGTAGTAAAAAGAAAAGGGAAACAAACGAGATATTGAACTCTTTTTTTTAAAAAAAATATTGATATTTCCTCTGTATAATATTAAAACTGGCTAATATTTTTTTTCAGCACAAATGTAACCTACTGTTCTTATTTTAACAATTTCTACTATATAATAGAATGAATGATCGATTATTGCATTTTTTTAATGACTATTATATTTATTAATAATTAAATATATATTTTTTCATTTAACGATTTTAATGAATTATATCAATAAATTTCTTATGTTACCCATATGGCGAATATTTTTACGCGTTAGTGTATATATATATATATATATATATATATATATATATAAATAAAAAAAATAATATACAGCTTTTATAAAATTTGCATTAATTAAATAAACAATGAATATCACTACAACGAGAAAATACATAAATAATATAAAAATTTAAAATCATATTAATAATATGCAAAAAATGTGATTAATGCATTGATTATAGATATATAAGTAATCATATTAATCTTACTGTTTTTCCATGAAACATAATAGATAGAGTTATATTTGGCAATGTTGGTCTACACCACGAAAGATTCGTAGTGTTCAGTTCGTATACATTGTAAACACTGCGTTCCCAAAACACTAATAAATGATTTGGATCTGAAACAATCATAAAAGTTTAGATTCAATTTAAAAATTTCCTTTTATCAAAAAAAGAAAAAAATACTCGTTTTCACGATAAAGAAATTTTTTGTAAGAAACGAGTTGGTTAGAGTGTATACAAGCTAATGGTGCTTATTTTGAATAATAAAATGTTAATTTCAAGTATTTTTTTCTCTTTTTGAATAATCCCATATTTTATATCACACTACTTAATACGATGAGATTTTTCCTTTTTTAAATAAAATTACAAAATCTATGCTAATCTTTACCAGTATTTTTTTGTAACAAATTTACATTTATATAATTTTAGTTTTATAAAAAAAAATCATCAATCATTGTTTATATATATATATATATATATATATATATATATACATATATATATATATATATATAAACAATTTTGATGACTATACCCAAGAGGTATCCAAAGGAATTCCTATATTCATAATCAATATTTCACTCAACATTGTTTAATTTATTTTCATTACGTTGTCTTACATATAGTTGGCAGATATTCGAAAATTAATAGGAACATAGGTAAAAATTCATTATGATACGTACCATTGACGTAAACGTATGTAAACGCTGACATTCTCTGGTTTTCGTTCGTTGAATTACAATAACATCGATAGAAACCCGTGTCGGCAAATGTCGCATTATGTACAAGTAGATTGGATCTGTGTACTCCCTTTTGAAGATTTTGAATTTCGACCTGCAAATCGAAAAGAAAACAAGAGTCAAAAAGTCATTTAAAATTTTTCTTTTTGAAAAAATTAAAACTAAAATCCAATTAATAAAAACCGTAGGAGAAAGTTAAATCCATCATAGAAATTCTCGAGTTTGAGAACATTTTTGTTCTAAACTATTCTAATCAATGTTGCTCTTAGTGAAGAACTTTGAGAAAATTAAATAATAAAGTCTTGATTTCAAATTTAAATATCTTTTGTCAGATTAATTCAAACGTACATTTTAACACTACATTAAGGGGTTATACGCACTTGCGAGGCGCAAAAACGACGTTTTTTTAGGATTTTTTTTTAGAAACAGTATTTATTTTGCAATTACAAATTATGGTTATTTGAATAGATCCTACTTTCAAGAATAAAATAACATGTCGATCATAAAAAAATATTGAAGTGCACCGCTCCTGCAGACGATGTCCCGAACGACCTCCAAAAAAAGGCGCTTGGCGGTGATCTCCATACCGGCGGTTTGGATTATCCGAAATCAAAAAATATGGTCAATTCTTTTAAAGGATAGATTAATGCAGGTATTGAACGAAGGAATAATAAAAATTTTCATTTTTGACAAAATGGCGTCTACTTGAAAAAAATTTTTCGTTTTTTACTCAAATTTTCGCTCCAAATTGTTTAAAAAAAATAGTAATAATTTTTGTAAACCTTATTTCTTCCTTCAATACCTGAGGAATATATTTGAGAAGATTGTGTGAAAATTTGAGACCGATCGGTTCAGCCATTTCTGAGATATCGAGATCACCGACTATGAAAACACCGTTTTGAGATAAACGCGTTTGAAGTTTCGGAAGTAGTTTACACATAGTTAAAATTTTTTTACAAATTCAGGTGTATGTCCGAAAATATTTATCGGATTTACTTCAAATTTTCAGAGAATATACTCAAATATATGTGCATTCCGAAAATGCAAAAAAATCGATTTTTTGAAATTTCTAACTGCGTATAACCCCTTAACGGATCGAGTCCATTTGTCTCATGTAAGATTTTATTTCTATATACTCGTATATATATATATATATATATATATATATATTTATATATATATATATATATATGTATACAAATATTAAATTAACCCCCGACCCTCCCGCTCACTGCTCCATAGTTTCTTATATTTGTATGTGCTATATCTATTTTAACGGTTATGAGTTAAATTAGCTCATTAAATGTTTTTAAAGTTAAAATAATTAAAATTGAATTAAATTAAAATAGTTATATACCCAGCATCAATCAATCTAGTATTAAAAACATTTAATGAGTCAATTTGACTCATAACTGTCAAAATAGGTATAGATGCACATTATATATATATATATATATATATATATATATATATATATATATATACACTAGGTAGAAATAGTCTGCGTACACCTATCAATATGGATATATTTCTCAATAAAAGAAGCTTATTTATGTTAATTTAAAAACAAACATATTTTTTTATTAATTCAATAAACTATCAACTCTTTATACATGGCAATTCAAAACATTTTAAATTTATAACAAATAAACTTAAAAATATTAACATATAAATTCATACAAATTGAGCAGAAAAAGTCTGTCTACACTTTTTATTAGACGGTAAATCCTCGATTTTTTGCGATATTTGCACTCATTGTTGTTTTAAAATTATCACAGTTCCATGTCTCAGTTCCTACGTTGCAATGAAGCCCTAAAATATTATTTTTACTAACTAACAGTAAAGTTTTTTTACAAAAAATAAATAACATGGGATTCAGAAAAAGTAAATTTTTGTTAGTAAACGTAAAATTATTTTTAAGTTATGGAAAGAAGGATAAAGTTTTCATGAAATAAGAAAAAATGTTGAAAGACAACATTCTTTAGTTCAAAGGGTAGTAATCAATTTTAAATCCATATTTAAAACCACTTTCTGGCCGGCCGTCGAAGTTAACATTTGGATAAAGTTGTAATATTGTGGTTTCTGTGAGAGAATTTCCCTGAATAACTGCAACCTAAATTACAAAAGATATTAAAATACTATTCAAAAAACAAATCTGTGCTGATACTGTGCGAAAAATAATAAAAAAGGTGGGTATCATAAACGTGTTGCGCGTAAGAAATCATTTTTTCACGTATCAATAGATAAAAACGGATTGCCTATGTAAATGAACATATAATTACACTAATCTAGTTTTAAGAAAACATGATTTTCTCATACGAGCGCAAATTTTACATTTTTGGAATAAAAATACTCACAATTGTATGTACATTAATGAATAAAAAAAATCTTGTTCCTACTGTGGAACACGGTGGTGATAGAGTAATAGTAAAGGGGTGTATAACAAGTAATTGTATGGGGAAAATGGAGTTTTTAGAAACCACGATGGATACATATGCTTACTTAAATATTTTAAAACGAAATATAAAGCAAAGTGCTGAAAAATGAAATCTAGGTCCCGATTATAATTTTGTGTATGACAATGATCCGCCGCACACGGCAGAGTTGTTAAGCTATAGATATTACATAACGTTCCAAAACAGTTGAATGCACCTCCCCAATCTCTTGACCTAAACTCTATAGGACATATGTGGCATTTTCTCGAACGTTATTTCGCCAACATAGCATAACTGCAAAGGAAATGTTGAAGAAAGTTATAGAAGAAGAGTGAAATAAGATAAGTGCTAAAAAACACAAAAATTGTATATTCCATGCTAAAACGATTATAGTAGATTCATAAAAGTAGAGGCTATCCAACTAGTTACTAATTCACTTGAAAAGTTTATTTTACTTCATATTATTTTTGATTTTCATTTGCTGTATGCAGAATTTTTCTGCTCAATTTCTATGAAATTTTGTGTTTTTTATTTGTGAGTTTATTTGTTATAAATTTAAAATGTATCAAGATTTTATAGTTTATACAATTAATAAGAAAATATGTTTTCACATTTATATAAATAAGTTTCTTTTATTGAGAAATATATCCTTATTAATAAGTGTACGCAGACTTTTCACCTTCGTCATCGAGCCCATATAAATAAACAATTGTTTATTTATTAATTTTCCGAAATATTTTCAAAAAACTTTTTAAAGAAATTTTCAAATGAAATTTTTTGAAAATTTTTTGGAAAATTTATAAATATACAATAATTAAGCCGTTATTTTGGTAAGTAGAATAACTACATTTTTAGAAAAAAAAATAGTAATTGACAGTTTTAGGTAGACATAGATGTCCTCTTTGTATATTTATAGTAACACAGTCAAGGGTGTACAATATTCATATAAATTAATCAAAAGAAATTTTCTTTATAATTTTATCACACAAATATATTAAAAAGTAGTATAAGTCCATTTATTTATATTTTTTTGATTTTTCCTTCATAACTTCTGGCCTTTGCAAATTAGGAAGCTGAAATCTTTTCCACAAGTATGAGATATGTCGCTCTGTTCAATATGGATTTTATTTGAATTTAATTACACAAATAAATTTTATGATCGAATTTTATGTTATATTTTCCTTTCAATATTATCAAAACGTGCAGAATTAATCTAGTCGATAAGAAATATTATTTTTAACATATATATTACAACACATATTTATATATCGTTGAAATTTAATGCACAGTACATATTTATATGTGTCCGGAATTTCACGAGCAGTCAACAAAAACCATATTTTTATGCCTCCGGATGTTAATGTGTTAATATAAAAAATTAAAATGGTCTTGAAAATTTTTTTGGAAAATTGAAAAAATTTTTGTAAATTTTTTGGGAAATTTCTTTAAAAAGTTTTTTAAACATTTTTTGAATAATTTGTTGGAAATTTTTTTGGAATTTTTTTTTTGGAAAATTATAAATAAGCAATAATTGTTTACCCATATTATATAATGTCTCAGCTAATACAAGATTTGTATAATATCTGTCCGTAAACATATGATGTCCCTGGGCACCGGAAGCTGATCCAACAAATTTTCATATAAATGTGAAGGGATTCTGGTTGTTACAGGAAGATCAATTTGGCAAATAAAAAAGAACCCAAGTAATTCTTGATGGCGACTCTCAGTCGCCAGTCGAGTTGTATCAATACATTAGCTGACGAGTGATAGTCACCACTCGAGTGCAGAGGGTTAAAAATGTATTATTTCTTTCAATTCAAAATCGGACCGAACTTTCCGGTATACTTAATATATATATATATATATATATATATATATATATATATATATGGTTTTTCAATAAGAATGTCAGAACTTTCACAGTTAATGGCAGCAATGTTTGCCTTTTTTAAGCACATTTTGACATTTCAATTTAGTATATTTTGGCAAATTGTCATGGGAAGTTTAATACTTCAACAACGCCTATAATTTGAAAAAACTTGTTATAAAAATTAACGTTCGATTAGTAAAACTTATTTATGTCAACACAATCGTACAAGTAAACGTGGCATTTATTGAATCGTTGAAAAATTTGAAAACAATTTTATTCTATATGATACAGCAGTACCTCTAAGACAAAAAATACAAGAAATGAGGTCAATATTGCTTCTGTTAGTTAAAATTTCAAATAAACCTGGAGATCATATTACAGTAAATGAAATACGTTACCAAACTCTGATCAATGATTTTTTTCACGAAAATTATTGAAAATGGTTTGCACGATATGTGGTGTCAATAGGACGGTGCTACATGGACCGATCGATTGACCACCAATATCATGTGATCTAACTTGATTGAATTCTTTTTTTTGAGGTTATCAGAAATCATTGGTTTATGCTGATAAACCAACCACAAACGACAGAAGCATTAAAAATAAACATTAAGTGAAATTATATTCTATCATTAATGCCATAGAATATGCTTAAAAATGGAAAAAATAATTGAATACTTTTTTTCCATTTAACCTTCTGAAGCGCTTTTTTGAAACTCGTCTAATAATAAAATCTTGATAAACCAAACAATTATTCGAATATAAAACAGGGAATCTTACTCTTGATTCGAAGTTATGCCCGTTTTCCAGTTTTGGATAGGACCAATATATCATGTCGTCTGCTTCACATGATATCACTATTTGCTCGCTCTTCTTAAGAATCATCTGTTTTACAGTAGGTACCATAAGTGGCGGATTTCCATGTGATTTTATTTCGGATGGATCTGAAACATGAGTCAATGCCTTATGACGTCGAGTAAATCAAATAACAAATCTCTATCTATGACTCGAAATGTTTTTATTTCCTTACCAGTAATCGAACTAGTTATGGTTTGACTGCACATCGTGCATAGTAACAAAAACACTTTACAGTGGATATATCCAAGAAATATTTTCATTTTCGAGTTTTTTAAAATAAGAAACTTCACTATATTATTAAATATAAATATAAAAATGTATCCCGTTTAATAAAAATAACAGTTTTAAGGTTATGTTTGCTTGTTTGTAGATAAAAAACAAGTATGAAAACTCAGTTAATATCTCGCTATTTGTAAAAATCAATAATATTGGTAAGTTCATACGATAGATAATAATAATATCTCGTTGTAATAGAGTTTTTTTTTTTTGATAATATTTTATTAGATATACATTTTCAAGGATAAAGATTTCATTGCACATTATTTTAATAAAAAAATAAATGCTGAGATGATATTATTATGTAAAAATCGAACACAAAAAATAAACGGGAAATAATAAATGAAACGAAATAATTCCACTTTGTTTGCAAATCTGTAAATTTAAATGGTTTCACTTATTAATCACTTCACTTTATTAATTTTTATATGATGAACGAATGTTACAATGTTGATACAATATATTTTGCAATTGAATTTTCTTCTCGGAACAAAGACGGTACTGAGAAAAAATGAACATTATTATTTATGAAGAAAAAAAAACTGTAGGATATATCGCATAAATAATTAAAACAAGCCGATAATCGCAGTTTTTAATAAGATAAAAATAAGTAATTTTAGGAATTAAAAAAATAACACTCGATGTTAACGAAATAAAAATTTGAAAAAAAATAAAAATTTTTTGAAAGAAATGAACGCATAAATATTTTATAAAATTTGAATCGAGAATATAAAAAAAAGCCCAATGCTGACTGTACATCATCGTGACAATGATATTAAGATTTGAACTTGTATGTCGACTTCTGGCATTGAAAATGTGGTTATTTTCGATGAAACTATGATCAGGCATATATATATATATATATATATATATATATATATATATATATATATATATATATATATGAATAGCTCACTTGCCAAAACGATTAACTCCACATTTTGATTTTTTTTAAATATTAGTTTCAAAGCACTTGATTGACTCCTAACTATTTATATTTTAAACAAATTTCTCTATTAATAAGGATTAATACCAATAAATGACCAAATTTTTTTGGTCACTGAATATTGAATTATTTATTTCAGAAACCAATCTAATTAACTCCATACTCAATTTAAAACTTTGCTAATTTTATTAATACGTAATAAAAATTAATTTATTGTTGTTGTATCATCACAAAAATAAATAAAAAATAGAAAATAATTTATCAGTTACAGTCCAATTTCCTGAAGCAAATAACTGTGAATTTTTAAACAATTATTTCAATTTTAATGTCAATTGTTTTTAAAAGAAAGGAAAAAATATACCGTTATAATATTTATATGGAAGAGAGTAATAATAATTATTCGGATAAGGAAAATAATGAATCTGTAGATTCTTCAATACGAATTATTGGAAGAAAGCTCGGCTCTAGAAAACGTTTACGTATTTATTCGGATTTGTCATCTAATTGTAACAACGAAAACATTACAGCAAATAATTCAATTGGACGGAAAAGAAATTGTAATCCTGCTAAATGGGCTCGAAACGTCCAAAAGCATAGAAGAATAAAAGGTCTGGAATATAGAAATAGAAGTGGAAATTTGATATCTGCAAAAACATTTGAGATATAATGTGTCGATGCCGTCGGAAGTGCAATGAAAAAATTACTTCGGATGAAAGAAAAGCTGCCATGGAGGCATTTTATAATTTAGGCAGTCAACTTGAGCAAAACATTTTTTTAAGAGGTTGCATTAAGTTAAGTAAATAAAAAGAAGGCGCCCAGAGGATAAAATTCTTCAATTTAGTTTTTATTACTTTTTTACCATACTTATCAAACGACCCTCGTATAATACAATGCTAGAAAAAAATTCTTACTTTTATTCGTAAAATAACATTTCTTCAAAATTAATACGAATTTACTATAGAGTGTTTTATAAGTTAAACTTGTAAAAACATGTATTTCAATAATAATTAAATATAACACCCTGTATGTTTACAAGTTTTTACTTCTTATTGTGTTTTTGAATACCATTATACAAATCGATAATATATAGGGCCATCAAAATGTGACGCCTAGGTTTGTGTTTTATTAAAAAGAAACATGTGTATAATTTCTTTTGTTTCTTTTCAAGAAAACACAAATCTAGGCGTCACATTTAAATGACCCGATACAATTCTAAAGGGAAAAAAATATCTGGAGTGTCTGAATATGATTCCTTTTTTACTTATTTTTTGTGAAGGTTAAATAAAAAATCATATAATGCACGACAAATGATTGAATTAATAAAATTTGAAAAAATTATTCATTAATGTTTTTAAACACAATAAATTCATACTTGGAATAATAAATCATATTTTATATTGCTAGGTTCAAAAAACGTAAATAAAGTAAAACATTTGCTGAACATCTAATAAATTCCTTTTCTTTAATTTGATTGTCATTTTTAATTTTGCTTGGCACTATCTAAAAAAATATTATATTGAATTTGTTAATACACGAGAAATTTCTTTATCTCTCTCTTTCATCCTCTATCCCCTATTTCTCTCCTCTCTCTCTAAAAATATATTTGGATAACTCATTATCACTAAAGAGTAGAGACGGAAAAAGAACTGATTGAATCAAAAAGAAAACAAAAGTTACAGACGTTATAGCCAAAATGAGAAGTTTAAAATTTTGCGAAAAAAAGTCACTAATGAACAAGAGAAATTATTGATTGAGAATTTAGATACGTAAAAATGTCATGAAAGAGATTCATGGATTCATGAAATAGAGACATAAGAAAATTTGTTTTGTTGGAAGGAAAAAATGTTTGATCGATCAAAATGATAAATTTTAGAAGTGGTCATCATCCAAAAAGTTGCTGTTCGTGTTGTTGCTGATATATATTGAGGGAAAAATACAAATTTGGATACGAATCAATACTTTGTTTAAATGATTGTTTTTATATATTTCAATAATTTGTTTTTAGGTTTTTCTTAAACATTATTTTCTTAGAAATAAATCAAACGACAATCAGTGCGATACAACAATTGTGTTACCGATGTCGACGACAGCTTCTTATCCAAAATCTGTTGTTCTGACAAAGCAGTTTTTCATCTAGATAAGAAAATTGATAGATATAATTTTCATATATGGAATAGTAAATAACCCACGAAGCAATTAAATGTGTTAGGGATAACTCAAAACAACAATTCTATGAATCTTGTTTACAAAGTACGATCTCATAATTATTGTTTGTTGTGATTTTGGGACATTGTCTTGTATCATAGCTACTTGAAGATGAAGAAAATATATTTTTTTAGTAAAATTAAATCTTCTTCTCTCATTTTCAAAATTAAATTGTTTCGTTCTTGAACAGAAAATTCTTCAATTGTTAGGTTGCTTATCTGATTTAACCTCAATGGACTATATGTACCTCCATTGTAGAAAACATCGAATGAGCTAATGACCAGAATAATTGAGGTATTTGAAAAAATAAATTGTATAATAGAAACTTATAGACAAATACTTTAATTTTTAAAAATAGTTCTTCGCCTCCAACGTGAAAATTTCGTTTTCACAATTTCTCCAAGTTTTCCAATAGTTTCTAAAGTACAAATTTTAGGACATATTAAAATTAACAAACGATGATAAGAAAATAGATTTTCAGACAAATTTTTTGGACAGATTTTTCGACAAATAAAATATCAATTTATTAGGATTAAATTTGAAAGTACATCGAATTACTAATCTAATTATAATAAACATCGTTTATACTAGGAGCATTGACATAGTTTTTCAAACGTTTTATTTTTCATAACTTATTTACATTGTTAAACAAAATTAAGTTTGGAGGTCGACGAGTAAAGATCGGAATTCATTAGTAATTGAAAAAAGTTTCTGATTCACCTTTTTATGTATTTTTTTACATTTCCACAAGGGTCATTTTTTCGAAATAAATTTTTAAAAACACTTTGCTCTTTCATAATCATTCTGTATTATGGTTATCAATCTTTTTTATTACTATTACTCGTATATATATATTTTATCGATTTTCAAACATATTAATGTATAAAAATTGTATAAAAAATATTTCTTGAATAAATTAAATGCGATCAATTCAAATAAACTCGACCATATTTTAATTTCATTTATTATCAAGATAATGTTTTATTACCAATCTGTCAAATGATTATAAGAAGATTAATTTTCACTGTAATATAATAAAAAGTGTATAAATTAAAATATTTCAAATAACATTAACTAATACCTTACTTATTCTGTTATCTGATATGGCATATCAGTTAATTTAGATAAAAAAATATATTTATTAATTTTTAACACTAATTCAAACACTCAGTTTAAAATATTTTACGCTCTCACGTCTAAAAATAAACATATTACATGATTATGTAAATCACTGATATATCTAATATGAGGTTGTTTGATAAGTCCGTGTAAAAATAAAAACTGCTTCATTTTTTTGAATAAATCGTTTTTATTTTTCAACATAGTCTCCTTTTAGGCTTATATACTTCATCCAACGCTGCTCTAGTTTGTTGATCCCTTCCGAATAATAGGATTTGTCCAAGTCTGTAAAATAGTCATTCGTTCCTGCAATCACCTCCTCGTTCGAATAAAATCTTTTTCCCGCGAGCCATTTCTTCATATTAGAGAACAAATAATAGTCCGATGGAGCCAAGTCTGGAGAATAGGGGGGATGTGAAACGATTTGGAACCCTATTTCCATTAGTTTTGCGGCCACAACTGCTGAGGTGTGAGCTGGTGCGTTGTCGTGATGAAAGAGGACTTTTTTGTGGGCTAATCGGGGACGTTTTTCTTGCAACTCGGTTTTCAAACGATCCAATAATAACAATGAATAATATGCACCTGTAATGGTTTTACCCTTTTCCAAATAGTCGATAAAGATTATTCCTTGCGAATCCTAAAAGACAGTCGCCATAACCTTCCCGGCCGAAGGAATTGTCTTCGCCTTTTTCGGAGCAGATTCCCCCTTGATAACCCATTGTTTAGACTGCTCTTTGGTCTCAGGAGTGTAGTGATGTATCCATGTTTCATCTACAGTGATGAAACGACGCTTAAAGTCCTGCGGATTTCGCTGAAACAGCTGCAAACCGTTCTTGCAACACTTCGCACGACCTCGTTTTTGGTCGATCGTGAGCAATTGCGGCACCCACCTGGCGGATAGCTTTTTCATGTCCAAATGTCGGTGCAAAATATTATGTACCCGTTCACACGAGATGCCTACAGCACTAGTAATCTCACGCACTTTCACTCTTCTGTCATCCATCACCATATTATGGATTTGATCAATGATTTCTGGAGTGGTGACCTCAACAGGGCGTCCAGAACGTTCAGCGTCTCTTGTGCTCATATGGCCACTCCGAAAATTTTGAAACCACTTATAAACCGCACTAATCGAAGGTGCAGAGTCACCATAATGTTTATCAAGCTTCTGTTTAGTCTCCTGAGGCGTTTTGCCTTTAATGAAGTAGTGTTTAATCAACACGCGAAATTCTTTTTCGTCCATTATTTGACAATCACTCGATTTCCTCGATTCCAACGATTGTCAAACACAAAGGAATAGACCGATATGGCTGAAACTTGATGTGTGTTCTTCCAAGAGGTGCTACTAATTAAAAATAACCTCTATATGCACCAGTGGTGCCATCTTTCGGAATTTACACGGACTTATCAAACGATCTCGTATATGACTAATATTATAAATTTTTTTATTTAAGCACTGCCTCCAAGTTTTCTTTCGATTCTATTTCTTTTATTTTAACCGGTCAAAATAACCCCCTTGTGTTAATGGTTATAAACAGCCTGATTCTTATAATTTTACGTCATTTTGTGTTTTATTTTACATTTGAACTATTGCAAAAAGTAAACTTATAATCCTATGTTAGAAAATATACGTTTTATAAAGTTTTGTAATTAACTACCAATATATTTTTTACATAATTTTCATCAAAAGTATTTTATATTGTTGTGCATGTTCTGATATAGTTTATTAATTTCGAGGCTTTATTTTGTTCTATAAAAAGTAATTTTTTGTTCTTGGTCTAATTATAAGTATATTGAAATAAATATTTTGATAATATATGCTGTTTTTCCAGTTATAATCCTGTCCCAAAGAATGTACTGTCGTTAAAAAAACTAGACTACTAGAATGGATTTATGACATTTTCCGAAGACTGCTCCATGAAGATAGCAGTTTCAGTTTGATGGATTATCAGATATTTCCGGAATGTGATGGAAAGCTAATTTTTTTCTTTATCTTCACACATTGCGATAGCGATATTCTATATTTCGCTATGTGTCTGAAGATAAAGAAAAAAATTCGCTTTCAAATATATTCTCGGTAATCTGATGACCATCTCAAACAAAAACTGCTTCATCTCCATGAGAATGTCTATGACTTGTCATTCTTTGGGTAAAAATTTTATAACTGGATTCTGTCTTAAATTCCATATTATCAAAGTACCACTTTACAATATATTTAGTGGACCAACAACATATATTACTTTTTACAGAACACAATCAAAGGTCGAAGTTAATAGCACTCTTTTGATAAGCAATCACGTATTACAAAATAATATTAGAACATGCACAATAATATGTAATATTTTAATGAAAATTACTTAATAAATATATTTCGTGTAATTATAAAAATATATTAGTATGTTTTTCTAATTTTAAGGACCTACCTCAAATGTAAATAAGTTCTTTGTTTCGTATAAACGGATAAGCAAACACGGCTGTTTTTGTGTTGTAACCATTTACACTGAATTTATAAAATAAATTTTGATAGAATCGAAATAATGACATAATATACTTGAAGTTCAGTGAGGCAGAAATAATAAAAATGAAATACAAGTATAAAAATACGAGTCGTTTGATAAGTCCGTGTAAATTCCGAAAGATGGCACCACTGGTGCATATAGAGGTTATTTTTAATTAGTAGCACCTCTTGGAAGAACACACATCAAGTTTCAGCCATATCGGTCTATTCCTTTGTGTTTGACAATCGTTGGAATCGAGGAAATCGAGTGATTGTCAAATAATGGACGAAAAAGAATTTCGCGTGTTGATTAAACACTACTTCATTAAAGGCAAAACGCCTCAGGAGACTAAACAGAAGCTTGATAAACATTATGGTGACTCTGCACCTTCGATTAGTGCGGTTTATAAGTGGTATCAAAATTTTCGGAGTGGCCATATGAGCACAAGAGACGCTGAACGTTCTGGACGCCCTGTTGAGGTCACCACTCCAGAAATCATTGATCAAATCCATAATATGGTGATGGATGACAGAAGAGTGAAAGTGCGTGAGATTACTAGTGCTGTAGGCATCTCGTGTGAACGGGTACATAATATTTTGCACCGACATTTGGACATGAAAAAGCTATCCGCCAGGTGGGTGCCGCAATTGCTCACGATCGACCAAAAACGAGGTCGTGCGAAGTGTTGCAAGAACGGTTTGCAGCTGTTTCAGCGAAATCCGCAGGACTTTAAGCGTCGTTTCATCACTGTAGATGAAACATGGATACATCACTACACTCCTGAGACCAAAGAGCAGTCTAAACAATGGGTTATCAAGGGGGAATCTGCTCCGAAAAAGGCGAAGACAATTCCTTCGGCCGGGAAGGTTATGGCGACTGTCTTTTGGGATTCGCAAGGAATAATCTTTATCGACTATTTGGAAAAGGGTAAAACCATTACAGGTGCATATTATTCATTGTTATTGGATCGTTTGAAAACCGAGTTGCAAGAAAAACGTCCCCGATTAGCCCACAAAAAGTCCTCTTTCATCACGACAACGCACCAGCTCACACCTCAGCAGTTGTGGCCGCAAAACTAATGGAAATAGGGTTCCAAATCGTTTCACATCCCCCCTATTCTCCAGACTTGGCTCCATCGGACTATTATTTGTTCCCTAATATGAAGAAATGGCTCGCGGGAAAAAGATTTTATTCGAACGAGGAGGTGATTGCAGGAACGAATGACTATTTTACAGACTTGGACAAATCCTATTATTCGGAAGGGATCAACAAACTAGAGCAGCGTTGGATGAAGTATATAAGCCTAAAAGGAGACTATGTTGAAAAATAAAAACGATTTATTCAAAAAAATGAAGCAGTTTTTATTTTTACACGGACTTATCAAACAACCTCGTACACATACAGTGAATCAAAGTGAAACTCATACAGTGTTATGTTTCTGATAATTTTACATATATATTTTAATATAATAACAATTTTCTTTATTTCTTTTGCTTAAGTTCTTTATTAGGGTTATTTTTATTATATTTGAAAATTTCAATCGTAAATTAATACTTCTACTCCAAAAAAAATTATCATTTCTGAAAAATGAACAAAAAATACATCAAAATGAAACTCATACAACGAATTACACTCGCTTTAAAACTGCTGTGTTAAGAAAGTATACTCTTCAAATATGTGTTTAGTCACTTTTGCTACAAAAAAAAAACTATTGTTAAGTCGTTTGTAATCATTTTGTAAAAAAATTAAGTTGGATTTTCACTTTGAACAGCCAAAGAGAACAATCATCGACGAATGAGTGAAATGCTAATGATTTTTCATTACAAAAATGGAAAAACTCTACGGTAAATTGGGAAAATAGTTAATAAAAGCCACACTAAATGCAATCTGTAATAAAAAGATTTAAAAACGACCAAAATGTTGACAATAAAGTCAGAAAGAGTCTCCGCAAGATTTTTAATAACCATGACGAGCGTTGGATTCCACGAAAAATTAAAGAAAATTCTAAAATTAGCGCACCCAAATTGACTTTAGAAGTTAAAAATTATCTAAATAAAAAATCAAGCGATAAAAAAATTCGCAATATACTAAATAAAAATGGGTTTCATGCTCATATTGCCAGGAAGAAACCTTTCATAAATCTAGCTAATCGCAACAAAAGGTTAAGCTTCGTCCGGGAACATGTTAATAAGAGTTTTGATCATTGCAAAGATGTTTTGTTTATGAACGAAAGCAAATATAGTTTATTTGGATCCAATGGGAGAATTAATGTAAGGCAGAAACCAAATACTGAAATGTCTGTAAAACACTTACGTAATGCAGTCAAACATGGGAGCGGACATGTTATAGTATGGGGGTGTATGTTTGCGAGAGGGGTTGGAAATTTAATTTTATAGATGGCATTATAAATAAAAATGTTTATATTGATCTATTAAGTAAATAATTTCAAAGCCAATACTCAAAAACTTGGGATTTTACAAACATTTAATTTTTATCAGGACAACGACCCCAAGCACAAAGCTTATAAAACACGTAGTTGGTTGTTATATAACTGCCCCAAAATACTAGAAACACCGCCATAATCACCTGATATAAGTGTGATTGAAAATCTATGGAATCACTTAGAAGTTGCCATTAGAACACACACTAATAGTAATAAAAATGATTTAAAAAAGTGTTATTAGAAGAATGGGAAAAAAATCTAGATATCGTGAAAAATTAGTTAAATCCATCCAGAATCGTTTAAAGGTTATAAAAATTAATAAAGGCTACTCTATTAAGTACTAAAATAATTTAATCGATTGTAAATTTTAATTTAATAAGTAATTTGTTAGTTGTATGAGTTTCATTGTGATGTGTTTTTAAATGATTTTTCAGAATTCGTTCTTTTTTTTGGTCTTTAAAGTATTATTTTATGATTTATTTATTTTTATATGATAAAAATATCCTTAATAAACAATTTAAGTCAAATATAAAAGGATTTTTTTTTATTGAAAAATATATATACAAAAATTTATTGAACATAATACTGTATAAGTTTCACTTTGACTCACTGTAAATAAATTTTTATTTACATTATCATAATTTTATGATAATGTTATTAGAAAAATTGAAATAAAATTCAAAGTAAAAATTTTATGACCAAATATTAAAACCGGTCATTTTAACCGGTTGGTACATTTAGTATTAATTAAATTTAAAATTATAATATCATACATTTTTACTCATTTTATTAAAGTGAAGAATTTTATCGTTAAAAGAACATATCAAAGAATATACAATGCACAATATTTTTTACCAGATCTATACATGTACATAACGGTTTTAAAACTGTTTAATATACTGTACTGATACTAATATAAAGAAGGAACTGTATAAATAGATAGTCCGAATGAGACTGAAGGAAAGTAAAGAATAGTAAATGATAGCAAGCACGTAAATGTATGTTTAAACCCTTCAGTCTCAATTCGTCTATTCAATTGAAGTACAGTAGAGGGTATCTTTTTTTATCAAACGCTTTATTCGTCTGTTTGGTTATCTACACATTTATGCCGCAAAATATATTCAAGGACGACTAATATACATGACCGTACATACAGTGAAAGGTGGTAGATGTGTCGTTTTTGTGATCTGTATAGTTTTAAAGAAAACTAATTGTGAGTGTGTGAGACGTGAATTGAACGTTTGAAACCGATCATTAATTCTAAAGAGTACGATAAACTTGCAAATAAAATAATATAACGAATAAAAATAGATATTATGTACACACGCGTGTGTTTTATCATCGTTGTGTGAACAAATAATCTGATTACTTATATTAATTTATTAGTTAGGTTATATATAATTGTGGGTAAACGAAATTAAAAAAAAGAACTGAAACGATAAAATCGAATATTTTTTTAAAACGACAGACATTAATGCAATAATAATTAGTGACAGAAGATCGAAAGTAAAATCCCGAGGAGGATACGAGAAAGAAAAAGAGGAAAATAAAATACTAGGTTACAAGCTTTGTTCCAGTGGATATCGCCGAACATTCGTGTCTGCTTCTAATAAGTGATTATTATTATTTTCATTTCATTTTATTTAATACGTTATACGTATCGTTGAATGTTAACAAAATTGCGTGTGGAGCTAGAAATATTTTTCCTTATTCGCTATTGTCGGCAAGGAAAATACTCGTATAAAATATGTATAATTGTTCATACGGTCGTATCATACAAATCATTATGAAATTATAACATAAAAATAATAATTCTATCTCTAACGGATTAGTCTATGGTTTACAAATTATTTTTTTTAATAAATCGACACATAACTCTATACGTGTTCTGTTTTAGATTTTTCGAGTGATTTTCATCTACAGAGTATATAGAAAGTACGTCAGTAGAAATTTTGTCGAACTCTCCTTCAAATATAAAGCCGATTCGCTGCAGGAAGAACGTGTATTAAAAGGATATTAGTAAATGTACATTAAAAAGTTTCAGCATAACAAATGGATCCATCCATCTGATTAGTCACAGAATATGTGAAAGTTGGGCTGTGAGTTATTAGAAATGTAAGTTATATTTTTAAGTATTTTTTCGCTTAATTTTTTTTTCAATTATATCATGCGAATTATTTTATTAATGTAGACGAATTTATTTGAACATATTTAAATATATTTATATTTAGTTAAATATATTTAACATATACAACCTTGCTCATATGTATGAAACGTTTTTGATTTTTATTCTTAAATTTAATAAAACATGATTTTTTAAAAAAAACATGGGTTATCTTATTGTTTTTCTATTTCTTATTAACTTTTTAATATTTTATTACGCCTCCTCCTCTTTGACTTTTAAGACTGCAACCACACTTTTCGGCATATTCTGAATTTCTACAAAAATCGGGAGTTTTTTTTATTTTTTGTCGCAGCTCTTCTCTGTTTTCCACATTATGTTTTGCAATATTTTTCTCTAATATTGGCCATAATTTGCTCGATCGAATTGAAATCCCGAGATTGGGGTAGGCATTCTAAAATGCTCATGAGCTGACTTTTATAACCATGTGATCGAATTTTCTAAAATGTAGTAAGGAGCATTCATCTACCTTTGAGTAATTTATTGGTAGATGGTCGTGACACTGACGATAACATCGAGATATAGGTAGAAGAATTCATCCGCCTTCACCCTGCCACACACATAAAGCCTCAAATCATTATGTATACCATTTTTAACTTTTACAGTTGGGACTTACGTACACTGCTCCAGGTGTACAAAAAATCTAAAAAAATCAATATAAATTTGGTTATTTCTTGTTTTCTAAAATGTTATTCAAAAATACTTTTTATTTTTTAAAATGTTTTAAATAAAATAGTAGTTAAAAGAATAAAATCTTACCTTCTATATACATTTTTTCTGACCAAAGTACTTTGGTTCAAAGGTCAGTCGTCCAATTTTTATGATTTTTGACTCACTCAAGACGCTTCTTTTTATATATCTCACCGAATCTTAAACTTGCTTGCGTAGGTATTCTTCTAACCGATTGGGGAGACATTTCCAAACCAATTGCGAAACTGAACTTAGAAGTAAGTTCACAAGAAGTCTTCCTCCTGTTTGCAAGGGAAAGCCGAACCGATTTTCTGTCATTACGGGCAGTCGTTTTGCGTTTTCGCTCCGATGAGAACCAATTTCAGCAAATCTAGAACACTTTTTTCAACATTTTGTAAAACACTACTTGTTTTATTATTTTAGCTTGGCTCCACGCTTTATTTTAAATATAAAATCATAATTTTTCGCGTTTTTTGCGACTGAAATTACTTATTTCACAAAATCTGTAAGGACACGAACTGAAGACATCTGATTGTGATAAAATCGAGTTTAAACGGCAATAACATACAAAAACTAATTACAAGAATGGCATTTCCATCAGATAAATAATTCAAAGAATTGCAGCTACTCCAAACATATGAGCAGGATTATATTTTATTATTATTATTGAATTGAATACGGTTTGTAATGATTTTAATAACTCGATTATATACTTTATTTTTGCGATTTATGATTTCAATAATTAAACAATAATTCGACGGAAGTAACGAAAATACAGTAACTGAAAACATAAACATTTAAAGTATTAAATATTGTATAATTATTAAATTATATTGTTATTTCAGTCTATAGAATAGAGTTTATTTGTGAAATAAATTGTAAATAACGCTGATACACAACGATTTTCCAACCATTATTGTCAACTATCTGAAAATATAGTTTTGATCGGTTTCTTCGATTTTGACTGGGAACGATTAAAATTTGTATCGACGGACTGTGTTTATATGACACGCGTCGTCGAATTCCGGTCGTGGCGTAATACAAACGAACTAACATCTCGATAAATTTAACAATCGTTCGTTTAATGCACGATGACGACAGGCGATGATTTGTTATTTTAAGTAGATTCATTTCTATCGTTAATTATATTTTGGCACGTTTTAATAAACGTACGATCGACACCATCGTTATTTTTGAACAAACGATACTGATTCATTTCTATTTTCTTTCTAGCCAGATTAAAACTTGTATGAGCGTACAAGTGAAGTGAATAACATAACGACAAAACGAGTTCTTCGAATATTTGATATACAATGGATCGTCAGGGAACTTCATCTGAGAAAATCGTCGTCTCAAATATCGATGTGAAAAATTTTACACCGGGTGGCGAAAGAACGAAATCTCACGGAAATTTGTATCATTGGCAACAACTAATGCTGTTCTTCTGTAAGAGTATTGCCAGCAATATTTCGTTCAAGGTAACTTGCGAGATAGAAGAAGCGGGCAAATTCGATGACATTGTGATATTTTATGAACGCAACGAAAAAACTCTATGCAGATTAATACAAATAAAACATAGAGAAAATATTTCAAAAGTACTTACGTTCAAAGATCTCACAGGCAATAAAAATTTCAAATTAAAAACGTATTTCGATTCTTATGTCGAAATGAAGAACGACGTAAAATTCGAACAGAAGTACGGATGCGAAATCGAAGAATTAATTATATGTACGAACGTCGATTTTGATGTTGATCTTAAGAAATCCATGGAAGTCGTACCGGATTCGATATTCAACAAATACGGTTTATTTCGCGTGAAGTCGTCGGAAACTGAATTTAAGGAAAAGTTAATCGGAGGAAACAACAACGCGGCGTACGAAGAGTTTTTCCACAAATTGCGATTCGCCGTGAAACAACCGGACGGAGAAGATTTAAAATACGATATTAAATGCAAAATCTTCAAATATTTAGAAGAAGAACATCCGGAAGATAGCCTCACTTCCGATCGTATAGAAACAATCTATGTTACTTTGTTAACGAAAATAATCGACTTCGACACGAATCGAGAAGTTCAAGTTGTCACCGATGAAGGTTACCTAAATTGGCTACATGAGGCTTTCAATTCGAAGGAAAATCAGTTGACCACATACCATAGATACAACCTATGTGTTGTAGCCTCGTGTCGGTTACGATTCGAACGCGAATCTGTGGAAGAACTCGAAAAATTCGTTATCTACAATGAGTCGTCTTTGTCGTTAGTGATCTCGTGTGCCGATACGATTTTCACCGTACAAAAACTCATTCAGATTTTCAATGTACAGAACCGTCAGTTTCGTTTGATTCTAGATAAGCAGGTCGTTGTGTCCATGTGGAACATGAAACGCGATTTCCTTTCGTCAGATCGTTGCGAATACTTGGTCGTTGTCTGCAAGTCAAATGAGATATCGGAACAAGTTTTCAAAACTGTAACAGATATTTGCAACGGGATTAATAAGAGTTTAATTTTAAATAAGCGGATCGTTCTCATTTCAAATCCTGAAGTTAAAACTGAAAATTACACGCCGATTTTTGGCCATCTTGCAAAATTCAAAGACCACGTCGAATGGGACGATTTCGATGAAAAGACCAGAGACTACGTTCTAAATAAACAGATCGTTTTTCAGGGACAACTGGTGCCATTCTCAGCCATCGATATTTCACACGTCCGCGATTCTATCAAAGATCGAGTTTTGTTCGATATCGTTCTTTCCGACAAATACGAGATAGGGAAACCGTTTCACGATTTGAAAACCGACGATATGTCGTACTTTGTGCCAAGGAATATTCTTGTATTCGACGAAATAAGAAATCCCTTCTATATATTTGAATTTGACTATTTTTTTGCAATCGAAAATATCGACAAGTCACTTTTTGAAAATTATATGTCGTCCGTATCATCCGTATCCGCAAAAAACCGATCAAGATATTTTCGTTTGAACAACGAGACGGCGGCAGAGGAATTTGAAAAGATTTCTTATGATAATAAAGATAAGAAGGTATCATGGATTCATTACAAAGACGGAACGTTCCGCTGGAAAAAGAGTAACGTGTCGATTTCTATCATCAAGCAGTACTTGAAAACGTCTTCTCGTCATAAAATCAAACTACAAACCGTTTCGAATATCGAAAATAAATCAATATTAGTAATTGGCGAACCGGGAATGGGAAAGAGCACTCTCCTCTCTTCGTTAGCTACGAGATCGATCGAGCAGTCTCCGGACGTGTGGGTCATAAAAATTGATTTGAATAATCACACGAAATATTTTTATGATTTGTTGAAAAGTTCTACAACGTTTTCTGATAAAAATGATGTCATCGAATTCATTACAAGTACTCAGAAATTCTGCGGTTTCGAAAAAACGTTATTCGAGAGTTATTTTCAAATCGAAAACAAATTAGTCGTTTTGTTGGACGGCTTTGATGAAATCGCACCACACTACAAAAATATCGTCGTCGATCTCGTAAAAATAATTCAAAGTTCCCATAAAATCAAAATGTGGATTACGAGTAGACCGCATGAAACGGTGTTTCTTGAAGAACAACTCGTTTTACTTCCGTATTTCCTTTCTAAATTTACCGTCGAAGATCAACGGCACTTCTTTAGAATGTTTTGGGAAAAACACATCGATAAAACGCATTCACGAATGAAACGTCTTGACAGGTTTGTAGATTGTTTTCTAAACACAATTTTTAAATCCCTGTGTACGACTGACGATCTATTACTGACCAGTATTCCACTGCAATGTAAAATGTTCGCCGACGTCTATACCGACGCGTTTATCAAATTCTACAAAAACGAAACCGACGACACGGGAATTCTAGACGCCGTAGATATTCTCGACCTATATAATCGTTTCATTGAGATAAAATGTGAAATTAACATCGAAGAGAAAAAAGAAAATGACATTACTAAACCTGGGAACATGACAGAAGTCGAAAAAGAAATAAAAAAAATAACTTCTAGGTACAAATTGTTGTGTTTAAGTGTCATATTCGAAAAAGAAGATGAGAGAACATTACTGACTGAAGAATCGAAGGAATTAATCCAGACATCTTTGTCCGATATCAAAAACGGTGTCGATAAGTACGGAATCGTTCGTTCGGTAGAGAACGGCATTCCGGTATTCGTACACAGGACGTTTGCCGAATATTTCGCAGCTATATATTTGAGAGACTTTGTTGATAACTCGAAGAATGAACAGAACGACCGCGTTGCATTCGTTAAAAGTAAATTGTTCGAGTCGAAGTACGCGATAGTCCGTCGTTTCTTCGATCGACTAACAGGAACGAATGACATTTTTAAATACGCGCTTAACGGCGACAAGAAACAGCTGTGTAAAATATTAGAGAATGACCCAAGTGCACTTCATCGAACAGATAAATTCGGACGGAATGTTTTGCATTTGATCGCCGGTTACAATTACACCGAGGATATCTGTAAATATTTAGTCGAATCCGATGCAAACACGACTCAAAAAGATGAGTTGTTCGGATTGAAACCGGTCGAATATGCAGTGGCGTTGAAATTGTGGGGAAACGTTAATGAACTCATCGTAGGAAACGAAAACGATAGAGCGATATTGAGATCGATTGAAGACAAGGAAGAACTGATGTGTACCGCCGGAACAGAAGGATGGCCACGATTAATAAAGTATTTTGTCGAAATTGATAAAATGTCCGTGAACACAAATAAAAAAGGAATATCTATTTTGCATTTAGCCGCATCGCGGGGCCACGTTGAAATTTGCCGATATTTAATTAAAACGGGAGCAAATATAAAAAATAATCTCGTCGGGCCAACTTACACATTTAAAAATATTGAATACGATATTTTTGAAAACGAAACACCATTTCACATTGCCATTAAAAAAGGTTTCGTCAAAATTGTGAAGCTGTTTATAGAAAACGATAGAAACATAATCGAAAACATTTGCTACAAAGAAACACTCTTGCACTCGGCCATGGAATCCGGTAACGTAGAAATGTTGAGAATTCTTGTCGATCATGGAGCAAACGTTAACAGTGTAAACGAATATAGAGAAACACCTCTGCATATAACCAAGAAAGATATAAACATCGATGTTATTGACTTTTTGCTAGAACGCGGAGCAAATATCGAAGCGTTAGATAATCATAAATGTAATCCATTAATGAACTACGTCGAAGTTGGAAATGTTTCCGTCGTTCGACATTTACTGACGAAAGGCGCTGATATCTATCATTGTGACGAAGATAACAATACTGTCTTACATCTTGCAGTGCTTTCCAATCGTTTAAATATATTGAAAGTGTTAATAGCGCACGATCCCAATATCGTAATGAAAATACATTTTTCAGAAACACTTTTGCACGAAGCTGTGAGATCCGGCAATACAGATATGCTCGAACTGCTCATTAGGAACGGAGCAGACGTAAACGGTAGAAACGAGAATGAAGAGACGCCCTTACATATCTCCGGTCGGAAAACCAAAACTGAAATCATCGATACTTTATTGAATGCGCAGGCAGATATCGATGCGATGGATCGAGATGGAAACACTCCGTTGATCAAATATACAAAAGATCGTAATTTATCGATCGTTCAGCATTTAATGGAGAAAGGAGCTAACTTACATCATTGCCCCAAAAATGGTCAGACTGTTCTTCATCATGCAGCGTGCAAGGGCTATTTAAATATGGTCGAAATAATTATAGCCCACGATGCGACCATCATGAATGATGCCAATGTCTCTGAAACAGTCTTGCACGCAGCCATGATATCCGGTGAATTAAAAATGATCGAAGTACTCATTAGACACGGAGCAAACGTAAACGGTAGAAACTCGAACTATGAGACGCCTTTACATATGGCTTTACAGGATACCAGCATTGAAATCATTGACAATTTATTGAGTCACAGTGCAGATATCAATGCGACAGATCTGAGTGGAAATACTCCGTTGATCAAATATACTAAAGAATGTTATTTATCCATCGTTCATTTTCTAGTGGAGAAAGGAGCCAACATACGTCACTGTTCCAAGAATGGCCAGACTGTTCTTCATCATGCAGCATCCAGAGGTAATTTAAAATTGGTTGAAATGTTGATAGAAAGAGATGCGACCATCATGAAAGATGCCAATGTCACTGAAACAGCCCTGCACGCAGCCATGAAATCTGGTAAATTAGAAATCATCGAAGTACTCATTAGACACGGAGCAAATGTAAACAGCAGAAACGAAAACGGTGAAGTGCCGTTGCACATCGCCACGAAAGACACTGACGTTGGAATCATCGATGTTCTTTTGAAATCTGGAACGAACATTAACGAGACCAGTGATGATGGAAGCACACCGTTAATAAAATACGCAGAAGCCGATAATGTTGTGGTCGTAGAACGTCTGGTTATTTTAGGAGCCGACGTACGTCATTGTCCTGCAAACAACAAAACTGCTCTCCATTGTGCAGCGGCCGTCGGAAATCTGGAGATGGTCGAGCTGTTTATACGACTCGATCAAACTATCGTCGAGACGATCGCCTCCGCGAACACACTTCTACACGAAGCGATGGAGTTTGGTAATACAGAAGTTATAAAACTTTTAATCGATCGTGGAGCGGACGTAAACAGCAAAAATGAGAAAGGAGAGACGCCTCTGCACATCGCTGATAGACGTACGAACATCGCCGTCATCAAATTGTTATTAAAGCAGGGAGCGGATGTCGAAGCGAGAGATAACGACAGAAACACACCGATAATGAGGTTCGAATATTGCGAACACATCGAAGCCTGTCAACTATTACGGACCTTCATTGAGGAAGAAATGCCGCGATCGGAGAAAATGAAGAAAGAAACGAAAAAGAAAAAAACAATCGGATGTTTTAATATTTTTAAAAGAATGTGAACAGTTCTTAATGCACTTGAAGAAGTGTTATTAACATTTGAAAGGGATTTAATTTAAAGTTATATCACCGGTGTCGCCGGGTCGTCTGATGTCGCCGGTCCCTCCGGGGGAAGGGCAAAGCATGATCGGGAAAGCTGCTCGAGTGACGGCAGCCTCAGGGACATGTGCCCCCCCCCAGAAATGGGAGTGCAATGCGCCATCTGCGGCTAACGTGAACAACGACGAGGAGGGGTTCACAACTGTAGTCAACCGTCGTAGCAGATGTGCACCACCGGTTTACATCTACGATAGCTCCTACTTGACGTTAGCGAGAGCGCTGGACCGCGTCGGCATCGACACCGGGCTTATTGACGTGATCACAACTGACTCGGCACAGCGGATTAAGTTCCGCTTCGACGAGTTTCGTCGTGCCTAGTCGGTCATGGATGAGCCGGGCATGGAGTGGACTACTTTTCCTCTTCAGAGGGAAATGGATTCTAAGTTCGTCATCCATGGCATGACTGCATAATGCTCCCCATGACGTGTGCGAGACGCCGGGTTCAATCCCCGACATGTCGTGCAGCTCCGGACGCGTGAGAAATTAGTGCCATTATTTTTGGTTTAGCTACCACCTGGGGGTGATGAGGCGAAGCGTTTCTTCGCCCTGATCCTGCAAAGTGGAGAAATTCCGTGGTCATTGGAAACCGAAATAGTGTTTCCGCTGTTAACGTTCAGGACACTCCTCGACATCCTGCAGGGTAGTGCCTCGCTGCGTGGCATGCGCCGGTGGCCATGACGCTAAGTTATGCTTCAAGCAGCGGATCGACGTGACGACGTGCTGTAATTGCGAGGAGAGCATCCCACGAACTCAGCTCCGCTGCACACTGGTACTGACCAGACGTGCATGGAGCGCAAGTCCGAAATCATCCGTAGACAAGGATACAAGCAGACGGAGATAAGAGTAACATACAACACGCACCAAGCCTGCGGTCTAGCTATCCCCCAGGGTTCTAGCACCATGGCTGAAATTATGTCGGCCAACGAAAATTCAAGTACCAACGACTCATCGAGTACATTATCAGAACAGGACCTCAACGAGATCGGTTCTACAAATTACAACACTGAGATGGAGGCTGACGTCACGTACGTCGCCACCATCCGCACCATAAATCACTTCGCATGCCTGGCTGAAAATCCAAACAACACAATGGAGCCCATGGAATTCGATCCATGGACCACTATCACCCGTAGAAAAAAAACGACCGGCGTCACCTCTAACGAGTGACGCAAAGAAGCCGAACAAGTCATCGAGCACACCCGCTGCTCAACCCGAACCAGCCAGCGTCGACTCAAGTCGACGCACTAAAACTAAAACATCCTCAAAGGATCTACCTCCACCGGTGGTCCTCCACGCTGATCCTGATGACCAGGATGATCTCATCGAGGCCATCACCCGCTGTACGAAGAGTTTCTTCGACGTGAAATACGTCTGTGCCGAAACTCAGGTGTACACCACAACAAGATCAGATTGGCTCTCCCTAAAAGAGACGCTAAAACAAAAAGAGGTTTCATACCATACATACACGCTCAAGGAGGACAAGCCTCTGGAGGCTATCCTCTCCGGGATGCCGCGGAATATGGAGGAGAGAATCCTCCAAGAGCTCAAACGTCTTAACTTACCTGTCCAACAGGTCTTTGTAATGACCGGCCCCAAAATTCGCCGGCCTATGTATAAAGTCAATTTTGACAATTCAATCTCACTAAATCGCGTCAGTAAACATAACAGTTTTTTGAACTGTCGTGTTTACTGGCGTAGATATCACTCTAATTCTGACTTTACATAGTGCCTGAATTGCCAGGAACTAGGCCACGCCTTCGCCAACTGCGGAGCCCGGCCCAGATATGTAAAATGCGCCGAGAAACATTCGACGGCGTCTTGTCCCAGAAAGGACAGGACTCTTCCGGGCAAGTGCTGCAATTGCGGCGGAGCCCACACTGCAAACTACAGAAAATGCCCGAAGATCTTGGAATATTTGGGCAAAATCGAATCTCGCCGCGCCGCAGCCCAGCAGCTCGAACCGGCACCTGCACCTGAAACCAACGCTTGGTCCGCCAACAGCGAACCACCTCGCAAACCAGCAGAGACAGCGTCACACCCGACGCCCAAAACAAACCACGCACAGCGCAAGCTCCCGCTCCAGCGCCCCGATCTCCACCCACACCGGCAGCCAGGAAGAACCTGCCCAACCAAAGCACGAGACTGAATCAACAATCACAACAGCAACAACAACAACAAAATTCTACAAGCCAACAACACGGCAGTATGACACCTGCCGAAGCAGCAAGCATCGTCAGGGAGATGAAGTCCATCTGGGACCGCATAGACCTGCGCGGCATGCTTGAGCAGTTCCGCAGTTTTGAACGCGACCTAGCTGCCTGTAAAACCAAAATGGAGAAGTTCCAACTTATCCAGTCGCTTTCCATGCCGTAGAAGAAAAACTGGGCAGGGTAAGAATCTTAAATTTTAACATCCGCGGTGGCCTAAAACGCCACCGTCTTGAATTCCTAAATCTCCTTTCCTCTCATAAAATAGACATTGCGGTCATTACTGAAACACATCTCAAACCGAGCATCTCATTCAGTGCCCCCGGTTTCCAAATATATCGTCAAGACAGACTAAACAGGCGCAGTGGAGGCGTGGCCATTCTCATCAGCAAGCTCCTCCCACATGACTTACTACCACAACTACAGGTGGATGTTGAACACGTCTCAGCATCCATCGGTAGCGGTAATCCACTCGTGATAACCGCTGTCTACATCCCTGACCAGACAGTCGACCCGGACGATCTACTTAAAATTTTCAACAGACACAGACGCACACTCACGTTTGGCGATTTTAACGCCAAACACACTGAGTGGCTCTGTAACACTTCGAACCGAAATGGGCGTCTCCTCCAATCTATTCTGGAGGACTCGCCCACTTACGATATAATTGCCCCGGACGAGTTTACACACTACCCCGACTCAGGTGCGTCGCCGTCAGTGTTAGACATCGCCATCACCAAAAATACGACCAACCTACAGACAAACATCTCCGTCATAGACGGGCCAGACTCGGACCATTGTCCCACCATCACCACAATATTTCTAACTTTTTCTCTTGACAAACCCAAACCGTATCTGGACTTTAAAAACGCCAACTGGTCCGGGTACAAGACAGACATAAACGACAACATCACTGTCCTCGCTAATCTCAGCACCCGGGACAAAATCGACCAACACATCGACGAACTTCAAACGACCATTCTCACGGCATCGCGAAAGCATATTCCGAGAATTAAACCTGCCACTTACCCCCACCAAGTCAAACCCACGGCCGAAATTCTCGCGGCCATCAAAACGCGCAACCATGTACGCCGCCTCTGGCAAAGAACCGGTAACATCTTTTACAGAGCGGAAAAGAACCGACTTACTTATTTCATCCAGCACTCCCTAAAACTTCTTAGGGAGGAAGCCTGGAATCAGTCTGTCTACCAGTCCACCACCCTAGACCGAATTTCAGCCTGGAACCTGGTGCGAAATTTAAAAACCAAATATCACAAAATCCCCGCCCTCCTAGACAATGACGACTCGCTCGTCATCGATCCATAGGAGAAAACAAATTTAATCGCAAATACGTTCGCTAAAGCCCATCTAATCGGAGACGCCCTCTCACAGCCACCCACCTACCACCCTTTCTCGGAATTTTGTTTAGCGCTTGCAAACGCCCCCCCTTCTACATCAAATTTTACAGATGTATCTCCCTCAGAGATACATAAACATATTAAAAAGCTCAAAAACCGGTCCGCACCTGGACCGGACAACATTTCAAACATACATTTCAAGCATCTTCCGCGCAAAGCCATCTCCACCCTTACTTCAATCATCAATCACTCAATCAGATTAAATTATTTCCCTGACCCCTGGAAACAATCTAAAATCATACCTTTGCACAAGCTGGGAAAACCCCCAACTCAACCAGGCAGCTATCGCCCAATCAGTTTACTATCTACACTTAGCAAGATCTACGAGCGCGTCATCCAACGGCGCCTCGTGGATCACATCACCGAAAATCAAATCATTCCCCAAGTCTAGTTTGGATTCCAAGCTGGACATAGCACCATCCATCAGCTTCATAGATTAACAAATATCATCCGCACCCAACTCATCCGCTCTAAATCTGCGGTAGTTGCCTGCCTCGATATAGAAAAAGCGTTTGACTCAGTCTGGCATAACGCCCTTCTGGTCAAACTCTTTCGTTCTAAAACCCCACTCTACTTAACTAAAACAATCCAGTCATACCTAGAAGGCAGATCCTTCTACGTCGACTCTTCTGGGAAAATTTCTCCCCCCCCCCACGCCATCCCGGCTGGCGTCCCCCAGGGCTCGGTTCTGGGCCCTATACTGTATAATATCTTCACGGCAGACATCCCCGCCCTCCCCGGCCAAGCGGAGCTGGCCCTTTACGCGGACGATGCTTGCATAATCGCACCGACACAGAACTGCACTCCAACACCGATCGCCTTCCTCGAGTCTCTTGACGGTATAGGCAAGTATTATGCCAAAAACCGAATCAAAATTAACCATAACAAAACAGCGCTCATAACCTTCTCGAGGTCTAGAAGAATGAAAAAACATACTATTGTTTCGAAAACACTAGACTTCAACACGTAAAACAAATCAAATATCTCGGCCTAGTGCTGGACAGTAAACTCAACTTCAAACTAACCATTAATGACCGCATTCAAAAAGCCCAAGCCGCCTTCTGCGCGCTTAGGCCAATCTTAATTTCCAACGCCCCCATAAAAACTAAAATCCACATCTACAAGGCCTGCATCAGATCTACACTCACCTACGGGTGTCAGATCTGGTGCACGGCACAAAAATCCCAACTCTCTCGCCTCCAGACATTCCAAAACAAGGTGCTGCGATTAGCGCTTCACGCAGATCGCAGCACTCCCATCAAAAAACTACATTCACGTTCCGGTACTGAAAGAATAAATGACTTCATTACTTCCGTAACTACCAATTACCTAAAGCGCGCTAGTCGCCATAAAAACCCCGTAATACGTAACATTGAAACCCCAATCACAACCAACTACCGTAAAAACAAATCAATCACCTTCCCTTCGCAAACCCGGTTTTTCGAACCCCCGTAACTCCCCAAACCTCCTCAGGGCTAGAACAGCCCATTAATTCAAAAATTTCAAGGAACTAATAATCTCCATGGAAGCAGCATAACCAATGCGGAACTGCAACTGAAACAAAAACAATGTGTCATAATCTCATAAACATATAATCTCGTGCTACTAGTGCTTAAACATTCTTAAACATTTCGTAAACATTTCTTAGTGTAGTGTTAATTTTAAGTTAGATAAGTTAGTTAAGTTAGATAAGCTAATTTTAAGTCACTCTCCTTCATACGCAGGTTTTGAAAGTTTCCCTGCAAACTTAATTACAACAAAACTTCATGCAAACATTAATCCTGTCATTTATATACATATTAGCGTAATATAGCCTATAATAAGCTAGTAATAAAAATTCAACCTTATGTACAAAATGCTGTACCAAATGTTTATAACAATAAAACATCTTTTTATTTTTATTTTTTTTTTCCCACGAACTATTGCGGATGCTCTACTTACAAGGACTTCGTACACCGGGGGCAGCGCAGCGCTCTGCGCGCGAAGCATAACCCGCCTCTGGCGGCAATGCTCCCGCGGAGTGTGGCAAGAAGAAGGCGAAGTCACCTGCAAAGGTGCACAAACCTGCCGATGTGCTAGGCGCTGCTGGTTACGCGTGCGTTGGACGTGGTCGCGAGTCGGACAAGTTCGACACCGTGACCGCGCCCACTGCTGCTGCGGCAGAAGCGTCGACCGGCCGTGGTGATCCTGTATCACGGTCGGCCGGCGCCAAAACCGCGACAGCAAAAAAGGCATTCGCCAAACCTGTCTCTCAATGCGAGTGCGGCAAATCTTCCTCGGATTCCAAGGTACGCAGGGCGAGTAGTATCCAGAGTGCTCCTCCCGACGAGCCAAAGAAAAAGAGGAAGAAAAGGAAAAGTGCGAGTCGCCTCCACAGGCGCCCCTGACGTCACCAGTGATTAAACCGACGTCCGGGCGCATGGAGACCGCAAGGTTAATCCCCCGCCGTCGGCCCCAGGTGACAAAACCAGCTAGTGTCTACACCTAATGAACAACAGTGTATAGTTATTACCAATAATCTTGTAACACATCAGAGTGCAGTGATTAGTGTTTGTGCCGTCTTAGTTAAGTCTAGTTACAAGTTAGTTAAGGATTAAATTAAGTTAGTATTAAGTAAAGACTAAAATTCAAGAGGTTTTGAAATTTTCCGTAAGAGTACAATCTCATAACAAAAAATCATAAAGACTGTCCTTATACCATATATCAAAATATCTGCTGGATAATCAGCTATGTTGTATTTATATCTTTTGTATTATTATATGTATACTTTTTAAACAATAAAATTGATGTCTGTCTGTCTTTTAAAATGTATACATTCTCGTTGTTGTTGGTGTGATTGGTTGATCTTTTTTCGCTCTCTTGATTATTTTTTGATTTACCGGCGATATTTTCATCTGGGATTTATTTAATAATTCCCATTGCTCAGGTTAACATCTCACCGCTATTTTGTGGTGGTTTTGTTTAGTTTAAATCGCGTTGCCGTTTTTTTCGGGCATCTTCCGTTACTACGCAGAAGCTTGTTTGTAACACTCGAGCGTCACCACGTACGTGTTACACTTACTTCTGTGCTCGGTTTACTCTGTATTTAGTTGTTAAGTGTTGCGCTCATTAATAAATTGTCTGCTTGACGGATAGATTCATATTTCATCGTTGAATAAGTCTAACTTTTTCGCACAATAGCATCAACTAGCGCGTCGGTCGATACCCCACCTCTCAGCCCTGTTGCTCGCCCTTCCGGCATCAGGATGAAGAGGGATCGCGATAGCTCCAGCGATGGGAACCTAGATATGGGTACGCGACGGTAAACCACCAACATAGGCGTACACCTCCGGTACATGTCTACGATGCTACCTATTTCACCCTCGCAGATGAGTTCGAGCGAACGAGAATCGATCTGAAAGATATGCAGGTGACGAAGATGGATTCGGCGTTGCGGATTAAATTCCGCACTGACGTGGTTTTCCGAGTCGCGCAGTCTGTCCTGGATCGACTTGGGCTTAAATGGTCGTCCTATCCTCTTGAAAGGGAGGTTGATGCTAAGTTCATCATCCGAGTAATGTGCGCGAAGGAGACGATCAGTAATGTCAAAGAAGCTGTGAGACAGACTGGGTTCACACTCAAGCATGTGATGCAGCTCTGATTGACACCATTATATTTACTTTAAATAAAATACATGCAAAACATTTATGATGATACCGATATAACCTAAAATATGACCTCCTTCTCGTAAGATTAACCCCCGCAGGTGTTCTTTACACAGTGACGAGTGAGAACTGTTTACTGACGCATCCGATAATCTATTCGCATTTTGACGAGACTGGAAACGTCTGTTGCTCCACATGATAACATAGAAATACGTCACGCACCTCGACTACCACAATCCGAGCGACGACGAGTAATGTCTCCACGTTCGCCACGTTATTTTTAAACAGAAGGTGAAGCGTCGGTACACGATCTGGTTTCGATGGACTTCGATACGTCTTATTTTTTTCTGTAAGAAAGTCGACGACGTCGTCATGCCGTACTGACCAAGGATTTTTACGTTAAAATGGCGGTCGAAGGGACGGACATTCTACCCCCTTGGTCGTCGAGCCGAGACATGGGACGCTAGGATCATCGGACATAATAAGTCGCTCGGTTATGAATTGAAAAATCGATCGTGATGTGCGCGTCGTAGTCAGATGTATCGAAATCGATGTCTTCTTATTTATTGTCTTCTAATTATGTATATTAAATATAAATTATTTCAAATTGATGAATGTGTCTGTGTTCTTTCGTGTATTTTCATTTCCAGAAAAATTAGTTTTATTTAGCTGTCGAATCGATAGATCATTCATTACAATGACCGACAGGATCGAGCGAATATTTTTTTCCACGAATAAAATATAATTTCAGATTGAATATTGTATAAAGTTTAAAAAAAGAAGAATGCAAAATGAAGACGTGCAAGTTTGATTGCATACAGAAATGATTCATATTTGTTTTTTATTTTCATAAAATTACAAAAAAAAAATAGTTAACATATTTTCATTTATTCTGGTCAAGAGGATATTAAATTTAACGTATAAAAACAATTATTAAATTTGTCCAGTGGCGTGCATAGAGCGGTATTTTTTTTAAAAGAAACGTATCTAAGTTCTGAACGTAGAGATGTTCTATGTGCAATAATTTGGGAAAATCACAAGAAATCTCAAGTAGGTATAGAAAATTCATTCATTTCATTAAAATCAACTTATAAAACAGTATTTCAATTTGCCCAGTAACGTGCATATAGTGCGGTAAGATTTTTTTTTTAAAAAAACAAGTTCAAAATATATTGTAGATAGATATATACGAGGGTTGTTTGATAAGCCCGTGTAAAAATAAAAACTGCTTCATTTTTTTTGAATAAATCGTTTTTATTTTTCAACATAGTCTCCTTTTAGGCTTATACACTTCATCCAACGCTGCTCTAGTTTGTTGATCCCTTCCGAATAATAGGATTTGTCCAAGTCTGTAAAATAGTCATTCGTTCCTGCAATCACCTCCTCGTTCGAATAAAATCTTTTTCCCGCGAGCCATTTCTTCATATTAGGGAACAAATAATAGTCCGACGGAGCCAAGTCTGGAGAATAGGGGGGATGTGAAACGATTTGGAACCCTATTTCCATTAGTTTTGCGGCCACAACTGCTGAGGTGTGAACTGGTGCGTTGTCGTGATGAAAGAGGACTTTTTTGTGGGCTAATCGGGGACGTTTTTCTTGCAACTCGGTTTTCAAACGATCCAATAACAATGAATAATATGCACCTGTAATGGTTTTACCCTTTTCCAAATAGTCGATAAAGATTATTCCTTGCGAATCCCAAAAGACAGTCGCCATAACCTTCCCGGCCGAAGGAATTGTCTTCGCCTTTTTCGGAGCAGATTTCCCCTTGATAACCCATTGTTTAGACTGCTCGTTGGTCTCAGGAGTGTAGTGATGTATCCATGCTTCATCTACAGTGATGAAACGACGCTTAAAGTCCTGCGGATTTCGCTGAAACAGCTGCAAACCGTTCTTGCAACACTTCGCACGACCTCGTTTTTGGTCGATCGTGAGCAATCGCGGCACCCACCTGGCGGATAGCTTTTTCATGTCCAAATGTCGGTGCAAAATATTATGTACCCGTTCACACGAGATGCCTACAGCACTAGTAATCTCACGCACTTTCACTCTTCTGTCATCCATCACCATATCATGGATTTGATCAATGATTTCTGGAGTGGTGACCTCAACAGGGCGTCCAGAACGTTCAGCGTCTCTTGTGCTCATATGGCCACTCCGAAAATTTTGAAACCACTTATAAACCGCACTAATCGAAGGTGCAGAGTCACCATAATGTTTATCAAGCTTCTGTTTAGTCTCCTGAGGCGTTTTGCCTTTAATGAAGTAGTGTTTAATCAACACGCGAAATTCTTTTTCGTCCATTATTTGACAATCACTCGATTTCCTTGATTCCAACGATTGTCAAACACAAAGGAATAGACCGATATGGCTGAAACTTGATGTGTGTTCTTCCAAGAGGTGCTACTAATTAAAAATAACCTCGATATGCACCAGTGGTGCCATCTTTCGGAATTTACACGGACTTATCAAACGACCTCGTATTATATGTGAAATAATTTGGCAAAATTACAAGAGAACCAAAAGAGATAACCAAATTTAGTTTCCAATATTTGAAAAGGAATTAAATTTAATATATAAAAACTGTAATTTAATGTATTTAATGAGGTACGTAAAGAATTAATTTATTTTTAAATTGAAATTATTAACATAGATGGTATATGTGTACTAATTTTGCAAAATTAGAAAAAAACTAAAAGAAATATTTAAATTTTTCTTGGGTCTTTTGAAAAAAATCAAATTTAATATATAAAAACAGTGATTCAATGTGTCCAATGACGTACATTGGACAAATTGAAAACATTTTGAAAATTGATTCATTTTGAAATTCATTGACAAATTGATTCATTTTGAAAGAAAAAACGTATATGTCTATTTGTTTTTTCTTTCAAAATGAATCCAAATTCAGAACACGTTGTACTTAAATTGACATATGAAAACATTTTATAAAAATTGCAAGAGTACCAAGACAGATGTGGAAATTCCGATGCACCGTTCAAAAGAGCATTAAATGTTTAATGAGACGCCGCTTATCGAATTCATCCAATGGCGTACGTTCGGTCGTAGAGAACTATTGACAATAATTTAATCCTCACTTTTTCAACTGGTCTAAGGACAGATACCGGTCTACGGAAATTTCCTGGCAGTCAAACTTTAATAATCTCTAACAATGACGACCTTCGTAAAAGTCACCTCTGGATTAATAATCCCCTCTTGGAAGATATAAAATCATGCGCATTGATCCTCGTGAGAAAGAAAAGTTGATCGAGTTGTCTTCTGATGTCACTCTGGTGTCCAGACATAAAATGCAATCATTGCCTCAATTTTGGATATCACTCGAAAAAGAATATCCATCTCTGAGTTATAAAGCTATCAAATTGTTGATCACTTTTTCGACTTCCTGTTTGTGTGAAAATACATTTTCAGCCATGTCAGTAATAAAAACCCAGCAGAGAAATCGAATGGATGTTATTGCAGCTTTTCGTCTCTGAAAAACAGTGCTCTCCAGCCACGTATATCATATTTTTTTTACCTATAAGCAGCAGTAGATGTCACATTAGCTAAAAGTTGTAATCTTACATTAGATTTAATAAATAAAATACTATCCACATTAGTTTCTGTTTCTATTTTAGCCGTCAGCAGACAGAAAACTAATTTTTTAGGTGGGGGAGTTTGCTGATAAGAGGGTGTGAGACGAGCGGTAACAGGCCGTGAATACTGTAAGACTGTTGACTAATGTGAATAGGCTCAATGAAGCGATTTCCACTAGGTAGTATGTACACAGTATTCACGCCTATTACCGCTCGTCGCGCACCCGCTATCAAAAAATTCCCCCACCTAAAAAAATTAGTTTTCGGGTAAGAGCGTGTAAGACGAGTGGTAACGGGGCCGTGAATACTTACGGGGCTACTTACGCTAGTCAACGTTTATACAGATTACCACTCGTCTCACACCCTCTTTCCTGAAAACTAATTTCTTTTGGAGGGAATTTTCGTGTTGACATCGCCACTATCGTTGCGCATAAAAATTAGCTTGGCAACTTTATTCACGAAATTAAGGGGTAACACCACTGTAGAAATTTCAAAAAATCAATTTTTTTTATTGGCTTAAAATATACTTTGAACCTTTTAGAATATAATACAAAAGGTTTCATTCTGAAAAAAAAAATTCTTTTGAAATTTCGGGACTTATACCTGCCGTCTTCGGCCGCTCCGAAACGGCCGATCGAAACTTTAAATTGATTTTTCTCGAAACGACTTTTTCTCAACGGGCATGCAGCATAACTTAAACAGTTTTTTCCAATCAATTTGAAATTTTAATCATGATTTTATTATTATATTTCGCAGTGAATCACGTAGGGGATTTTTAATAAATTGATTTAAACAATTTTTATAAACAAAAACGTGCCTTTTTTATGAAAATTGAAATTTTTTTTTCAATTCGCTGCCAAATTTACAAAAATCAATATTTTCAAAATCCCCTACGTGATTCACTAGCTATTGACATCAAGAATAAGTGGATTTTTTTTTTGTTCCAAGTTCAAGTGTGCGACAATTATGCTGCGTGCCGCGGAGCGCTTCCGATGAAAGGAGCCTCGAATTATTGGCTCTAAATCAGCCATTTTGTATTTTTTTTACTTTATATTTTTAGTCAATATAGTATAATGTTAGATCAATAACGTATCAAAATATTTTTTCTTTCCAACTTTCCTTTCCATTCAAAAAAAATTCCCAAAAAAAACGCTTTTTTTCGCGATTACAGTGGTGATAAGCCTTAATACATATACAAATGCGATAATAAGAATTATGATGAGGTCGGAAATATTTTTATTTAATCATTTTTATTTAATGTTTTAAATATTTTTATTTAATATTTTAATCATTTCATTTTTAAATTTTGTTGTATTGTATTTGCTGTATTTCAAATAAAGTTTAAGTAAAATTAATTTATTTCAATTGTTCGTTGTTTTAAATACTTTTACAGTGAAATTTGATTATAGAAATTATGTTTTATTATTTAAAAAAAAATATTAAGTGAACATGAGTGATCTTGGCTCTTATTTGTGGTGTTGGATTAAAATTCATTTGTATTAAATCTAAACATTTATTTTTCTATGAAACAAATACATTTTTTTAAAAAATAAGGGTAAAATTAGATTTTTCCTTTCACAGTTAAAATATTTTTTCAATTTAGTTGTGACTGCTTCTCCGAATCTTGACTTTTGTTTGTTGCTGTGATTTCTGTCCATACAGAATCACTGATTTTTTGAGATAATTTACTTTAACTGCATCAGCGGAAAATAACTTTATATAAGAAAATAAATTGATTTTAATTTCACCTTTAAACTGATCCTTCATGTTTTGTAAATAGCTTCACACACATTTAAAATTGTTACAGATAGAAATGATTTAGATAATTTGGAACTGAAATTCATTTCTGCATAACTTTCTCCTGTTGCTATAAATTTTAAAGTAACAGAGAGAATTTTTCTTCTGAACTAATTGCATTTCTCATCTTTGTGTTTTTTTTTTAAATATCAGCTTTAATTACTGGAATAAGGAGCAAAATCATTAATGTTTAATAATTATTATTAGTAATGTTTAACAATTATTATTAAACCTTATTTATAAGTTCCAAAAATATCCATGTTTGTATAATCCAGTAGATATAACCTTTCATTCGAGGAGAAAAGATTAAATAAAATTATTTTCACCATAAAACTTTAACTATTCCCAAAAACAATTACAGATCAGAAAACGATTTTAAATATTTCAGTTTTATCCTGGTAATCGTATTTTGTATCAAAATTAACTATGTATGATAAAAACAAACTCCTAGGTTATCGGCTCGAACGAACAAACTCTGAATTATCGCCTCGAACGTTACTATAATAAAATATAAACACGCGATATTCATAACATTAAGTAATGCTGATGCATCAAAATGCAACTAGTATTAGTGTATAATACCCCTATTATTAGGGGAAATTTGTTTAGGCAGGGGAACTTTCTTATAGCAGGTCCGAGACGAGCGGTAATAGGCGTGAATACTGTGTACATACTACCTAGTGGAAATCGCTTCAATAAGTGCATTGATGCATAATTAGAAAGATATTTATTTATGAACATACGCAATTTTATATATATATATATATATATATATATATATATATATATATATATGTGTGTGTGTGTGTGTGAGAGAGAGAGTGCGTCCGCGTGCGTGTTCAAATTTGAGATTAGGAAATAAAATATTAAAATTAATTCAACTTCAAATATGATTAAAATAATTAGAATCTTAAATATAATCACTATTCGAATATTTAAAATATAACAAAAAAATAAAGTTCAATAATGATTAGAGAAATTAGGTTCTCAATATAATTATTATTCTAATATTTAAAATAATAAAAAAGTAAAGTTAAAAAATGATTAAAATAATTAGGATCTCAAATATAATTATTATTCAAATTTTAAAATATCAGGTGCCCAACTATTGTTATATTTATGCGTGAATAATACAGTGATGAACTGATGATTTAAATACAATATTTATTGAACACAATATGATTTACAAATACTACAACTAGTCTATATGGAAGCTGTTCTTCATTGGTACTTCATTTTATTCACTTGTCTGTGTATTGTCTATATGTCTGTACCGTCACAGTTGTTATCTATATAACTGACATAGGTAGTGTTCTGCGCACATTTGAACTTTAACTTCCTACATTCACTCATAAAATAATTATTATTAACACCAAATTTGAGGTTAGGAAGTAAGTTGAGTATTATTTGATGAACTGTTTTTCAATTAAACTAAACCTACCACGACGGGTCAAATGACCCTTTTTAAACTTTTTTTCAAAATTTCTCACATAAAGCGTTATCACATCGCTAGTTGACTTTATGACTTTTAATATAATTTACATACAATGTATTTTTCAATATTTACTCCTCTCTTGTTATTTTTTTTACCGAGAAATATATGTAATCTGCCTTAACTACCGCAACGGGTCATTTGACCCGTGCAAAGATTCATATGATATCATGAAGATTTGTATGTGTGGTTGTGATACAAAACCATTGCATTATACATTTTTGCTATTCCATCATATATTTTGCTGTATTGCGTTATATTTGTTGTTGGCTGACGAATGAATAACGAATTTCACTCTACTCCAAGCGAGCGATAAAAAAGTCAACGAAGCCAGCGTTTACAAACAGATAAATTGGATTTAATCTCTGAAGTATGGTACAAATTCATCGAGAATAGCCAAAATTGTTACAAGCCTGGGGAACATGTAACTATCGATGAACAGCTTTTCCCAACCAAAGAGAGGTGTAGGTTTACGCAATATATGCCGAACAAACCGGATAAGTTTGGTATCAAATTCTGGCTAGCATCTGACGTCAGCACCAAATACATTATAAATGGATTTCCATATTTGGGAAAGGATGAAAACAGAGGAGCTTCATCTCCGCTTGGGGAATTCGTTAGCCAAACAAAAAAGTGCTTCTACTAAGCTCAAAGCATAAATCTATAAGCATCGAAAAAACGGTAAGCGTATACCTGAAACGATCAGATTCTACAATAATATTAAATACGGTAAAATGTCTACACATGACGGATCAAACGGCAAGAAAATACTCCGTGAAATCGAAATCGCAAAGATGGCCTGCGCAGATTTTCTTCAATATTCTTGACCTGGCTGGAATCAACTCGTGGGTTTTATACAGAGAAACAACCGGCGAAAAAATTTCTAGACAACAATTTTTATTCCGATTAGTTGAAGAACTTGCCGAAGATTTTCAACATGAGCGACAAGAAGAAAAAGAAATTATACAGAAAACGTCAACAAATTCAAGTTCGGATTCTCGTGTGCAAATGCGAAAAAGGTGCCAAATAGGTTTTATAAATAAATAAATAAACAATTTTGAATCGTTATTTGAAAAAAATTGTTTTATTCATGTATCAAATTGTGCTAAATGATATATTTTTCGCTATACATAGTAATATATAACATTTTAAAGACGGGTCATTTGACCCGCTGTGGTAGGAATAGATATACATGAAGTATCGGTAGGTTTAGTGTTAAAGAACTGTTCTCATTTGAAGACACAATTTTTCAATTAATTTGTTATGCCATTCAGAGCAAAACGTTTTCTCGATGTCTAGCGTGACCATCACATAATCCCAAAAAATAATTCGATAAATTAAAAACACACGCGTGTTGTTATTTGATATTTTGAATTTTACCACTGCTTAACATATAAATCAAATTAAGTCGTAAATGATTTGTATTGGCATTTAGTTCTACTCTTTACAACTGAGTATTACAATGAGTAATAAAAGACATAGGACACATGTGTAATTTGAAAAAACAACAACAACAAAATAGGCTTAATTGATACATTATACATATTCAAATTTTTTTAATCTAAAAATATATAATTGTCTCAAAATAATATAGGAAATTAATTTCTTATCTTTGATTACAACAATAAAAAATAAATATACTTAAACAACTAAACACAACAAATTGATCTCACAAAAGCCATTGAGGCAAAATTGCACTAAGAACACAATTACAATTATATTTTTTAAAAAAATAATTTTCATATTTAGTGAGATTTTTCTCTAATCCCTGGTTTATATTGAATTTTTTTAGTATTGGTTTTACTCAGGTAATAGTTATTTGTATGAGAATAATGGCAGATTCATTCGTTATTTTTTTCAATATCTCTTTTGACGTTATTGTATGTTGGAAAACAACACTGTAAGAGAAATTACACAAACATTTGAAATAAGTTTTTCTACAGTATTTAATGTAATAAAAATATTTCAAGTTGAGAACCGATTAAAAATAAAACTCGATGCGATCGTCCAAAATTATTAAACAAACGCGGTAAAAAAATTATATTAAAAAAATCAAATAATCCAATGGAGTTAGATCACATGATCTTGATGGTCAATCGATGGGTCAATTTTGTGAAATAATCGACTCATTAAACTCTTGTTTCAATAAATCTATTCTTTCCGTAGATGTATGGCACATAGTACCATCCTGTTCAAACCACATATGATGCAAACCATTTTCAATCATTTTTGAAAAAAAAAATACTAATCATGGTTCGTTATCACACTTTATTTACTATAACGTAATTTCTAGATTGATTTTGAAAAAATATGGTCCGATGAGATCACCAGCATGTAATGAACACCACACAGTTACTTTTTGTGGATGAAGTGGTCTTTGTTCAATGACTTTGGATTGCTTTTACTAAAAATTCTGCAATTCTCTTTATCTAGTATTGATCGTAAGTTTCACGAAACGCACAAGAAGTTTTACGAATCGAACATTGAATTTTATAATATTTTTTTTACAATTTCCAAGTGTTGTTGAAGTGTTAAAACGTTCCATGATAATTTGACAAATATACCGAGTTTAAATGTCAAAATGAGTTTTAAAAAATTCAAACATGGCTGTCTCCAGCTGTAAAAATTCTGACATTTTTATTGGGAAACCCTATATAAGTAGAAAATCATATATAATTGTATGATAATATAAATAAATAAATAATAATAATAATATTGAGTTGGCAAATAATTGCGGTTTTCACTAATAGAAGTCTTAATGTATTTTACCTTATTTTAAGCTCCAAATTCGTTATGTAATTTGACAGGTGATAATTCAAGTTTGATTTAAAAAGAAATTTCGAGCGATTTTTTTGAAAATAGTTTGTTCAAAGAATGGCAAAAAGCAGTCGAACAAAAAGTCGATACGCAATCGAATAAAATTATTTCATTCTGTGAAAAAATTGTTTTTCGTTTACTTAAAGAAACCGAAATTTCTTATTTACTAACCTAACATATACTTTATTAGATAACACTAAATTTTACAAAACTGCAATATATAATTTATAAAAAAAATTAATAAAAATGGTGATTACATAAAATAATAAAGACATTTTATATTTTAAAAAATGCTTTTATTATGTTTTAAAAAACAAGTAGAACTTTTGCACTCACATATTTATATATATATATATATATATATATATATATATATATACGAGGTCAGACAATTAAGTAAAGCGACCGATTTTTTTTCTCGGCCTGTGGTAACACTGCGAACCTGTAACTCCGCCACCGTAATAGCAGATCCCTACTCTCTCGATTGAGACCTTGACCACCCTCGTACGATCATTTCTTCGCCAGCTGTTTAGTGTTTTGTAACAACGCGCGAGTAGTGCATGTCACGAAAATGGAACAGAGAAATTGAATGAACATCGCTCAAGATTGTCTCGAGCAGGTTGAAAGTGATCCTACTCTTCTCGATCAAGTTATTATTGGTGATGAAAGTTGGTTCTTTCAATATGACCCCGAAACTAAACGACAAAGCCAACAGTGGCTGTCCACTGGAGCACCAAGGCCAAAGAAGGCGAGAATGAGCAAGTCCAAAGTGAAAACCATGTTGATTTCCTTCTTCGACAGCAAAGGGGTGGTTCACAAAGAGTTCGTACCACCTGGACAAACCGTAAATCAAGTATTCTACCGCAATGTGCTCGAAAAATTACGAAAAAGGGTGCTCAGAGTGCGTCCAGAGATCACGAAGACTTGGGTTCTGCATCACGACAATGCTCCCTGTCACAGTGCGTTCAGTGTCTCTCAGTTTTTGGCGTCTAAAGGCATCGCAACGTTACCACAACTGCCCTATTCACCGGACATGTCACCCTGTGACTTTTTCCTATTCCCCCATATGAAAAAATTCGTCAAAGGTCGACATTTTGATTCCGTTGAAGATATCCAAGAATCTGTGACGAGTGTACTCAGAGAGGTCCCACAAGAAGTGTTCCAGAATTGTTACGAAAACTGGAAAACTCGTTGTAATAAGTGTATAGATGCGGGAGGGGACTACTTTGAAGGGGATCGCAGCGATGTACCTTAATTTTTAAATATACTCGATTTTTGAATTTTGAATTTTAATCGTCGCATTACTTAATCGTCTTTATATATATGATATGTATATATATATATATATATATATATATATATATATATATATATAGAGTGTTTATATATATATGTATATGTATATATAGTGTATATATATATATATGTTTATATGTGTATAGGTGTTTTTTAAGAGTAATAAAACTTAAAATTAAAATAAAATTCATACTAATTGACCGAATGACCATTTATTACAAAATGAATAAAATGACTGCTACAAAATATCAGTAATTTTGTTCCAAACGATATTTCGAAAAACTGATCGTTCAAACATGTATAATTTAATGTATAAATTAAATCTTTTTAATTTTTGGATTTCATACGATTCAAATCAGCGCAGCAGTAGTCACCGCAAACGATCTTTTTTTAGAGGACCTACGGTAGAATGACAATATCTCTTTAATTTTTAAATATTCTTTGTTAAAAAAATACGTAAACTTCTAAATATAAATTTTTAGAAACCCGGACATTTCTTGAGAAATGTGTTATAATTTTTAAAAAAACAATTTTCAAAAGTCACTATTTTCGACGTCTTAACACATTGTTTTCGGGCGTTTTTCTGCAATCCAAACTGAAAAGCGAGTGGTATTTTTAAGGGAGTATTCTAGTCTAGAATTTCGAAAAAATCGATTTTTTTGCATATTTTCAAAGTTTAGACCTTTAAGAATATGTCCTTAAGAGTATTTTTCGAAATTCGAATTATTTTCGGAGTTATAGCTATTTTTGTGACGCGCCAACCAATCAAAACAAACTCGACTCCAAACTTTAAACGCGTTTTTATCGAAACTACTTTTTTCGACACGGTTGACGGTGATATCTCAGTTCTAATGGACCGATTTACTTGAAATTTGGTACAGAGCTTCTCAATATAACAGTAATTGCTCCCGCGTAGTATTTTTTGAAAATTTTGATTTTTACTATTTTTAAAAAATTCCGAAAGTTGAAGAAATAGGGCAAAAAATAATTGTTTTTTCACACTGCCGCCATTTTGCGAAAAAATTTTTTTGTTAAATTTTCCTAAGTGGGGATACTACTACAACCTTCTTTTTCAATAATTTCAAAAAAAATTTTCTTCAGTTGACCGGAAGGGTTGGAACCACGTCAACCAGGAGACATCTTTTTTTTCGAGCCCCCACTTTCCCAACCTGTACCTTTTTCAATTTTGAATTTTTTGTTTTTAATAATACCTTTTTATACTCTTAAAATGTCAATAAATAACTGATAAAAAATGGATAGTAAAAATATTTCTTGTTTTTTTTATAACCCCGGAAAAACACCTAAAATTCGTGCGTCTAGACTAGAATACATCCTTAAATATGTTCGCAAAAATTATAAAAAATTAAATAAAATTAAAAATAGAAGATGCATAATTTTTACTTCGCCAAATACCTGTGTTTACACGTTTTTCACACCATACCGCTAATTTGTAAAAACTGTGTTTTGTCGGCTCCCGCGTTCTAGTGATAGTACTCGAAAGACGGGTTTAGACGTTTCTCGCATACGATGTGTTTAACTGAGCATGACCCCTCAATGTACGTGTGACAAGACATGTACGTAAATACATGCCCGATATCAGCACGCATTTTTTCAAAACGTTATAAATAACTGGGAATTGTTGTTTGTGTTTACTCTTTCCATTACGGATTTCTTAATTTTACTTCAACTATGATTTACTAAAAAGAAATAAAAATAAACGCTAGTTTTCATTCGACATTTAATGGATTTTGGTCTGAAAGAAATCTAAAAAGTATATACAGGAAAATATATAGTCGTAAGGGATTATTAACCGATTCATAGGAATTTATATTTGATTAAACGGAAAAATAGTTGGTTTTTATTTTTTTTAAAATACAACGTTGCAATTAGTTAATATTTTTAATATACGTGTGGTGATTAGAAATGTAAGTACATATAAAAATACCAGCCGTATTTTAAAAAAAAATAAAACACTTGTGCATTTTTTCAAGAAAACGTTTATCTACAATACTTACCGATAAACTCAAAGATAAACATATGTATACATAAAATGTTCAGATTCGCTATAATTCATCCATGATAGAAAAAAATTAATTCAAATAAAGAAACAAACTTACTAGAATTACTGACTAAATTTTCAAATGAATGTGCAACAAAGGCTCATACTAAATTCATGAAAATAATTGCCGTACATTCTCAGTCGCACGAATGTGCAATGTTGAATAATCTAGAAAAAGTTCTTTTTGCGTTCAAACATTTATTGAATGATACGTTTAGTTAATTACATGCTTGTAAGAGAGAAAGAAATATACAAAACCATGCTTTTTTTTCGAATAATATTAAAGAAAATGCACAAAGATCACAAGTCAACTTTATAAAGAGTAGAACATTTTGAAATTTAATTATTTTTTATTCAAATTTCATTATTTTATCTAACAGATGCATGTGTTAAGCAATACGAAGAAGAAATATAATAAGTTACGCAAAAATATTAAAATTGTAACGAAAAATGCTCTGTCACATTTCAGACAATAATTAGTCATTCCGACGAGAGGCGGTGGTGTACTGTATAGAAGAAAATCTGATCGATCGTGAACTTTAAACGAGTTATTTCAAAATAACTCAATATAAACGCAATATTCGTGGAAAAAAGGTTATGTTTTGTATTCAGTTGGATTCGGAAGATATCGTGTATCGTAATACACGATATCTGTCTGAAACCAAACGAAACTTATTCTATTGATCGCTATTGACAGTAATTATAAAAGCTGAAGAAAGCATTAAAACAGCTACAAATAGCGAACGAAAAACGTAAAGTGATTTATTTGAGTAATGTGAAAGAGAAGTTATTGAAATCGGAACGGGAAGTCTTAGCGCACTCAGTATATTATCCAGACTTTAATTACCACTTGCTCTAGTCGATAAGACATCGACGTCGTTTCGAGACATGCACTTCGAAAACTTTGACGAAATCGAAAAATCGATCGATGAATCAACTGCTTCAAAATACAAGTCGTTTTTCTTTATCGTGGAATTTATTTGTTATCAGAAAAGTGGCAAAAAGGTGTAACAAGTAATGGAAATTATTTTCATAGAAGTAAAATTTATATTTTTAAAAAATGAATGCATCTTTTAATAAAAAAAAACCCTTTCAAAATTAACCGAAATACCAAATACTTAAACTATCTAAAGTTTGAAGAAGAATCCATAAATACACTATTACTGTCAAGCTGTCTTTAGAGGAACCACAAGGTCAACCATTAAATAATAGCATATTTGAAATAAAATACATAAACAAGTTTGTACAAAAAAACAACAGTATAATCGGCCATTATTTTCTACGATACTTTGCCAACTTGTCACCAAAGATCCAATGCCTTGTTTAAAGAATCCTACTTTTTTCGAAGAAAAAAATAATTCGATTTTATCGACACATAGGCCATTTTTCTTCTGGAAAGTGAATGTTTCAGCAATCTGAATAGGTGATAATCAATTGCAGCTACGTTCAGTGAGTAACGAGGATCGATACGGCAACACTTTCCATTCGAACGCTTTGATTATCTTCTTTATGGTTCTTGCTACATGTGGTTTCACGTTATCGTCCTATAAGAAGGCGTCCTTTCTATCGATCAACACAGATTGTTATTCTGAAAGCTTATACCGTATGATATTTCTAACTGCTGACAGTAGATTTCAGCCATTATCGTGTCTTCAGGTTTCAACAATTCAAAGTAAATCAACTGATGGAAATCCAAACCGAATGAATAAAAACTCTTTTTCAAAGTCAAGCCGAGATTTATCGTTGGAACTGACATCGAATTCGTTGAAAACCATCGCTTAGTTCGCTTCAAATATGTGTGTAGGACCCGTTTTTCATTTTCAGTTACAATTCTATGAAAAAATAAGCTCTTTATTATGAAACTTCAATAATGAGTTATAAATCATTATTCTCTGTTCTTTGTTGGCCGAAGAAGGTTGTTCGTGAGAAATCGATTTTCTCATTCTCTATGAACTTTTCCAATCTCTTCCAGATATCTGTCAGACGACAATTGTTGAGGTTGGGGTTATCGTGACAATTTCTCAATAATCGATTTTGGATCGAATTCGGCCGGCGTTCGACTTCGAAATGTATCAAAAAGATCAACGCCAATTTCCGCAAATTATTTGAACCTGCGTTGATATTTGTAAACTTCGAGCACATCACCGTAAATATTAAAATTTCTTCTAGTTGTTTTAGCTACTGTTGCATTTAACTAACAGTGAACATCCACAACATCGAGTGTTGTTTGTGTTTATCTGATAATTGAACTCCATCCATTTAATGACAATTGAAACAATTTAACAATTGAGACAGTTGAATATTTTACGCGGCCAAGAATTTGTCGTGAAATACCGTGTAAATCAATTACGGACCATCTCTGAAAATAATTAATAGAACCGTTCTTATTTATAAGAAATTTGAATAATTTGCCTGAAAAAGATTTTCATCAAGTTTTCTAGAGTCTTCTTTTCTGTAGATGAGAACTGAGTTAAAAATGTATTTATTTCGAAATGAAACGCTTACTGCAGAATTAAAATTTAGAATCGGATTCTAATCGATTGAAAAATTGTTATTCGAATTAAAAATATCACAAAGAAATCTATACATATTTTTATATCTACTTTACATTTTTTTTGTTTTTCCATGAGATCTATAAATAAAATACAATACATTATTCAAGTTGTTAATCTAAAATGAATATGAATTGAAGTCGATAGATAAAATCATTACCGATCATTTGTTCAAATTTCAAGTGGTCTCATTTTGGGTGGGACGTACGTTACAATAAAATAGATAAATGCGCGTTTCGAAACCTAGTGTAGCATTAACTTATCAATCATAAGTTACTTACCTACATGCTAAGAGTTATTGAGTCGTGGTGTAAGTTAATTATCTTTAAACATTTTATTGTATTTCAAATTGTTAATTACGTCTTGCTAGTTCTTTTTATTTACACTTTATACCATTATAAAAATCAACAACCGTAGTGAATCACCAATTCCTGCAAGGAAAATAAGCCACCTGTCCTAATTGAGCCAATTAAACGGTAAGTGAAGAAATATTTTTAATTTTTATAACATGAAAGAAATAAAAAATTATTGTTCGTCGACATCGTGATCAGCAAACTAATTATTAAACAATATTTATAAGTCAGCTCGAACATCAACTCTAGAGATTCAGATTCAGTGATTAAACGTGGATTTCATTTTCGATCTAAATTAAAAAACGTTCGTCGACGACTGAAATCATACAAAAATATTCGAACTACGAGTATTTAGTATTTGCAACACTGTTACGTGCCAATTGCTTATAACAAAAATTCTAATTTTTTTTCGAAAAAAAACGAGACTTACTATTTTTTGAAACCGTCAAAACCGTTCGATGTTTCAAAACAAAAAATTAATATTTCATCACGAAATGTTCTTCCGACGAGTTCACACGAGAACCGTTTTTATTTTACCACGTACTATAAACACCTTTGATTTATCATTTCATAAATTTTGATTTTTGGACTTTGGATTTTTTCTTTTTTTTTAAAAAAAAAACATTACTGTCAATTCGTGTAGGGTGGTTCGTTTCTTTCAATTCTAGGACAATTTGAATTTTTGTAAATTAGTGTTTAAAATATTGTGTAATGTGGATTTTATCGTTTTATGTTCACGTGCAGATAATCTTGGAGTTCATGTCTCACTGAACCACGCTCTTGCACTATTGTGTCCGTGTCTTTTCCACAGCTACGTGGACGTTCTGTTAAATGGCGATTTGTGGTCGATGAATCCCCTGTTGTGAATTCTCTCTCTCTCTTTATATATATATATAATATAAAGAGAGAGAGAGGAAATCATCCAAATGTGACGTTTTGATTATTGTTTTATTAATAAGAAACAAAAGAAACTAAACATATGATTCTTTTTAATACAACAGAAATCTAGGCCAAATATTATCTAATGACCTTATGTATTGTGTATATTTTAGATCGTATAATATTAAATGTCAGATTTTTATATTATTTCCGATATACTAATCCGATATTTTATATTACACGAATATACACATACACCGGTCCCTCAATTTACGCGGAGTATCCGTTCTACGTGGATTTGTTTTACGCGAATGAATATCGCGAATAAAATTGAGTCTGTCAGTACAATAGAAAAAATATTGGAAATAAATGGTAGTAAAATTGTAGAAACACATATTAGTTCACATAGCTTAACAAAAAAAATAATGACGTTTTAGAAATAAAAATAAATAAATTTTATTCGGTGTCACTATCGCTACTGTAATTCAAAACAATCAACTTTTATATATTTATATCGTGCTTTTATACGTTCAAGTAAGATAAATAAATATATAAATAAATTACATGAAAAATTACAAATAAAGACCTACATACATACATATAAAATGAAATCTATCTGACCGCGTATAAAAAGTGCCACGTAAATCAATACCGCGTAAAAAAGCCCGGTTAAATTGAGAGACGGATGTGTATATATATATATATATATATATATATATATATATATATATATATATATATATATATATATATATATATATATATATATACATATATATATATATATATATATAATATATATATATATATATATATATATATATTATATATATATATATATATATATATATATATATATATATATATATATATATATGTATATATATATATATATATATATATATATATATATATATATATATATATATATATATATACAGAAATATCTCGCATAGTGCGGCAAATCGGTTCCACTAATTAGCTGGACTATTTGAAACCGAACTAATCGAAACACTAACTATTGGTTCCAAACATTTTTTTCCTATTTTTCAATAAATAAAGCGAGGGTAATATATGACAATGTTTGTTTGTATTAACAAAACAAACTCAGAGGCTTATACATTTATTTTAAATTTATTCCAAAATGGGTTATTAAAATTTAATTATCAAAAAATCGATTTTATTCTAGAGTTGCGAATCGAAAACTAATAGAAAAAAAATAAAATAAAATAAACTAGAATTGCGCATGCGATGCGAAAAATGTGCATGTACAATTTTGATTTTCTTTTTTATTATATTTTCATAATAAAGGAGAAAACTCGAAAATATGCGTATAAATATAATTTTATGTATATTTTTTTGGGATTTTTTTCGCGAAAAACTTATTAGTAGCATTTTTTCAAGTAAAAAAATTTTTTTTGGCAAATTTTGAACAGGATATAGTGAAATCGAACTAATCGAAGCCGGACTATGCAAGGTATTGCTGTATATATTAATAAAATTATTAAAATAACAATGAAAGATAATGAATGATCTCATAAGCAAATAAATATACGTCTGAATCCTTTACTCTTATTGGGTAATATACATACATACACACATACATATACACATACATACACACATACACACATACACACATACACACATTCATACATACATACATACATACATACATACATACATACATACACACCTACATTCACACATACACACGTACATACATACACACAAACACACACACACAATCATATACACAGATACACACATACATACACACACACACACATACACATACATACATACATACACACATAAATAAAATAATACCTCGCATAGTTCGGTTCTGATTAGTTCAGTTTCATTTAATCCGGTTTGAAATTTCCAAAAAAAAAATTACTTGAAAAAAACTACTAAAAAGTTTTTCTTGAAAAAAATCCCAAAAAATGAATAAATAAAATTATTTTCATACGCAAATTTTCAAGTTTTTCCCTTTATTATGAAAACATAATAAAAAGGAAACCAAAATCGTATATGCATATACGAGGTTGTTTGATAAGTCCGTGTAAAAATAAAAACTGCTTCATTTTTTGAATAAATCGTTTTTATTTTTCAACATAGTCTCCTTTTAGGCTTATACACTTCATCCAACGCTGCTCTAGTTTGTTGATCCCTTCCGAATAATAGGATTTGTCCAAGTCTGTAAAATAGTCATTCGTTCCTGCAATCACCTCCTCGTTTTCGAACGAAAAAATAAAATAAAATCTTTTTCCCGCGAGCCATTTCTTCATATTAGGGAACAAATAATAGTCCGATGGAGCCAAGTCTGGAGAATAAGGGGGATGTGAAACGATTTGGAACCCTATTTCCATTAGTTTTGCAGCCACAACTGCTGAGGTGTGAGCTGGTGCGTTGTCGTGATGAAAGAGGACTTTTTTGTGGGCTAATCGGGGACGTTTTTCTTGCAACTCGGTTTTCAAACGATCCAATAACAATGAATAATATGCACCTGTAATGGTTTTACCCTTTTCCAAATAGTCGATAAAGATTATTCCTTGCGAATCCCAAAAGACAGTCGCCATAACCTTCCCGGCCGAAGGAATTGTCTTCGCCTTTTTCGGAGCAGATTCCCCCTTGATAACCCATTGTTTAGACTGCTCTTTGGTCTCAGGAGTGTAGTGATGTATCCATGCTTCATCTACAGTGATGAAACGATGCTTAAAGTCCTGCGGATTTCGCTGAAACAGCTGCAAACCGTTCTTGCAACACGTCACACGACCTCGTTTTTGGTCGATCGTGAATAATCGCGGCACCCACCTGGCGGATAGCTTTTTCATGTCCAAATGTTGGTGCAAAATATTATGTACCCGTTCACACGAGATGTCTACAGCGTTAGTAATCTCACGCATTTTCACTCTTCTGTCATCCATCACCATATCATGGATTTTATCAATGATTTCTGGAGTGGTGACCTCAACAGGGCGTCCAGAACGTTCAGCGTCTCTTCTGCTCATATGGCCACTCCGAACATTTTGAAACCACTTATAAACCGCACTAATCGAAGGTGCAAAGTCACCATAATGTTTATCAAGCTTCTGTTTAGTCTCCTGAGGCGTTTTGCCTTTAATGAAGTAGTGTTTAATCAACACGCGAAATTCTTTTTCGTCCATTATTTGACAATCACTCGATTTCCTTGATTCCAACGATTGTCAAACACAAAGGAATAGACCGATATGGCTGAAACTTGATGTGTGTTCTTCCAAGAGGTGCTACTAATTAAAAATAACCTCGATATGCACCAGTGGTGCCATCTTACGGAATTTATACGGACTTATCAAACGACCTCGTGTATATATATATATATATATGAAAAAAATTAAATATTTTTTTATATACATATATAAATATATACATATGCAAATAATTATATTCGTCTGTTATACTAACAAACATTTTTTTACTATTTAATTTTCAAATATAAGTTATTCTTTATTTAATTAATTATCTGTACAGACAAACATATAATCATGAGCATATATATATATATATATATATATATATATATATATATATATATAGAGAGAGAGAGAGAGAGAGAGAGAGAGAGAGAGAGAATCTCAAATGAGACTAAAGATTAGAAAATTATAATAAAAGAGTAAAAGTATATCATAACGCTTCAGTCATATTTTCCCTCACACTCCTTCATATATGAAATGAAATAAAATGATTTGATATACACTATTGGCACGACATTATTAGGACCATAAAGTTTCTTACTATTCTAGTGTATTTAGAAAATATTGTAAATGTTTTTAAAATAATATACCTTTATTGTTGTAAAACATAATAGAGAAGTAATATTAAAAAAAATACTTCGACTTGAAAAAATATCTGAAAATAAGTTCTATATTTAATTTTTACTAGAACAAAAGTATTGGCACAGGAGGAGAACTAAATTTAAAAAAGTAGGTATAATAGCATTTTGTCGATCGTCGTATGCCTTTAATCACGTCTAATAGTCATTTAGGCATCGAATACACTAGACTGCGAATTAAAGTAGGGTTATTTCTTCCCATTCATCTAATATTATCTTCTTTAAGAGTGTCTTGCTAGACATATGATGTCTTCTTATTTATTTTTTTAGATGTGATCAAAGATTTTCGATAGAATTTAAATCAGAAAATTGTGGCAGTGTTGAAAGATTTCAAGAGAATTAAAAATGATGTGTTGGCGAGCTATATAAGACATATGTTTTGGATCAACATCCTAATGAAAATAATAATTTCTACCTAGGTCTAACTTTTAGACGCATCTTTAGAGATTTTCCTTTAAAATGTTTAAGTAAACGTGTTTGTCCATAATACTGTCTATAGATACCAAATTTTTAACACGAGAATCTGACATCATACATCCTCATATCACGATTCCACAATCCACATTTTTAACTGTTGCTTGTAAATTTCTTTCCTCTAATTCATTGTTTGACTCTCATCATATCTTAATTGCACCGTCCGAGTGGAAGATATTAAATTTATTTTCATCGAATAATAATTCTTTGTCCAAAAACTCATTATCCTTTTAATATATTATTTTTCGAATAATAATTGTTTTTTTCCATTTTTCTTCTCAATGAAAGGTTTTCTTTTTGCGGGTTTACTATACTGTAACCATAATCATCGTTTCGGAGAACTCTACGTATTATTATTGGATGTACTTATTTTTTATAATAATCTTAAACTAATTTTGCTATCTCGTAGGATGTAATTTTGGAAATCGATTTTACAATGGCGATGATTTTACGTCATTCTCTATCTGACAGCTTTGATGAGCGACCGCTTCTTCTATCACTTTGTAGGTTTTCTGGCCCATGAAATCGTTTCTGTTTCTTTAGACTTTTTGATTGAATTTCAAGTGAAAATAACACTATTTCCAATACTTCATTATTCGAAATACAATTATAAGTTCTAAAAGATATTCGAAAGAGCACCTAATATCCTAATATCGGTGTACCATACATACATTAGAAATAAGCTCGTTATCGGGTAGTTTATGTACAAATGTACACATGTGCCAATACATTTGTTCGTTGAATTATTTGCAACATAATAGAAATTTATTTATACAGCCACTATTATTGCTTTTAGAGGAAAGATTTTTTGCAATATTAAATATGTGTTATCCTGTGATTTATGAAAAACATTAATATTTTTCATTATGTGCAATAGATAGACGTTACAATGGTCTAACTATTCATCATTATCAATAGTTTCGTTCACCACTGCATATACATATATGTATATATAAATAAATATATGAAACTGAATATACACGAGCACCAAAACTTGAAAAAGAAATTTATTAATATTTTACTGTTTAATTTTATTAATGGAATTATTTCATTCTATATTGAATAATTACTTATACATAAACACATACGAGGGTGGTCCCAGAAGTACCCGACCCCACAAAGAAAACACAAAAATTTTGGAAAAAAAAATTTATTTTTCAACATAATCTCCTTTCAGCTCTATACACTTTACCCAGCGATGTTCAATAAGTTCGATACTCTTTTTATAATAAGAACTGTCTTGCTCCTCAAAATACCCATTAAATTAAATCTTTGACCACTGAGCCATTTTTTCAAGTTTGGGAACAGAAAATAATCCGAGGGGGCTAAATCTGGCGAATAGGGTGCATGAGGTAGCAATTCAAACTTTAATTCAATAATTTTGACCATTGTAATAACGGATTTGTGAGCTGGTGCATTGTCTTGATGAAACAACATTTTCTTCTTAGCCAAATGCGGCCGTTTTTGTTTGATTTCATCGATCAAACGTTGTAATAAGTTTGCATAATACTCGCTGTTGATATTTTTTCCTGTTTCAAGATAATCAATGAAAATTATCCTACGCGCATCCCAAAAAATCGACGTCATGTCCTTGCCTGCAGATGAAAGGGTCTTCGCCTTTTTTGAAGCCGCTTCTCCCTTTTCAGTCCATTGTGTTGATTGTTCTTTTGTCTCGGGTGTGAAGTGATGGACCCATGTTTCATCCATGGTTATGAAACGGTGCAAAAATTCTGCTTTGTTGCTGTGAAACTTTGCTAAACACTCAATTGAAACATCTTCACGACACTGTTTTTGCTCGAGTGTGAGCAAACGCGGCATCAATCTTGCACACGGCTTTCTCATGTCCAAATTTTCAGATAATATGCGATGTACCGCACTTTTTGAAATGCCTACTATGTCTGCTAGCTCGCGCACTTTCAGTCGACGATCATCCAGTACCGCTTTGTGGATTTTCTTCACCAGTTTCTGGAGTCGTCACCTCATTTGGTCGACCACTGCGATGCTCGTCTTGGCAGCTCGTACGGCCTCGTTTAAACTCTGCTACCCAAAATTTCACTGTTGTAAACGAAGGAGCAGACTCACCCAGAGTAGAATCCAGTTCAGCTTTTATATTGGTTGGGTTGAGGCCTTTCAAATTAAAGTATTGTATCACGTAACGATGACCAATTTTCTCCATTTTCACAAATTCACTGAAAACGTTCACTATTGATGGCTGCCAAACAAATACTAAACAACGTGGCGTCCTCAGACTTGAAACATATGCTTTATAGATTGTATACTTTCTAATACAGTGATATTTTTCAAACAACTACCGCCATCTCTAGGTCAGGCCGGGTACTTATGGGACTACCCTCGTACAATCATGTGCATATCTATTTATCTATCTATCTATCTATCTATCTATCTATCTATATATATATATATATATATATATATATATATATATATATATATATATATGTATGTGTGTGTGTGTGTGTGTACATATAGAGTAGTAACTTTGTATTTGCACTACAAAAAAACACACAAAAATCACGTTTTAACGATCGAACTAGTTTAGAGAAGAAGAATTTGAAATCTTTCAGCTCAAGGAGTATGAAAAATTTAAAAAAAATCAACATAAATTTTGGTTATTTTTCGTTTTCTAAAATGTTATTCAAAAAACCCTTCTTATTTGTTTTTAATGTTTTGGGTAAAATAATAGTGAAAGAAACAAATCGGGGTGAAATTTCTAAGCCAATAGAGTAACTAAATTAATGATCCGGTTCAGAAGAAGTCTTCCTCTTGTTTACAAGGGAAATCCAAACTGATTTTCTGTTATCACTATTAGTAATTTTACATTTTTGCCTCGATGAGAACCAGTTTCAGAAAATCTAGAACACTTTTTTCGGTATTTTCTAAAATACTTTATGTTTTGCTATCTTGGCTTGATCTCATATTTCATTATTTGAAATCATAATTTTCTCACATTTTTTCACTCAATAGTCAATTACTGGCACTCGTATTTATTAAAATAACTAAATACTCTTACTAAAACTTCGAAATCAAAAATAACTTTCAAACACTGGAGCAACTCTTTACAACTGAAATCACTTATTTCACAAAATCTGTAAGAATACGAACTGAAGACATCCGATTATGATAAAACCGGGAATTACCATCAATACCATATAAAAACTACCGTCAAGAATGGTATTTCCTTTGGAAAAATAATTCAAAGAATACGGTTTTTAATGATTTTTATGACCGGTTTCTATATTTTTTGTCTTAAGTTTCATCTTCCTTCTTTGTGATCTAATGATTTTACAAATTAAACAATAATTCGACGGACGTAACGAAAATACAAAATCAGACATAATTGAAAACATAGACGTTTGAAGAACCAAACCCTGTACAATAATTAAACTATATTGTTATTTTACTCTATAGACTATAGTCCGTTTGTGAAATTAATTGCAAATAACGCCAATACTCAACGATTTTCCGACCACAATTGTCAACTAACTGTAAATATGCTTTTGATCAGTGATCTTACTTTGATTTTGACTTGAAAGGCTGATATTTGTATCGACGAACTGCGTTTATATGACACGCGTTCGAATCTCGGTCGTGGAGTAACACAAACGAACTAACGTCTGGATAAATTTAACAATCCCGTGCTTCGTGCACGATAACGTCGAGCGATAATTTGTTATTTTGAGTAGATTTCATTTTTGATCGTTCATTGTGTTTCAGTACGTTTTAATAAACGTACGATCGAAACCATCGTCATTTTCGAACGAACGACACGCGACCATTTTTATTTTATTTCTAGCCGGATTAAAACTTGTGTAAGCGTACGAGTGAAGTGAATAACTAAACGACAAAACGAGTTCTTCAAATATTCAATATACAATGGATCGTCAAACAACTTCATCTGAGAAAAACGGAATCCTGAATGTCAATGCAAAAGAATTTAAATCCAGTGGCGAAAGAGGAAAATCTCACGAAAATTTGTTTCATTGGCAACAACTAATGTCGATCCTCTGCAAGAGTATTGCCAGCAATATTTCGTTCAATGTAACTTGCGAAACAGAAGAAGCGGGAAAATTCTATGATGTTGTGATCTTTTACAAACGTGACGAAAAATCTCTATGTAGATTAATACAAATCAAACATAAAGAAAATATTTCAAAAGTGCTTACGTTTGAAGATCTCGCAGAAAATAAAAATTTCAAGTTAAAAACGTATTTCGATTCTTATGGCAAAATAAAAAACGACGTAAAATTCGAACAGAAGTACGCATGCGAGATCGAAGAATTAATTATATGTACAAACGTTGGTTTTGATGATGATCTTAAGAAACGCATGGAAGCAGTACCGGATTCGATATTTAACGAAGATGGTTTCTATCGTATGAAGGAGTCGTCGGAAGCTGAATTTATAAAAGAGTCAAATGTCGAAAACGACAACGCGATTCGTGAAGAGTTTTTCCGCAAGTTGCGATTCGCTGTGAAACAATCAAACGAAGATGATTTAAAAGATGATATCAAACATGAAATCTTCAAACATTTACAAAAATATCCGGACTATAACCCCACTTCTGAGCATGTTGAAACGATCTACGTTTCTTTATTAACAAAAATAATCGACTTCCATACGAACCCACAACTTCAAGTTTTAACTAATGAAAGTTATCTAAATTGGCTACAAGAGGCGTTCAGTTTAAGAGAAAATCAGTTGTCCCTCTACCATAGATACAACGTATGTGTTTTAACCATGCGTCGGTTACGATTCGAAAGCGATTCTTTAGAAAAACTCGAACAGTTCGTTAACCACAACGAATCGTCTTTGTCGTTAGTGATCTCGTGTGCAGATACGATTTTCACCATACAAAAACTTATTCAGATTTTCAATGAACAGAACAGTCAGTTTTGTTTAATTTTCGATGAGCAAGTCGTTGTGTCTGCGTGTAATATAAAACGCGATTTTTTTTCAACAAATCCTTGTGAGTATTTGGTCGTCGTCTGCACGACCAATGAGATTACGAAAAAAATGTTAAAAACAATAAAAGACATTCACGACAAAATAAGGGATTCGAATTTAAATACGCGGATCGTTCTTGTCTCGAATCCCGAAGTAATAATTGAAATTTATTCGTCGATTTTTAGTAATCTTGTAAAATTCGAAGACCACGCCGCATGGAACGATTTAGACAAACAGACCAAAGACAACGTACTAAAAAGACAGATCATTTTTCAGGGACAACTGGTACCGTTCAAAGACATCGACATTTCATACGTCCACAATTTGATCAAAGATCGAGTCTTGTTCGATATCGTTCTTTCCGACAAATACGAGATAGGCAAGTCGTTTCACGATTCGAAAACCGACGACATGTCGTATTTTGTACCAAGAGATGTTCTTGTATTCGACGAAATAATAAATCCTTTTTATTTCCACGAATCTGATAATTTGTTTGCCATCGAAAATATCGACGTGCCCCTTTTCAGTTATTATATGTCGTCTAATCCGTCAGAAACCCGATCGAAATATTTTCGATTGAGCGACGAGACGGCGGAAGAGGAATTTCAAAAGATTTCTCATGATAATAAGGATAAGAACGTATCGTGGATTTATTTCGAAAACGAAATGTACCGTTGGAAAAAGAGTAGTCGGTCAATTTCTTTTATCGAAGAGTATAGAGAAATAAATTGTTCTAAAATTAAATTACAGCCTCTTTCGAATTTCGTAAATAAATCGGTATTATTGATCGATGAGCCGGGAATGGGAAAGAGTACTTTCCTTTCTTGGCTAGCTACGCAATCGATCGAACGATCGCCGGACGTGTGGGTCATAAAAATCGATTTGAATAATCACACAAGAAATTTTTTCGATTTAAACGAGAAACATGAACAGATTTGTAATGAAAACGATGTTATCAAATTCATTACCAATACGCAGAAATTTGACGGTTTTGAAAAAGCGTTATTCGAGAGTTATTTTCGAATGGAAAACAAATTAGTCGTTTTGTTAGACGGCTTTGATGAAATCCCACCGAACTACAAAAAATTCGTCGTCGATCTCGTAATGATAATTAAACGTTCCAATAAAATCATAATGTGGGTTACGAGTACACCGCAAGATACGGTGTTTCTTGAAGAACAACTCGTAGTAGTTTCATATTTCCTTTCTGAATTCACCGACGAAGATCAACGGCACTTCTTTAAAATGTTTTGGGAAAAACACGTCGATGAAACGGATTCACGAATGAAGCGTTTTGACACATTTGTTGACCGTTTACTAAACGTAATTTCGAAATCCCTCTGTACGACTAACGATTTATTACTGACCAGTATTCCGCTGAAATGTAAAATGCTCGCCGATGTCTATAATAAAGCGTTTATCGAATTCTACGGTAACGAAACCGATGACACAGGAATTCCAGACACTATAGATATTTTCGACCTTTATAATCGTTTTATAGAGATAAAATTTCAAATAAATATCGAGGAGAAAAAAGAAACCGAAATTACCAAACCGGAGAACACAACACTCGTCGATGATAAAATGGCAGAATTAACTTTAAAATACAAATTGCTTTGTTTAGGCGTCGTGTTTGCAAAAGAAGATGAGGGAACGTTGTTAACTGAAGAATCGAAGGAAATAATCAGGACGTCTTTGTCGGATATCGAAAATGGTATCGATAAGTGTGGGATCGTTCGTTCGGTAGAGAACGACATTCCGGTATTCGTGCACAGGACGTTTGCGGAATATTTTGCAGCTATGTATTTGAGGGACTTCGTCGGTAATACAAAGAATAAAACGGAAAAACGCGTCGCATTCGTTAGGACAAAATTATTCGAGCCGGAGTATGCGGTAGTTCGTCGTTTCTTCGATCGATTAACAGCGGCAGATGACATCTTTAAATACGCAATTAACAGCGACAAGGAGCATTTGAGGAAAATATTGGAGAACGACCCAAATGCAATTCGTCGAACAGACGAATTCGGACGGAATATCTTGCATTTGATCGCAGGTTACGACGACATCGAGGACATCTGTAACTACTTAGTCGAATCCGGTGCAGACACGACTCGAACAGACGATTTGTTCGGATTGAAACCGGTCGAGTATGCAGCGGCGTTGAAAGTATGGGGAAATGTTAACGAACTCATCGTAGCAAACGAAAACAACGAAACGATATTAAGATCGATCGAAGACAAGGAAGAACTGATGTGTACCGCCGGAGAAGAGGGATGGACTCGATTAGTCAAGTATTTGGTCGAAATCGGTAAAATATCCGTGGACACAAAAAATAAAGAAGGAGAATCTACGTTGTATTCCGCCGCATCGCAAGGCCACGTTAAAACATGCCAATATTTAATCGAAACGGGAGCGAATATTAAGAAATATTTATTTAATCGCAATTGTTGGAGCAAAGAAACAGCATTTCACGTTGCCATCAGAGAAGGTTTCGTCGAAATTGTGAAACTATTTATAGAAAACGATAGAAACATAATTGAAGACATTTGCCATAAAGAAACACTCTTACACGCGGCCATGGAATCCGGTAACGTAGAAATATTGAGACTTCTCATCGATCATGGAGCGAACGTTTACGTTAACAGTGTGAACGGAATAGGACAAACACCTCTGCATATAGCCTGGGAAGATACAGACATTGTTGATATTGATATCTTGTTAGAACACGGAGCAAATATCGAAGCGTTAGATAATCATGGATTTAATCCATTAATGAACTACGTTAGAAGGGGAAATGTTTCCGTCATTCGACATTTACTGGCGAAAGGGGCTGATATGTATCACTGTGATGAAGGTAACGATACGGTCTTACATCATGCAATATTATATGGTTTAGATATATTGGAAGTGTTAATAGCGCATGATCCGAATATTGTGAAAAAAATACGCTTTTCAGAAACACTTCTGCACACCGCTATGAGATCCGAAAATATAGAAATTATTGAATTCCTCATTGCAAACGGAGCAAACGTAAATGGTAGAGACAAGAACGGTAAAGTGCCGTTGCATATTGTCATGGATTACTCCGAATTTGAAATCATCGATATTCTATTGAAGTTTGGAACGAACATCAATGACACCAGTTACGATGGAAGCACGCCGTTAATAGAATACGTAGATCGTGGATCTGATAATTTTACGATCGTAGAATATCTGGTCACATTAGGAGCCGATGTACGTCATTGTCCTACAAACAACAGAACCGCTCTCCACTGCGCAGCAGCCGTCGGCAATCTGGAGGTAATCAAGCTGTTTATACGACACGATCGAACCATCGTCGAGACGATCGCCTCCGCAAACACACTTCTACATGAAGCGATGGAGTACAGTAATACAGAAGTTATGAAGCTTTTAATTGATCATGGAGCGGACGTAAACGGCAAAAATGAGAAAGGAGAGACACCTCTGCACATCGCCCACGAATATACAAGTATCGCTGCCATCAAATTGTTATTAAAGCACGGAGCGGATGTCGAAGCGAGAGATAACGACGGAAAAACACCGATAATGAGGTTCGAAGATTGCAAATACATCAAAGCCGTTCAGCTATTACGGACTTTTATCGATGATTCAAAGAAATAGTCGAAACAATAAACCAATATACGTAAACGAAGCGAAACTAAAAAGGAAGTACATTCGACAGAGATGAAAAAAAGACACACAACAATGAAACGATCGCACGTTTTGAAATTGACTAAAACAATACCAACACTCTTTTTTCTGTGGTAAATTCGAAATAATGTTATAGTTATTTGTAAATATATTCTTTTAAAAAAATATTTTTGAATTTGTCTTAGAACAGAAAACCAGAAAAACCAAACCAATCTTTTCGGTATCTTTTTCCATATTTCCTTATCAATTTTTACACGAACGAACACTATTCCACGAAAAAGTGTTTTCGTCCTTTTATAGTTTTTGATTGTCAGTGCTATTTTCTGCATTCTCAATACATTCGATTTCAGACTCTCGTTCTCTCACGATCGTATACGAAAGAGCGTATTTACGTTGAGATTTCTTTTCGAGAAAAGATTTCGTCTTTAAAATATGCGAAACCTTCTTTGTTAGACACGAACTAAATTTATGTTTCAATTCATCGCAGACGAAACGTAAGATTCAGATTCTATTGTAGTACGTGTACAATATTTATACGATCGATCGACAAGAGACTTCTTAAACATTCCAGTCAAAAAACTTTTACGAAAGTTAAAAGTCGACGTTTACTTTCTATAATACAACGTCGACGGGTATCTAATTTTTCTTAACTGTACATATTAATTTATAATTGAATAATTCTTAAAAAAAATATTTTGTAAAGCGATGCAACATATTCGAAAAGCTTAAAATATGCCAGCTACACGCATCAGTTTTCGAGCAAACAGTCCGGACCGTAATGTGTTAATAATTTTTAAATAACTCAGTGTATGAATAAATGGACTTATACCACTTTTTAATATCATATTCTTGCTATAAAACTATACAGAAAATTTCTTTTGATTAAATTATGTGTATACGAGGTCAGACAATTAAGTAATGCGACAAAATTCAAAAATCGAGTATATTTAAAAATTAAGGTACATCGCTGCGATCCCCTTCAAAGTAGTCCCCTCCCGCATCTATACACTTATTCCAGCGAGTTTTCCAGTTTTCGTAACAATTTTGGAACACTTCTTGTGGGACCTATCCGAGTACCCTCGTCACAGATTCTTGGATATCTTCAACGGAGTCAAAATGTCGACCTTTGACGAATTTTTTCATGTGGGGGAATAGGAAAAAGTCGCAGGGTGACATGTCCGGTGAATAGGGCGGTTGTGGTAACGTTGCGATGCCTTTAGACGCCAAAAACTGAGAGACACTGAACGCACTGTGACAGGGAGCATTGTCGTGATGCAGAACCCAAGTCTTCGCGATCTCTGGACGCACTCTGAGCACCCTTTTTCGTAATTTTTCGAGCACATTGCGGTAGAATACTTGATTTACGGTTTGTCCAGGTGGTACGAACTCTTTGTGAACCACCCCTTTGCTGTCGAAGAAGCAAATCAACATGGAATTGGCCTTCCGCTCCGCGCCTCGTCTTTGACGCTCTCACGGCCTTTTTTAAAATCGGCATGCCACCGAAGCACCTGACTACGACTCAGGGCATCACTACCATACACTTTAAGCACTTTTTCATAAGTTTCTGTCGCGGTTTCGCCGGGTTTTGCACAAAATTTTATCGCGCACCGTTGCTCTAAATTTCTCTGTTCCATTTTCGTGACATACACTACTCACGCGTTGTTACAAAACACTAAACAGCTGGCGAAGAAATGATCGTACGAGGATGGTCAAGGTCTCAATCGAGATAGTAGGGATCTGCTATTACGGTGGCGGAGTTACAGGTTCGCAGTGTTACCACTGGCCGAGAAAAAAAATCGCTCGCATTACTTAATTGTCTGACCTCGTATTGTACACCTTTAACTGTGTTATTATAAATATAAAAAAGGACATCTATGTCTACCTAAAACTGTCATTATCTCATTTTTTTCCAAAAATAGTTATTCCACTTTCAAAAATAACGGCTCAATTATTGCTTATTTATAAATTTTACAAAAAAATTTCCAAAGAATTTTCCCAAAAATTTTCAAAAAATTTCATTTGAAAATTTCTTTGAAAAATTTTTTGAAAATATTTTGGAAAATTAATAAATAAACAATAATTGTTCATTTATAAATGTTTATATAATATAATAAAAAATATGTTTGCTTCAAAAAAACTCGTCGAGTTGTTTGTTTCCCCAAACTAAAAAGGCCTCGAGCGCAAAGGGTTAAATATTAGGAAGTGGGTTTTCGTGGACATTTTTCAATTCTATCAAATCGATCTTCGGTCCTCTACTCGAGTCGATGGTTGCGGTCGGTTGTAATTTTTAGTTTACTGTATTATTTAGATTGCAGAACTGTTAAAAGTGTCGGTGAGGAATTGTGAACGATAGTGTGGTTAGAATAGAGCAACGATCTGAGTCAGACCAATTGATATATTCTCGGATGATGTCCAGAGGAGGAAACAAAAAGTGTAGAAATTTTTGTCAAGGAAAATATCGGCTTGACTTCTTGTCTGCTGGGTCAATCTCGTCAATAAACTCGGTTCAAGTCAGGAATACGGCAAGCGGATGTGAGTTATTGGGTAAGTTTAGATGATGCTTCATACTTAACGCGTGAGTAGTACTTTTAGTAAGATGTTTAGTAGTCTTTCTGTGCTTTCTTAATCTGTTCCAACGTACGTTAATGTTCTTTGCTTTTTTCAGGCCGTAAACGTTGTTTATTTGTGGCGCTCTGATGTAGAATTCCACAGAATCACTAGTTAAATTCTATTATTCGATTGATTCTGTGCCTGTTTGTAGTTTATTCGTAGGGAGTTTGTAGAGCTGACGACCGAGGATTGGAAAACCGTTCATTTCATTCGACTGTTAGAAATAAAAGTTTATAGTTTGTTGATATAAAACAAATTGGTTCCTTTTTTTAAAAAAACGAACTTTCTCTAAAATATATATAAAATCAATGAACACGAACAATCGAAAGTGTATGGAGACTGTTTTGGTTTCGTGCAGGCTAGGTCAGGTGACAGATAAAGGACTAAAGGAATGCAGTTCTATAAATAAACAAAAAGTAATTAACGTTTACACGCTGCAAGATAAACTATTCGGAGAGAATTGATAATCTATGAAAAGATACGGTTTTGTTTGCAAGGTATGTTCAGAAAAATAACGTAATTAATTAAACCAAATTATATATCGTAAAACAGAGTATTCGACAAATGTAATGTCATTGATTTCTATCCATCCAGATGTATTGTCCATCTCCGTCGCCATCATCGGTCCCTGAAGAACATGTTTGTCGTGTGAGTCTCATCGCTAGTTGCTCATCTTTTGGTTACGCTGTTTCATAGATGGTGATTCTGACATTTTACAGTTTAGGGATTTAATTTTTATTGTCGATTTGAATATACTTCGTCTATATTTAGAATATTTTATTTAACAATCTATGGTCTATTTTATACAAATTATCACTTAAATCGTTAAAATTCAACGATTGAATAAAAAAATTCATGGATTAATTTTTTAACATCAATTCAATTGTTAATGAGAGTAAAAGAGATAGAACGAATAGCACTAAGTGTATTCAAACAAAGAACAACATATCTGATCACAAATTTTATGAAAATGGTAATTCCCTTACAAGGAATCAAAGCGAAACATATAAGGAATGGTATTTTAAATATTTACTGTGGAAAATTCATCGATAATTACAACTGGAATATTTTTAAATTTTTTGTATATTTATTAAAAATGCTTCGATTATAATTGAAATAATTAATCATTGTATAACGTTTTTATTTTGAAGAAAAAACAATTTTTAATATTTATATTAAATTTTGTATTAAGTGAAACAACCGTGGTCGGCTTCAACTGCCTTTAATCTATGGAGAATGGATCGTACTCATTTTTCGCAATACGTCTGCTCGATTTTCTCCCATTTCTGTAGTAAAACTTTTTTTAAAGAAAAACTTATTTCTATCAGTAATGTTATGTTTTCTTATTGCAATTTCCAAATGGCTCGACAAATCTTCAATCACATTTAATCTGGCGATTGTGGGGATGTTTTTTCTAACACTTTTCGACATTTACATAAGAGCCAATTCCGTACTTTGTTTACATTGTGTTTTGGGTCATTGTCCTGATAAAATTTAAAATTGTCGAGTATGCCTAGCTTTTAGGCATTAGTTTTTAAATTTCTTTAAAAAATATCGAGAGAAACATTCTAATCCATCGGACCTTTAATAAAACAAAGATTGACAATACTTCTCGCTGACACGCATCTCCAAACCGTAACTCTACCGCCTGCATGTTTCATTGTTGAATGTAAATTCTTTGGAGTCATTTTCATATTGAGTTTTCTTCATACATTTATCTTGCCATCCAATATAAATACTGTATGTTGAATTTACTTTTGTCTGTAAATAATATTATTTTATCAATAGAAAGTTTCTTCTTAGCTACAATATTCAATCTGGCGGTCAATGTTTTACTTAATAAAATACAAATGGTTTCAGGGTTTAATTTTTTGTTCAAATACTTTTGCATTTTTGATTCCAACTGGGGAGCTCCTGTTTTCATATCTTGTACTTTTTTACACATCGTAAATATTCAAGACTTTTTGAGTGCTCACCTTAGTCTTATTTTCTACTTGTTGACTCTACACCGTAGCATCGCTTCTGTCTACCGTTTTTCCAATTTAATATAATGATTTTACATTGGTAAAATGGAAAATCGTTCGTTTTCTTCCTTCAATAGACAATCGACCCCTTTATCGACCCATGTCAAACGTTTCAAAAGTAAAATTCACTTCTGACACGCGGTTTTTAAATAAAAAGACAAAACAAAAATATAATATAAATTTAAAATCGTATGTTTTTATGTACTTATCGTTACACTATTTACATGCAAAAATAATAGACGTGTGAGTTTCATGTTGAGTTATTTTTTTGGTAACTTTTTAGAAAGATAGTTTTTTCTTCAAAATCAAAACATTTTACTATGATTAATTATTTTATTTATGATCGAAGCATTACTAATAAATTCACAGAAGACATAAAAATATTTCAATTGTGATTATTAATAAATTTTTCACAGTAAATATGTAAAATATCATACCGTATGAGTTTCACTTTAGTTAACTGTGTGTGTTTTCGATGAACGTTTTTGATTTTTAAAACAAATTATCTATCTCTTTATACATATATACATATATATATATATATATATATATATATATATATATATATATATATATATATATATACACATACAGTAACTAAATAAACTATTCATACCCTATGAAAAAAATGTTTCTCTTTAAAATAAATATATTGCTAATGAAATTTATTTTTGTACTGTAAACATATATATGTATTGTATATATAAAGAATTACAAAATGCCAATTAAATCGAGTAACTGTTATTTAAAAAATATATTTTTTACTTTGAAGACACGAACAAACTATTTGTACTCTTAAATATTTCAACATTTTTTATAAAAATTCATGGACTAATATTTAGTTTATCCTCCCTTTGTTTTATTAACGACTTTTAAAAGTTTTTTTCAAGCTCCTAACTAAATTTAATGACATATCGTCATTTAGTTCTTTCCAAATTTGAAAAATTGTCGTTTTTCATATTTCTTTACTAGTCATTTCCATACTTTTCGCACTCATTTATCAATTTCAGTCCAAACATTCTCAATGGGGTTACTATCTGGCCTTTAGGGTGGTTTAATAAATAGATGTGTGGTATTATATAAAAGCCAAGTTTTAGTAATAAGAGCTGTGTGTTAAGGTATGTTATCTTGCTGAAAATAGTAATCCTTCTTCAATCCCAATTTAGTCGCACTTTTTGCCAAGTTTTAGCATAAAATATCGAGATAATTACATTTATCTATTATTCCACCTATTAATACAATATTTCCAACCTCGATATACGCCATACAACCTCACACCACTACACTACCACTCCCATGTTTAATAGTAGGTTTAAAATTTTTGATATCGAGTTCCGTATTTTTTTCCCGTCAAACAAGAGAATTATCATCCGAATCAAATACGTTCAACTTGCTCTCATCTGAGAAAATAACTTTTTTCCAAAACAAAATATTTGTGTTTACGTGTTCTTTGGCAAAGTTTAAGCGTTTTGCGCGGTTTGTTTTATTTATGTACGGCTTTCTACGTGCTACACGTGCATTGTACCTATACGTTCTTAAAACTTTATGACAAAAATCAGCATAAAATGTTTATTACAATATTTATTGAACACTGTTGTAATATCTTCGACACTATTATGTAGACTTTTTTAAGTTCACGAACTAAAAGCTTTCTTGTCCCTGATATTACTCTTGGGCGTTCCATATGATGCCTAATAGTATTAATAAATTCATATCTTCCAACTTTTTTTATAATATATTGAACAGCAGACTTGCTCCTTTCTATTATTTTTCTAATTTACAAATAAGATTTGCTTTCATTATGAAATTTGAACCTAATTCCTTTTCTTTAACGCCGATTTCACAACTTTTGCGTCCTCATTTTGAAAAAAAACGCGTTTTATGTACTGATTTGCTGTGTTAACTATTAGATAAATGGGCCGTTTTTTAAAAAAGTGGAATAACTCCATTTTTGGAAAAAAATTTAATGACATTGGTTGTTTTGGAACTGTGGCTGATTCACTTTACACAAATGAATTTTAACCCCAACACCACAATAATTTAAAGTGTTCAATAATCACTTATTGTTCACTTATTATTTATAATTATATAATTTATAATTATATCGGCTGATGCATTTCGATGGCGAAGCCATCTCGTCAGACGATGATTATTAAACACTTTAAATTATTATGGTGTTGGGGTTAAAATTCATTTGTGTAAAGTTAATGACAATTTTAGGTAGATATAGATGTGCTCTTTTTATATTTATAATAATACAGGCAATAATGGTGTACAATATTGTCATAAATATATCAAAAGAAATTCACTGTATAATTTTATCACAAGAATATTATATTAGAAGGTGGAATAAGTACATTTATTCATTACTTTGAGATATTTGAAAATTATTCATATAAAAAAAATTCAAAATTGTTTGGAAATTTTTTTAAAAAGTTTTTAACAATTTTTGGAATTTTTTTTTAAATTTTTTGAATAATTTCTTTTCAAAATTTGTTTAAAATTTTCTATAAATTTTTTTTAAATTTTTTTGTAAAATTCATAAATAAAAATAATTGTTTATTTATAAATTTTCATACAACATAACTAAAAATATTTTAAAATCGATTTTTTGTTTAATTTAAACGCAAACCTTTATCTCAATTTATGAATGCATGGAGTTATTCCACTTTCTATTTTAACGTTTTTGAGATAAAATTATACAAACAATTCTATTTGATTAATTAATAGGTATATTGTACACCTTTTATTGTGTTATTATAAATATAAAAAGAGGACATCTATGTCTACCTAAAACTGTCATTAACTCATTTTTTCCAAAAATGGAGTATTCCAATTTTAATTTTAACTGCTCATATATACGTTTATAGGACGAAAAGAAATTTCGTAAGTTATATTTTTAATGTATTTATTGTAAAGAGAAATGTTTTTTTGTATAACGTACGATTAGTTTATTTTGTTACTGTATAATAACGACATATTTGTAAAAACAAATACTAAATTAAAATAACCTGCAAAATCATTTTAATTAACATTTTCAGTCATAAAAATTATTATTGTAGTGGAGCGAAATTTTGATTTACAAAAATACATTAAAAAACTCATCATTATATTTATTTTAAATAAAATAAATGTAAAATAGTTACAAAGATATCGATATAACCTAAAACAGTAATCTAACATTAATGTTATTAATTAATTTCAGCACAAAAATCTTCCCTTTTTAAATATATTATATTCACTTTAGACATACACTCTTCTAGTTCATAGAACGACTTACATTTTACAATTCATTGAAATGTCGTTGTTCAACTCCCGTAAAATCGGTGCATCGTTTCTATCGAGAAATTCGCTCAAAATGTACAGTTCATCGACATAAAATCCGTACTGAATTCTTACAAACCACGCGCATCGACGTATCAAACGATAACTTTTATCGACGGGTAGACCTCTAAACGTCAAAAACGTCCATTGTGGCGCTTTTACGTTGCAAATTCGTGCCGTTGAGGCAATACGTCGATCGACGATGACCTCCTCCTCGTGAGATATACTCCCGCAGGTGTTATTTACACAGTGACGAGCGAGAGCGGTTTACTGGCGCACCGATATTCTATTCGCACGTCGACGAGATCGGAAACGTCTGTTGCTTCACACGATAACGAAGAAATACGCCACGCACCTCGACAACCACAATTCAAATGACGGCGAGTAACGTCGCCACGATAGCCACTTTTTTTTTGAAACAGAAGAAGATAAAACGTCGGTTCGCGTCTCGCTTCAATTGACTTTGATCCATCCTCTTTTTCCCTGTAAGAAAGTCGACGACGTCGTCGTGCCGTACTCACCGGGGATGTTTACGTCGAGATGGCAGTCGAAGAGATCCCCCCCCCCCGGTTCGTCGAACCATGATATGGGACGCTGGGAACATAGGATACGATAAGCCGCTCGGTAACAAATTAAAAAGTTAATCTAAATGTGCGCGTCGTAGCCGGTTGTACCAAAATCAATGTCTTCTTATTTATATTGCCTTGTAATAATGTATGTTAAATAAAAAGAATTTTAAATTGTTAAACAGGTTTGTGTTTTTTCGTGTATTTTCATTTTCAGGAAAATTAGTTTGATTTTAGCTGTTGAATCAATATGTCATTTGTTACGAAGACCGCCAGAATCGATTGAATATTTTTTCCCATAAACAGAGTGGAATTTTAGATTGAATATTGTATGAAAGCATGAATGGCCAACAAGTCGATTGCGAAGCGATTTTTGGTTGATCATAGCGGACAGGAGACGATTTCAACAGACAAACGCAACTTAAAAAAAATTTAAATGCAAAACATATTACCGCAAAAAATTCTAACACATTTAATATTAAAAAAAAACGCGTAAGAAAATGAAATTATAACTCTACAAATTGATCTAATCTTATAAACCAGATATCTTGAAGATTTTTGGAAATACGTCAATCGACAAAAGTATCCCAATATCACCAAATGTAACGAATATATCTACTCTTGTTTTGGATCTACATACTAATGTGAATCGGCTTTTTCATATTTAAAGTTCACGAAGACTAAATATCATTTCTTATTTACTTATTCTCATATTAAAGATTCATTATCATTATTTTTGTCTGAATACGCACCAAATTATGAACGTTTGGTTGGAGATATGCAGACGCAGACTTCCCATTAATGATAAGATAAGAAAATAAAATTTAATCTTTATTTTTTTTGTGGCTACTTTTCAGTTAATAAATATTATTAATGAAATATCATGCTAGTTTAATACCCCCTTCCCCATTGTCACTTATTAGTACACAAGACAAATGTTTGAATGTGTTAAATGTCAAGGTTTTTATAGGTAGATCGCTACACAGTTTTAAAGAAAAATAGTCGATCATATATTCAAAATTTTGTTTCTGATATTTGAAAAGAAAATAAATTTAACATGTAAAAATAGTAATTTAATTAGTCCAGTGACGTAAAGAGAGAATTAAATGTTATTTAAATTTAAGTTCCTAACATAAATGGTATATCTGTAATAATTTTGCAAAATTACAAAAAAATTAAAAGAGACATCAAAGTTTCATTTGCGTCATTTTAAAAAGACATTAAATTTTACAAATAAAAACAGTGATTCAATTTGTACAGTGACATCTGTATGTTTTTGTCTTTCAAGATGAATAAAAATTCAGAACATGCTGTATTTAAATTTACATATGAAAATATTTTATAAAAATTGCAAGAAAACCAAAACAGATTTAGAAATTTCGTTTGATCCGTTCAAAATGACGTTAAATATTAATTAAGAAGTGACTTATCAAATTCATCCATTGGCGTACGTATGGTTGTAGAAACCTGTTGACAATGATTTAATTCTCTCAGTTCTTCAACCTATGGTCCGTGGACAGATGCCGGTCTACGGAAATTTCCTGGCAGTTAAACTTTAATAATTATGACAATAAGGATCCTCGTAAAGGTCACCTCTGGATTATTAATCCCTTATTGGAAAATATAAAATTATGCATACTTGATCCTCGTGAAAAAGAAAAGCTGATGAATTTGTCTTCTGACGTCACTCTGGTGTCCAGACATAAAATGCAATCATTGTCTCAATTCCGAATATCACTCAAAAAAGAATATCCATCCATCTCTGAGTTATAAATATACCAAATCGCTGATCGTTTTTTCGACTTCCTGTTTGCACGAAAAGACTTTTTCAGCCATGTCAGTAATAAAAACCAAACAGAAAAATCGAGTGGATGTTATTGCAGTGCTTTGTCTCTTAAAAACAGTGCTCCTCAGCCACGTATATCAACTTTTTTAACCTCTAAGCAGCGCTATGCGGTTCCGATCTGATGTACTGCGAGTCCCACCATACTTTCCAAATTCCAAATACTACAAAACAAAGTCCTTAGACTTGCACTACACGCTCCCAAATCCACGCCAATTCCTGTCCTTCATGCACGTGCAAGTTTAGAAACAATAGATGACCGTGAATCCAGTGTAACTACCCTCTATCTTATCCATGCTAGTCATCATGAAAATCCCTTAATCAGCCGCCTCGGTCAACACCCATCCTACAAGTCTAAGAGGGCTAAATCCATTATTTTTCCTTCTATGACAAAATATTATAAACCTCCTCTCCTTCGCCCAACCGGTACAGCGCCTCGACCGTCACCAGAGTATTAGATCATTCCGAAGAATCATCGGGAAGTCGCATCGTCAAGTTTACTTTAATTAAATTTCACAGCATCCACAGTGCTTGTTTAATTTAAGTTTATTGTTTGTGTTTGTATAGTTTTAAGTTAATTAGGTTGTTCCTAAATAGATTTTTTGAAAATTTCCTGTATGTTATATTATGTATCATTATTATTTTTTTTCTCCTCAACTCTTATCTGTTTACAGCAGTGTTTCCCAACGTGGGGCCCACGCCCCACAGGGGGGCAATTTGATAGTTAAGGGGGGCAATTTAAAAATGGACTCGACACGACTTTAACCCTTTCGCTTTGGGTTATTTAAATGCAATGATAGATATCGGTGACAAATTTAACCAAAAAATCAAAGATGAAAAAGATGTAAAAGCTATGCCACTCAGTAACAATACTGTTAGCAGAAAAATAGACGAAATGAGTGAAGATATTGAGAAACAACTTGTTGAAAAGCTGAAAACAAGAAATTTCTCAGTACAAATGGATGAATCAACTTTGAGAGACAGTGAGGCAGTATTGATAATCTATGTAAGATATATTGATGAAGGGCATTTTGCTGAAGAAATGTTGTTCTGTAAAAGATTAGAAAGAACCACTACCTCCAAAGATATATATAATAAGTTAAAAAACTACTTAGATGTCAATGATATACCAATGAAAAATATAACATCTTGTGCTGCAGATGGCGCCCCTAATATGATGGGCAAGAAAAATGGCTGTTAAAAATTGATGAAGATGCGAATCCAGAAATGATTATTGTACATTGTGTTATTCATAAGGAAAACTTGGTAGCTAAAAATATCTCGCCTGTTCTAAATGAAGTACTACATGCAGTAATAAAGTGTGTTAATGCTATTAAAGCTAGTGCCAAATGTGAGCGTCTTTTCAAGTTATTTTGTGAAGAACAAAATGAAGACCATGTGAGACTTTTACTTCATACTGAAGTAAGATGGCTATCCAAAGGAAACTGCTTGAAAAGATTTATGCAACTGTTTGATACTCTTAGTGATTTTTAAGCGACAAACCTGAAATGAAGTATCTGTTAACAATCGATGGTAAAGCATTTGTAAGTTATTTAGCCGATATCTTTGAAAAACTAAATATATTAAATAAGCAACTTCAAGAACCAAATAAAACACTCGTCGATGCAAAAGCAAAGATATTTGGTTTCATTACCAATATAGAGTTATATCAGAAACATATTAACAACAAAAACTTTGAACAGTTTCATTGGCTCCAAAAATGTGAAGTAACTGATACCGCTGTACTTGTTATTGTCAATCATTTGAATATTCTATCCGCTGATTTAAAAGAAAGATTTTCTGATTTAAAACAAATTGATTTCCCAACATGGATGATGCAGCCAATATTAGTGGATTTGTCTGATATATCAAATATGCAGTATCAAGAAGAACTCGCAGAATTGCAAAATGATGAATCAGTAAAAACTTTATTTAATATAAAAGGAGCGATGGCATGGCTTTGTGAAGAAACTGAAATTAAATACCCAAATGCAACCAAATGTGCAAGAAAACTTTTACTACCGTTTCCATCTTCATATTAAGCTGAATGTGGATTTAGTGCTGTAAATGATTTACTGATAAAAAAAGAAATCGACTTGATATAACACAACGTGGAGACTTGAGATTAAAGCTAAGTAAATTGGAACCTAATATAAAATCTCTGTGCAGCAAGCATCAAGCGCAAGGATCGCACTAAATGAATATAGAAAAATCAATATTAAAATTATTTTGAATTTCAGTTTTTCATTATATGTTTTGAAATTTCACTTACGATGTTTTGATAACAATTTCATAGTGATTTCTTCCTAAAACTTATCATTTATATTTCTTAAGGAACAAAACAATTTTTAAAGGTTAAAAATTATGTATGGGGGAGGGGGCATAAAAATTTTAGAAATGTTAAGGTGGGGCATGGCCTAAAAAAGGTTGGGAAACACTGGTTTACAGTATAATATTTTCCTTAAATAAGCAACTACATTTTAATCTGTATCTTTGTGCACTATTTTTGTACTTATTATTTCATTATTAATAAATTTACTTTATTCATTCATTCATAAGCAGCAGGAGATATCACACTAGCTAAAATTGTAATATTATAACTTTGGCCATAATAAATAAAATACTACCGCATTGGTTCTGTTTCTGTTTTGGCCGTCAGCCGGTCTGCGCAATATGTCATTTTTTTGCCGGTCCGCAGGTGTAAAAAGGTTGTAGAACGCTGATTGAATCGTTTTATAAATTAAACTCGGATTCTTCGATTTATATTAACGACTATTGTATTCGTTTACGTACCCACTCACTCGTGGTGAAATGAGTTTCGTCGCTCATAATTAAATTTTCATAAAATGCTATATTGTCGTTATGAAACATGTTTTCACTCGATTCACGGCGAAATGCGCGGTTATTTTCTTGGAAATATTTGTGCCACTTGGATTTTGTACAGAAAAATACGAATCTTTCCTAACAAATTTCCATGCAGTAGTCGGAGAAATCTCAGTTTGTTGGACACGATATCTAATAGACTATAGACACGATATCTTAGACTTTCATCAACACTTTCTCTTACAATATTAATATTTTATTGGGTATGTGCTGTACGAACTCCATCAGATTTCGACACATCTTGTAGTGTATAGAGGGTTTCGAAATTTTTGATCACATGTCGTATTTGTTTCTTTGAAAAGACATGATGTACACCAAAAAATTAAAATGTGCTAAGATGAACAAAAATTCGTTCAATATTTAAAAGAAATACATTTAAAACTTAATCAAAAAATTATGTTTTAACTTAGATTTAATTTAAGATCAATAAAATTTGTTTTTTCTTATACTCTGATTTTTTTTTTGAAGAAAAGATAAGAAATAACATTAGGTTCCACTGTATAACCATTTTCCAAATATTTAAAATATTCAGTACATTTAAAGACAAGCAATATTTGGAATAATTAAGATCCAAAAACGATAAAAAAAATCACAAATATAACATTCTAAAAATCATTCATTAAACTATTAGTTATCAATTTTCAACAATAATACAGAGAATTAATGCAATTCAACTTAATACAAATAAAACAATGATTGAAACAATAGAGATCGTAATTATAATTGAACAATGAATTGTAATTAAAACTGAACAATGATAAAAGACTGGAATATAATAAATTTCAAAAATTATTCAATAAATTAATAATTATCACAAATGTTCAACAATAACTGGAATACTTGAAGTTATTAAACGATGATAGATACGATTAGGATCGAAAATATGACCATTTTTCAGATATTTAAAATATTAAATATAATTCAAGACAAGAAATAATTGTAATAATTAAAACTCAAAAACAATTGTTATGATAAAAGTTCACATATATAACAGAGTACAAGATAAGTGATTAATTATGTTATACACTTTAAATAATATTCACAAATAACACTAGATATACCAAAAATTGATATAAACCTATTTCTACCAACCAGTCATTTTACCCGTTGGTATTTATACGAAATTCTAATTTTTAATTAATTAATGCAAACAATAATAAACAAATAGCTTGTAATAATATGAAATTATATTTTTTACTTAAATATTAAAATAATAGTATGATAAATGGTAATATTAATGACCCCCTTACTTTATTTCTCATTTTCCTTAGCGCAATTTGAAAATACTTTAAATGTAATTAATTATTCCAAATCTCAAGCATAGGCACTCTCAGCTTTATGGTGATTGGTTTGAAGATCCTTTTTATAGAACTATTTCCATGTTCTTTCCCGACAAGTTCACAGGATCGATGAGACTGTCACGAAATCACGACTCGAAGAAAAAATGCCAGAAGATCCGACAGTAACGTAAAAATTATATATAAAGGATAAAGAAACTATTAAGAAGTACAAAATCGAACAGATAAAAATGATCGACAAAGATTTAGATTCGAGTAAAACAGATTAGGAAAATGTAACGATCGAAAATTTTAATTCAAACGAAACAGACCAGAAAATGTTAATCTAAATCTAAATGCAGGTCTAAATATAAATGCACATGTTTATATATATATATATATATATATATATATATATATATATATATATATATATATAGTAGTATATACGAGGTTGTTTGATAAGTCCGTGTAAAAATAAAAACTGCTTCATTTTTTTGAATAAATCGTTTTTATTTTTCAACATAGTCTCCTTTTAGGCTTATACACTTCATCCAACGCTGCTCTAGTTTGTTGATCCCTTCCGAATAATAGGATTTGTCCAAGTCTGTAAAATAGCCATTCGTTCCTGCAATCACCTCCTCGTTCGAATAAAATCTTTTTCCCGCGAGCCATTTCTTCATATTAGGGAACAAATAATAGTCCGATGGAGCCAAGTCTGGAGAATAGGGGGGATGTGAAACGATTTGGAACCCTATTTCCATTAGTTTTGCAGCCACAATTGCTGAGGTGTGAGCTGGTGCGTTGTCGTGATGAAAGAGGACTTTTTTGTGGGCTAATCGGGGACGTTTTTCTTGCAACTCGGTTTTCAAACGATCCAATAACAATGAATAATATGCACCTGTAATGGTTTTACCCTTTTCCAAATAGTCGATAAAGATTATTCCTTGCGAATCCCAAAAGACAGTCGCCATAACCTTCCCGGCCGAAGGAATTGTCTTCGCCTTTTTCGGAGCAGATTCCCCCTTAATAACCCATTGTTTAGACTGCTCTTTGGTCTCAGGAGTGTAGTGATGTATCCATGTTTCATCTACAGTGATGAAACGACGCTTAAAGTCCTGCGGATTTCGCTGAAACAGCTGCAAACCGTTCGTGCAACACTTCGCACGACCTCGTTTTTGGTCGATCGTGAGCAATCGCGGCACCCACCTGGCGGATAGCTTTTTCATGTCCAAATGTTGGTGCAAAATATTATGTACCCGTTCACACGAGATGCATACAGCACTAGTAATCACACGCACTTTCACTCTTCTGTCATCCATCACCATATCATGGATTTGATCAATGATTTCTGGAGTGGTGACCTCAACAGGGCGTCCAGAACGTTCAGCGGCTCTTGTGCTCATATGGCCACTCCGAAAATTTTGAAACCACTTATAAACCGCACTAATCGAAGGTGCAGAGTCACCATAATGTTTATCAAGCTTCTGTTTAGTCTTCTGAGGCGTTTTGCCTTTAATGAAGTAGTGTTTAATCAACACGCGAAATTCTCTTTCGTCCATTATTTGACAATCACTCGATTTCCTTGATTCCAACGATTGTCAAACACAAAGGAATAGACCGATATGGCTGAAACTTGATGTGTGTTCTTCCAAGAGGTGCTACTAATTAAAAATAACCTCGATATGCACCAGTGGTGCCATCTTTCGGAATTTACACGGACTTATCAAACGACTCTCGTATGTGTCTTTCGAAAAAGTGAATGCAAACGTAAACGTATATGTATATACACGTATAGAAAAAAGGATTGTTTATGAGAAACGTAAGAATTTCTAAATTTAAAATAAACAGTCAGATTGAACAGAACAACAACAATTTTCAGGAAAAGAAAATACAAATACACAAATTCACCGAACGGTTTGTGTCTGATCAGCACAATCTTGTATTCACTACATAACCCGTTCGACGCGGCCCGGCGAAAAACAAGTTTTCGCACACACTTGGCGCTCATTCAACGTGTAAAATTCGCACGAGATGTGGAACGTACATCCGCTAACGATTTACGAAAACTTCCCGAATTATTCGACATGAGCTTGATGCAAAAATCGACGAATTCAATAACACAGAACTGCACTATGTACCGCCGTGAGAGAACGGACGAACGTACGATCGAAGCCGGTCGATGTCACGAGACTCGAACTAGTGTTACGCAAGATAGCTGTTCGCTTCGCTTTAAAAACCAATAAGTTCACTGATGCATAATTAGACAGATATTTATTTATGAACATCGCATTCATTTATATATATATATATATATATATATATATATATATATATATATATATATATATATATAATATTGAGGTAAGTAAATAAAATATTAAAAATAATTCAAGTCCAAAAATTATTAAAAAATTAAAATCTCAAATTTAGTCACTATTCGAATATTTAAAATATTAAAAAAAGTTAGAGTTCAAAAATGATTAAAGAAATTTGGTTTTCAGATATAATTATGATTCTAATACTTAAATAATAAAAAAATATAGTTGAAAAAATGAATAAAATAATTAGGATCTCAAATATAATTATTATTCAAATTGTTCAAATATCAGGTGTCCAAATTTGAGGTTAGGAAGTAAGTTGACTATTATTTGATGAAATGTCAAATATTGAACTGTCATTATTTAACATTTGTTGATTAAAAACTTGGGAAATTTTACTAATACAACATTACATGCTTGAACAGCGTATTTTAATAATAAAAAATCACTATAAAAATGGTGAAAATGTTGCAACGTCAATGTGTAAAATTCGTGCATTTTTTTCTCGTAATCAAGTGACTTCGAAGCCTGCTGTTCGTAATTCAATCGAGAAATTTGAACAAAATGATATTGTTGGAGACCACAGACTAAAAACATGCTCACAGTGGTCGTTCAGCTGAAAATATTGCTGCTGTACGTGAAAATATTGAAGAACACCCTCAGACATCGATTCGTCGACGTTCACAGTAATTAAACATTACAAGAAGCACCTGCATAACATTTTACGAAAATATTTGCATATAAAGTCCAACTAAAACGAAAGCTGAAGTCATCCGACCATCATTTACGTCATATGTTTGTTAATTGGTACCAAGAAAAAAGCACAAAATGCTAATTTTTTAAACAAAATTATCTTCAGTGATAAATCTCATTTTCAGTTAAATGGTTATGTAAACAAAGAAAATTGTCACGTATGGGGAAGTAAAAATCTAAAAGTCATTGTTGAACAACAATTACATCTTCAAAAAGTCACTATTTGGTGTAGTTAATGGGCTGGAGGTATCATTGGTCCATACTTCTTTGAAAATGAGCGAGGTGTTTATGTTACATTTAATTCAGTGCGTCACCAAACAATGATAACAGATTTTTTGACCGGAACTTGAAGATATTTATATCAGTGACATATGGTTTCAACAGGATGGTACCAAAAGCTATATAACTTGTGCGGAAATTGATATACTAACAACCAAATTCAATGAACTTTTAATTTCTCGTAATGGTGATATTAATTGGCCGCATAGATCTTGTAATTTAACACCGTTAGATTTCTTCTTATGGAATTATTTGAAAGTCAAGGTTAATGTTTACAAACCAGCTACGATTCAAGAACTAAAGGATGAAATTTGTTAAGTTATAACTGAGATACAGGCTCATTTATTGCAAAGCGTCAAAATTTTGACAAAAGAATGAACATCTATCGACGTGGGAGTAAATGCCATTTAGCTGGAAATGTTTCTATTTTATTTTATTAAATTCTATTTTTTTCTATTTTATTTAAATTGTTTCTATTTTACGTTAATATGAATAAACATGAATTTTTAATTCAACAATTGTAATTTATTAATAAATTATTTCTTATCCTCAAATGTGGACATCTTTTATATTCAGTTCATTATTTCTATTTTATTTTAAAGATCTATCTAAAATCAATCAATTATGTATAAAAGTTTCAATTAATTAAAAATAAACATTTAATATGAAATATATTTTTCTGGTAATATATCTAAATTCACATTTAAACTTATACACGTATGTGTGAACATGAGTAGCTGATAAGTAATCTGTTTTCCTTTAATACAAAATGCAGAATACTAGTATTTGAAACGAATGTTTAATTCATGTAATTGGATCACAATTATATGAAAAATTAACTAAAAATTGGTCTAAATGAATGCAATATGTAGAATGAAGTAGTGGTCGTATGAGTGAAATTGTGTTCCATCATTGATGCCAATAGAATATGCTTAAAAATAAAAAAATATAACTAATTAATTAAATATTTCTTATTTTATTTCTATTTAAACTTCTAAAGCATTTGTTGTAAAACCCCATATATACAATATATGTATTTATATTTCCAAAAAGGAAAGACATTTTATTTCGTCATAACATTTGATCAAATATGAATTTTATTGTTTGAACTTTATTTTAATTATTGTATTTTCTATTCTTATTACAAAGAATAATACAATTAAAAATAAAATATATTGTGTTTATATATATATATATATATATATATATATATATATATATATCATAACCATCATCATCATCAATACTCTACTGGATGAAGGAATCTCCCCAAATCCTCTACTTCGACCGATCCAGTGTTTTCCTCATCCAATCCATTTCGACGAATTTCCATATTTATCTGTTTTCTATCAGTCTTTTCTTGAGCTTTCTTATATATCTAGAGTCCCAATCAATAAATTCCCTTGTCCATCGGTGATCCCTTCTTCTTGATACACGACCGGCTCAATTCCATTTCAAACTTTTCACATTTTCCATAACATCCGTAACCTTTGTTTTCTCTCTAATCAATTCATTTCTCTTGTCTATTCGTGTAATTCCCATCATACATCTTTATTTGGACGAGGAGAGGTCGTCCATCAGACCTGTAGCGGCTGGCGTCCCGCAGGGAAATGTGTTAGGGCCGGTGCCCTCTTTGCGGACGACGTTGAAATCATGGCGTAGTCATGGCGACCGAGATGTTTCCGCGCAAGGCTGCATACTCATCTCGATGAGCTCGATGTGTTCTACCGAACGTGGAGGGTGAGAGTGAACGTACAGAAGAGCGTGGCGGTCTTCTTTCAACCTCCTCTATATCGGAAGAACCGTGAGCCCAATCCGCTCGTGTTAAACGGAACCGTTATGGAGTGAACAAAGGAGGCCAAGTATCTTGGTGTTATGTTGGACAGGGACTTGACCTTCAAGTATCAACTGAGTATGTAATCTCGAAGGCGCAGGAACAGCTCTGCAGATTGTACCCGCTGCTGCTAGGAAGTTGAAGCTATTGCGGAGGAGTAAGCGTATGCTTTACCTTAGCTGCATTCTACCGACTATGACGTATGTGACTCCAGCCTAAGCATACAATCACAAAAATGTGAAAAAGCTGCAGGTGTTCCAAAATAGGTGCGCTAGGTTAATCACCAACGTGCACTATTTTGTCAGAAACACCACCCTTCATCGCGATCACCGGCTCCCTATAAAAGATGAGTTTGTCCGTGGACTAGCCCAGCGGTTGTATGGTCGAACGGAATGTAGCGATAACCCCCTAATCAGGGCGTTGGGACCATCGACCTTGTTGATGAGTACTCCAAGCACAAGCGGCTTCGTCTGCTTGTTCCGTTTGGGGTGGTCACATAAGATCCGTGAAACATTTAACTTGACCAGTAAGAGGTCACCCCGTGGTGTCCTGGAGCTTCCCTGGTCAAACATCGCGAAACAGTCCTAGTACAACTAGGATTCGAGAAATGCTCCTCAAGTGATTTTTCAAACCGTGCGTCAATCAGACATTTGCGCATCTAGAGTAACTACTTCTAGAAAGTACATCCTCTAACAACTGATCATTGAATGGTCGTTGCCACTCACACGAGATCATATATCTTTCCATATTCCTCAGTGTTATTTAGCACCTCTGAATTATTCCGACATTCAAAATTCATATTTATCATTACTATAGGTAAGAACACGTAAGATATATTGATTTAAAACTTTTCTATTTAAACATAGAGGCATATTCAATTCTGTGATATGCGAATTCCTATCAAACTGATACCATTAAATTTTTATTTTCCTGTTCACTTTATTCATAAACGTTTCTTTTAATGAGTTATCCCAGATATACATATTTTTCAAGTTCTTCTATTTCTCTTTCTTCTGATTAAGTTCATTTTTGATTTAAAATGTCATTGATCAATATCAATGTTTTGTCAAAGTTTATCATAACACCTATCTTTTGACTTTTTTATTCAGTTTTTTTATTCTTTTGTCAAGTTTATCTAGGCTTGTAAAGCAAACAATAATATCATAAGCAAATCTTAATTGATTAAACATCTCTCTATTCATTTTTATTCCTTTAAATAACCAGTTAATTTTCTTCGTTATATCCTCTAACGCAGATATAATAATTTTGGTATTATTCTCTTACCACTTTTATAATTTTAAATTTTCCTATTTTTTTTCATCTATTTGCACAAAGGTAGCAGCATTTTGTTAAATATTTCTTAAGAATTCAATAAATATCTTTTCAATTTATTAATTCTTTAACAATTTATAATATATATATACAGGTAACCCCCGTATAAAACGGTTGTTACGTTCCTAAAAAATGCCGTGTTATGCGAATCCGTGTTATACGAAACAAAAAACTAATGGAAAAAAGGAAGTTATGTTCCAAAAATTAGAAAAACATATTATTATATTTTTATAATTAGGAGAAATATATTTATTAAAGCAGTTTTCATCAAAAATATTACATATTAATATGTATTAAATAATGTTTTCTTCATCATCACTAATAAGCACCATTTACCGAGGGCGTTTTCTTTTTGACGAGATATCCTCATCCTCTGAACTTTCTTCAGCATTATCTTGATTTCTATACTCTACTTTTCGCAAAAATCTATTATTTTAGATTGCTTGCTTTTAGTTGAGAGAAAATTTTTTTTAGCGAGTTGAAATGTCTTTTAAAGGTATTTTTTTATTTCGGCCAGACATAGCTCAGGGCTACAAATTCTTTCACAAAAATGAAAAAAATAATTACCATTTCTAAAAAAGGTTGAATAATACGCACTCGAAAATTTTTAACTTATGTATAATGTAGTAAAAAGGAAAACACAAAGTTTTAAAATGTATTTAATACTCCATGAACAAAATGGATTTCAAATTCTAATAAATTTCAAAATTCTGCAGATAAATCTAATACGACATACACGCTCAAATGAAAAATTTCCAAGGAGATTTTTTGTGCACTTAAAAGCACTTATTTCGTTCCGTGTTGTATGGAGATTTCTGAATGAAATCTAAAAAAATATACACAAGAAAAGATTTCTAAAAAACAAAGTTGAAATTAGGTATTTTTTAAATATAAGTGAGGCGATAAAAATGTAAGTACAGATAAGAATACCAGTCGCATTTTTTAACAAATAAAACACTTGTGTATTTTTTCAAGAAAACGTTTATCTGCAATATTTACCAATAAACACGTAGATAAACATATTTGTACATCAATTTAGAATTCGCTATAATTCATCCACGATAGAAAAAAAATCGAAATCAAGAAACATATTTACTAGAATTACTGACTAAATTTTCAAACGAATGTGCAAAAAAGGCTTATACTAATTTTATGAAAATAACTGACGTACATTTTCAGTCGCACGAATGTACAATATTGAATAATCTAGAAAAAAAGTTTATTTTTCGTTACATTAATTGAATAATACGTTTAGATAGTTGCATATATAAGAGAAGGAAATATACAAAACCATGCTCCTTTTTTGAATAAAATTTTAAAAAATGCACAAAGATCACAAGTCTACTTTACATCGAGTAAAACATTTAAACATTTAATTATTTTTTATTCAAATTTCATTATTTTATCTTACAGATGCATATGTAAGGCAATACAAAGAAGAAATAATAAGATATGCAAAAATATTAAAATTGTACTGACAAATGTTGTGTCACATTTCAGGCAATAATTAGTTATTCCAACTAGGGGCGGTGGTGTATTGTATAGGGGAAAATCTGATTGATCGTGAATTTTAATCGAGTTATTTCAAAATAACCCAATATAAACGCAATATTCGTGAAAGAAGGTTATGTTTTGTGTTCGGTTGGATTCGGAAGATATTGTGTATCGTAATACACGATATCTTGCTGAAATCAAACGAAACTGTTTCGATTGATCGCTATTGACAGTAATTACAAACGCTGGAGGAAGCATTGCATATAAAACAGCTACAAATATCGAACGAAAAACGTAAAGTGATTTATTTGAGAATATGAAAGAGAATTTATTGAAATCGGAACGGGAAGTCTTGGCGCACCCGGCGTATTATCCATACTTTGATTACCACTTGCTCCAGTCGATAAGACATCGACGTCGTTTCGAAACATGCACTTCGAAAACTTTGACGAAATCGAAAAATCGATCGATGAATCAACTGCTTTAAAATACAAGTCGTTTTTTTATAGTGGAAATCATTTGTTGTTAGAAAAGTGTCAAAAAGTTGTAATAAGTAATGGAAATTATTTTTATAGAAGCAAAATTTGCAATTTTTAAAAATTTAATGTTTCTTTTGATAAAAAAGCTCTTCAAAATCAACCGAAACGCTAAGTAATAAAACTGTCTGAAGTTTAAAGAAGAATCCATAAATACACTATTACTGCCAAGGTGTCTTTAGAGGAACCACTAGGTCAACCTATATATAATGACATATTTGAAATAAAATACATAAACAAGTTTGTACAAAAAAGACAGTATAATCGGCCATTATTTTCTACTACACTTCAACATCTTATCATCAAAGATCTAATGCCTTGTTTAAAGAATCCTTTTTTTTTCGAAGATAAAAATAATTCGATTTTATCGACACATTTTTCTTCCGGCAAGTAAATGTTTCAGTAATCTGAATAGGTGATAATCAATTGCAGCCACGTTCGGTGAGTAGGAGGATTGATACGGCAACACTTTCCATTCGAACGCTTTGATTTTCTTCTCTATGATTCTTGCTACATGTGTTTTCACGTTATCGTCCTATAAGAAGGCGTCCTTTCTATCGATCAACACAGATTGTTATTTTGAAAGCTTATACCGTATGATATTTCTAACTGCTGACAGTAGATTTCAGCCATTATCGTGTCTTCAGGTTTCAACAATTCAAAGCAAATCAACTGATGGAAATCCGACCGAATAAATAAAAAAGTCTTTTTCAAAATCAAACCGAGATTTGAAGTTGGAACTGACATCGAATTCGTTGAAAACCATCGCTTAGTTCGCTTGAAATATGTGTGTAGGATCCGTTTTTCATTTCCAGTTACAATTCTATGAAAAAATAAGCTCTCTATTATGAAATTTCAATAATGAGTTATAAATCATTATTCTCTGTTCTTTGTTGGCCGAAGACGGTTGTTCGTGAGAAATCGATTTTCTCATTCTCTATAAACTTTTCCAATCTTTCCCAGATATCTGTCACACGACAATTGTTGAGCATGTAGATTGGAGTTATCGTGACAATTCCTCAATAATCGATTTTCGATCTAATTCGGCCGGTATTCTACCTCGAAATGTATCAAAAAGGTCAACGCCAATTTCTGCAAATTAATGATATTTTCTGCAAATTAATGACGTTGATATTTGCAAACTTCGAACACATCACCGTAGATATTATAATTTCTTCTAGTCGTTTTAGCTGTTGTTGCATTTAAATAACAGTGAAAATTCGCAACATTGAGTGTTGTTTGTGTTTATCTGATAGTTGAACTGCATCTATTTAATAATGACAATTGAAACAATTTAACAATTGAGACAATTAAATATTTTACGCGTTCAAGACTTTGTCGTGAAATACGTTGTAAATCAACTACGGACCATCTCTGAAAATAATTAGTAGAACCGTTCTTATTTATAAGAAATTTGAATAATTTGACTGAAAAATATTTTCATCAAGTTTTCTAGAGTTTTCTTTTCTGTAGATAAGAATTGAGTTAAAAATGTATTTATTTCGAAATGAAACGCTTATTACAGAATTAAAATTTAGAATCGGATTCTAATCGATTAAAAAATTGTTATTCGAATTAAAAATATCACAAAGAAATCTATACATATATTTATATCTACTTTACATTTTTTTTATTTTTTCCATGAGATCTATAAATAAAATACAATACATTATTCAAGTTGTTAATCTAAAATGAATATGAATTGAAGTCGATAGATAAAATCATTACCAATCGTTTGTTCAAATTTCAAGTGGTCTCATTTTGGGTGGGACGTACGTTACAATAAAATAGATAAATGCGCGTTTCGAAACCTAGTGTAGCATTAACTTATCAATCATAAGTTCTTACCTACATGTTAAGAGTTATTGAGTCGTGGTGTAAGTTAATTATCTTTAAACATTTTATTGTATTTCAATTTGTTAAATACGTCTTGTTAGTTCTTTTGATTTACACTTTGTACTGTTATAAAAATCAACAATCGTAGTGAATCACCAATTCCTTCAAGGAAAATAAGCTGTCTGTCCTAACTGAGCCAATTAAACGGTAAGTGAAAAAAAATTTTTAATTTTCATAGCATGGAAGAAATAAAAAATTATCGTTTGTCTACATCGTAACTAGCAAAATAATTATTATACAATATTTATGAATCAGCTCGAACTTCTACTTTAACGATTCAGATTCAGTGAATAATCTTTTTCATTTGACTAAACGTGGATGTCCTTTTTGATCTAAATTAAAAAACGTTCGTCGGCGACTAACATCATACGAAAATATTCGAACTATTAGTATTTAGTATTTGCAACACTGTTGCATGCCAATTGCTTATAAAAAAAATTCTAATTTTTTATAAACGAGACTTACTATTTTTTGAAACAGCAAAAACGGCTCGATAATTCAAAACTGAAATGAACCTTTTATCACGAAATGTTCTTCCGACGAGCTCACACAAAAACCGTTTTATTTTGCCACGTACTATAAACACCTATGACTTATCGCCTCATAAATTTTGATTTTCAAAATTTGGATTTTTTTCTTTAAAAGAAAAAACATTACCGTTAATTTGTGTAGAAGAGTTCATTTCTTTCGAATCTAGAACAATTTGAATTTTTGTAAATTAGTATTCCACAGCTCAGTGGACATTTTGTTAAATGGCGATTTGTGGTCGATGAATCGCCTGTTGTGAATTCTCTCTCTCTCTCTCTCTCTCTCTCTCTCTCTATATATATATATATATATATATATATATATATATATATATATATATATATATATATATATATATATATATATATATATATATAATTTAAATATAAAGAAAGAGAGAGAGAAGGTCATCCAAATGTGACGTCTTGATTATTGTTTTATTAATAAGAAACAAAAGGAACTAAACACATGATTGTTTTTAATACAACAGAAATCTAGGCCAAATAATATCTAATGACCAAATAATAATGGCCAAATAATATTGTATATATTTTAGGTCGTAGAATATTAAATGGCAGATTTTTATATTATTTTTGATATACTAATCCGACATTTTATATTAAACGACTTTATATATATATATATATATATATATATATATATATTTATATATATATATATACGAGGATGGTCCCAGAAGTATCCGACCCAATAAAGAAAAACAAAAATTTTGGAAAAAATATATTTATTTTTCAACATAATCTCCTTTCAGCTCTATACACTTTACCCAGCGATGTTCAATAAGTTCGATACCCTTTTTTAATAAGAACTGTCTTGCTCCTCAAAATACCCATTAACTGCCGACATCACTTCTTCATCGTTGGGAAATCTTTGACCACTGAACCATTTTTTCAAGTTTGGGAACAGAAAATAATCCGAGGGGGCTAAATCTGGCGAATAGGGTGCATGAGGTAGCAATTCAAACTTTAATTCATTAATTTTGGCCATTGCAATAACGGATTAATGAGCTGGTGCATTGTCTTGATGAAACAACCACTTTCTTCTTAGCCAAATGCGGCCGTTTTTGCTTGATTTCTTCGCTCAAACGTTGCAATAAGTTCGCATAATACTAGCCATTGATAGATTTTCGTTTCTGAAGATAGTTAATGAAAATTATCCCACGCGAATCCCAAAAAACCGACGCCATGACCTTGGGTGCAGATGAAACGGTCTTCGCCTTCTTTGGAGTCGGTTCTCCCTTTTCAGTCCATTGTTTTGATTATTCTTTTGTCTCGGGTGTGAAGTGATGGACCCATGTTTCATCCATGGTTATGAAACGGCGCAAAAATTCTGCTTTGTTGCTGTGAAACTTCGCTAAACACTCAATTGAAACATTTTCACGACACTGTTTTTGCTCGAGTGTGAGCAAACGCGGTATCCATCTTGCACACAGCTTTCTCAGGTCCAAATTTTCAGATAATATGCGATGTACCGCACTTTTTGAAATGCCTACTATATCCGCTAGCTCGCGCACTTTCAGTCGACGATCATCCAGTACCGCTTTGTGGATTTTCTTCACCATTTCTGGAGTCGTCACCTCATTTGGTCGACCACTGCGATGCTCGTCTTGGCAGCTCGTACGTCAAATGTCGATATGACGTACATATTACGTCGTGTGATTTTTGCTTATACATTACGGTCCGCAGTATTTCGCGCTAGATTTTATATAGAGTTCGGCGAATTTTGCAAACAAATGCACAAAAATAACTTCTTAAAATTGATGTAGTTCTTAAACCAATCAACATTATTTTTTTATCTAATGGATATGGATTTTTTTAATATCTCTATTTTATTCGATGAAATAACAAACGTAATAAAACCCAAGAAATATTCCTTTTCAAAAATTATTAATATTATTAATAAATTTGTTAATCAATTTAAGAGTTTTACTATAATATTAATATGTGTGTGTGTCTAAAACTTTATAAAAAATGATTTCAAATACCAACTCGCTGAGAATGCTTAGGACGGATTTGCCACGCGCGCATGTGAATTAATTGCCAGCGCAACTGGTTAATTAATATTTCGATTAGTCTGGTTTCAAATAGTTTGGCTAATTAGTAAAACCAATTAGCCGAACTATGCGAGGTATTCCTATATATATATATATATATATATATATATATATATATATATATATATACTACTCGTATATATATATATATATATATATATATATATATATATATATATAATATATATATATATATATATATATACATGGCAAATAAATCATGGCACATATGGGTAACATAAGCAATTTATTGATATAATTCAATGAAGTCGTTAAATTGAAATATATATATACTTAATTGAAAATAAATACAATGAATATATTTAATGAATATTATATTTATTTTCAATTGAATATATATTTTTTTTAATATAAGGACTTTATTGAATTATATTAATAAATTACTTATGTTAACCATATATGCCATGACTTATGTGTATCAAATGAATTTTCACCCCTACACCACAATAATTTAAAGTGTTCAATAATCACTTATTGTTCACTTGTTTTTTATAATTATATAATTTATAATTATATAATTATATCGGCTGATGCATTTCGATGGCGATGCCATCATTGTCAAAGCCTTTCAGAAAGGCTTTGACAATGATGGCATCGCCATCGAAATGCATCAGCCGATATAATTATATAATTATAAATTATATAATTATAAAAAACAAGTGAACAATAAGTGATTATTGAACACTTTAAATTATTGTGGTGTAGGGGTGAAAATTCATTTGTGTAAAGTGAATCAGCCACAGTTCCAAAACAACTAATAATTATGTGTATCAGTGTATATAAAATGAAATATTTTTATTTTATTTATATATGCAACGATTGCTTATAAAAACTGACAGAAAAATATACCTAGTTATGTAACAAAAAAATTAGTCAAATCAATGCCACGGAGTTTTAAAGCAGTCAAAGATGCTAATGACTATGCCACAAAATATTAATTTTATGTATTGTAAAGGAATGTTCATAATTATCATTAATGCACGCTCAATTTTGTGTGATTAAATTTGGAACTTTTTTATAACTTTACTGAATATAGAGTGAATACGATGATATTGTTATGTCTTTTTAATGAAATTGTAACTGACAATAAGCATTTATTACAAATATGCACTTTTTATTTAAACAAAGATATTTAATTCCGTTAATATACGAATAAACGATTATAATTTATAAGTGTACGCTCAATTTTGTGACTAACTGTATATATATATAAATTATCATAACGTTATTAGAAAATTTGAAATAAAATTTAAAGTAAAAATCTTATGAGCAAATGTTGAAATTGATCATTTTGACTGGTTGGTGAATCTACTTAATTAAGGCTTAAAATTATAATAACGTTTATTTTTACTCATTTTATTAGAGTGAAGAATTGTATCGTTAAAAGAACAAATCAAAAGACAAATGCATTAATATACCTCTGTTATGTAACAAAAAATTTTAAAACTAATATAATGTCAAATCAATGCCACAGAGTTTTAAAGCAGTCAAAGATGCTAATGACTATGCCACAAAATATTAATTTTATGTATTGTAAAGGAATGTTCATAATTATCATTAATGCACGCTCAATTTTGTGTGATTAAATTTGGAACTTTTTAAATATAACTTATTTCACTGAATATGATGTCTTTCAGTATAGTAATAGTATGCAAAAGACGTAGACGTTATCCGTGTACAGTGTGTTATGATTTTATAAAATTATGATGAAAATTTATTCGTTTTCGTTTGGAATTTCTTCGATTTCCACTGCTTCTCCGGTGGTGACTGAGTAGTATAAACTACAATTGGTTTTTGAATAAAATTATAGACTTTACAATTTTTAAGCATTTATTACAAAATATGCACTTTTTAAAAATTAAACAAAGATATTTAATTCCTAATTAATATTTAATATAACGAATAAACGATTATAATTTATAAGTGTACGCTTCAATTTTCAAAATGACTAACTGTTCATATATTGTGATAAAAATTAATCTCAAAACTAAGGTTTCGTTATTTTTTTAATACCACGAAAATTTGAAAATAAAATTAAAAAAGTAAAAATACTTACTGAGGTATACGTGCCAAATGTTGAAATTGATACATTTAATTGACTGTTATTTTTGTGATCTATTTAATATTAGGCGTTAAAAAATTAATATATAACGTTTGATTTTTTTACTCATTTGTATTAGAGTGATAATAACGACATCAAATAGTAAACATATCGTTAAAAGAACAAATCAAAAAAGGGTACACAATGCATTAATATTTTTACCTATCGTCTAAGCATGTATGCAAATTCAAATCTGGCACTAAAATTTGTACTCACGTTCCGTCTCTATTTCCGTCATATATTCTCTCTTTCCGCGTCAGTAAATTTTTTACCCTAAACGCGACTAAAGAAGTTACACTTCAAAAAGGAAATATATAAATAGATAGTCCTAATGAGATTAAAGGAAAGTAAAAAGTAGTAAATGGTAGCAAGCACGTAAATGTATGTCTAACCCTTCAGTTTCATTTCGGCTATTCTGTTGAAGTACGATACAGTAGAGCAGTGTTTCCCAACCTTTTTTAGGCCATGCCCCACCTTAACAGTTATAAAAATTTTATGCCCCAACCCCCCATACATAATTTTTAATCTTTAACATTTTTTTTTTTCACTTAAGAAATATAAATAATAAGTTTTAGGAAGAAATCACTATGAAATTGTTATCAAAACATCTTAAGTAAAATTTCAAAACATATAATGAAAAACTGAAATTCAAAATAATTTTAATATTGATTTTTCTATATTCATTTAGTGCGATCCTTGCGCTTGATGCTTGCTGCACAGAGATTTTATATTAGGTTCCAATTTACTTAGCTTTAATCTCAAGTCTCCACGTTGTGTTATATCAAGTCGATTTCTTTTTTTTATCAGTAAATCATTTACAGCACTAAATCCACATTCAGCTAAATATGAAGATGGAAACGGTAGTAAAAGTTTTCTTGTACATTTGGTTGCATTTGGGTATTTAATTTCAGTTTCTTCACAAAGCCATGCCATCGCTCCTTTTATATTAAATAAAGTTTTTACTGATTCATCATTTTGCAATTCTGCGAGTTCTTCTTGATACTGCATATTTGATATATCAGACAAATCCACTAATATTGGCTGCATCATCCATGTTGGGAAATCAATTTGTTTTAAATCAGAAAATCTTTCTTTTAAATCAGCGGATAGAATATTCAAATGATTGACAATAACAAGTACAGCGGTATCAGTTACTTCACATTTTTGGAGCCAATGAAACTGTTCAAAGTTTTTGTTGTTAATATGTTTCTGATATAACTCTATATTGGTAATGAAATCAAATATCTTTGCTTTTGCATCGACGAGTGTTTTATTTGGTCCTTGAAGTTGCTTATTTAATATATTTAGTTTTTCAAAGATATCGCACAATGTACAATAATCATTTCTGGATTCGCATCTTTCATCAATTTTAAGCAGCCATTTTTCTTGCCCATCATATTAGGGGCGCCATCTGCAGCACAAGATGTTATATTTTTCATTGGTATATCATTGACATCTAAGTAGTTTTTTAACTTATTATATATATCTTTGGAGGTAGTGGTTCTTTCTAATCTTTTACAGAACAACATTTCTTCAGCAAAATGCCCTTCATTAATATATCTTACATAGGTTATCAATACTGCCTCACTGTCTCTCAAAGTTGATTCATCCATTTGTACTGAGAAATTTCTTGTTTTCAGCTTTTCAACAAGTTGTTTCTCAATATCTTCACTCATTTCGTCTATTCTTCTGCTAACAGTATTGTTACTGAGTGGCATAGCTTTTACATCTTTGTCATCTTTGTCTTTTTTGTTAAATTTGTCACCGATATCTATCATTGCATTTAAATAACCCAAAGCGAAAGGGTTAATTAAAGTTAAAGTCGTATTGTTAAAGTCGTGTCGAGTCCATTTTTAAATTGCCCCCCTTAACTATCAAATTGCCCCCCTGTGGGGCGTGGGCCCCACGTTGGGAAACACTGCAATAGAGGGTATCTTTTTTTATCAAACGCTTTATTCGTATGTTTGGTTGACTACATATTATGACGCAAAATATATTCAAGGACGACTAATATACATGACCGTACATAAATTGAAATATGGTGGCTGATGTCATGTTCGTTTTTGTGAGCTATGGTTTTAAAGAAAACGAATTGCGAGTGTGTGATGACGTTTAATGAGACGTGAATTCAGTGTTTAAATCGATCATTAATTCTAAAAAGAATGATAAACGTGCGAATAAAATAATATAACGAATAAAAATAGATATTACATACGCGTGTATATTATCATCGTTGTGTAAACAATTTAATCACATGAGTTTTATTGGTTAGGTAGTATCTCTAGATGTGGATAAACGAAAATAATGAAAAAAAACTGAAACAATAAAATCAAATAATATTTTTTTTATAACGACGGGCATTCATACAATAATAACTAGTGACAGAAGATCGAAAGTAAACTTTCAAAGAGGATACGAGACAGAAAAACATAAATAAAAGACCAGTTCACAAGCTTTGTTCAGTGGATATCGGCGAAGATTCATCTGCTTCTAATAAGTTATGTTTTAAAAATTATTTTTTTAAAAAAATCGAGGCGTAACTCTGTACGTGTTTTGTTTTTGATTTTTTGATAAAATTTACAAAGTAATCATTCGAGTGATTTTCATCTACAGAGTAAATAGAAAATACGTCAGTAGAAATTTTGTCGAACTCTCGTTCAAATATAAAGCCGATTTGCTGTAGGAAGAACGTGTATTAAATAGATACTAGTAAATGTATATTAAAAAGTTTTAGTATAACAAATTGATCAATCCATCTGAATAGCCATAGAATACGTGAAAAGTTGTGCTGTGAATTATTGGAGACGTAAGTTATGTTTTTATGTATTATTTTGCTAATTTTTTTTCGATTATATCATGCGAATTCTTTTAATAATGTAAACGAATTTATTTAAATACACTTACATATACAGCTTTGCTCATATATATGGAGCGTCTTTTATTTTTATTTTTTAAAAAAATAAACATTTTTTTAAAAAAATACGGATTATATTTTTTTCTCTATTTCTTATTAACTTTTTAATATTTTGTTAAGTCCCCTTTGGCTTTTAGGACTGCAGCCACACTTTTCTGTATAATTTGAATTGAATTTCTGCAAAAATCGGGAGCTATCTTTTATTTTTCATAGCAGCTCTTCTTTCGTTTCCACATTATGTTTTGCAATATTTTTCTCTAATAGTGGCCACGCTAATCTTGATAGAATTGAAATCCGGATATTAGGGTAGGCATTCCAAAATGATAATGAGCTGACTTTATAACCATGTGATCGAAGTTTCTAAAATGTAGCAAGGAGCATACCTATACCATTAAATAATTTATCAGCAGACGGTCGTAACACTGTCGATAACATCGAGATATAGGTAGAAGAATGCATCCGCCCTTCACAACTCCTGCCATACACATACAGCTTCAAATCATTACAGATCCCATTTCAAATTTTACAGTTGGAACTCATGTACACAACTCCATGTGTACGGAAAATCTAAAAACTCAACATAATTTCTGTTATTTCTTGTTTTGTAAAATGTTATTCAAAAATACTTTTTATTTTCTAAAATATTTTAGATAAAATAGTAGCTAAGAGAATAAAGTCTTGCTTGTATATTAATTTTATCTGACAAAAATACAAATATTGGTTCAATGATCAGTCATCCAAATTTAATAATTTTTGGCTCACTCAAGACGCTTCCAAACGACGACACACACTACATTTTTTTACGCGACATTTCCAAACTAATTGCGAAACTGAACTTAGAAGTCAGTTCACAAGAAGTCTTCACGAACAGTCGAACTGAAGACATCTGATTGTGATAAAATCGGATTTAAACGACTATAACATACAAACACTATTTACAAGAATAACATTTACATCGAACTGAAAATTATTGAGCTATCTGAGCAAGATTGTATTTATTATTATTATTATTGAATTGAATACGGTTTTTAAACGACTTTAATTATTGTTTCTACTATTTTTTTACAAGAATAACATTTAATGTTTCATTTATCTTCTTTAATCTAATAATTTCACTAATTAATTCGCGGACGCTACAAAATCGAACATAACTTAAGGTAGTTGGTCTGTTAAAAATATGTAAGATTAGTCTAAAATTTAAATATAATGATCATAATATGATATTCTTCAGGAATTTTTTTGAAATTTTTCTCCATCCCGTTTTAGATTAAAACATGAATTGTGTCTTTAACATGAATGGTATAAATTTAAACTTAAAGTCATTGAAACTCCACTAATGATTTTAATTACTTGTTTTATATACTTATATTTTAGTATTATCATAGTAAAACAAATCTTCACAACGGTTTGCAAGTTTTTAGTTGAAAAAGAATTGTAAATGAATGATTTTCAAGTGACAGGCAATACGAATTTTACAGCCAGACGAATCACGGCGCAGTATTGTCTTGATGCGTGTGCTAATGTTTCATTTATCTTCTTTACGATCTAATGATTTCACTAATCAAACAATAATTCGACGGACGTAACGAAAATACAAAATCGAACATAACTTAAAACATAGACGTTTAAAATACCAAACCATGATTAATTAATAAATTATTTTGTTATTTCACTCTATAGAATACAATCTGTTTGTGAAATAAATTGTAAATAACGCCGATACACAACGATTTTCCAACCATTATTGTCAACTATCTGTAAATATGCTTTAGATCAGTGATCTTCCTTCGATTTGATTTGAACGACTAAAATCTGTATTAACGCATTGCGTTTATATGGCACGCGTCGTCGAATTCCGGTCGTGGCGGAAACAAACGAACTAACGTCTCGATAAATTTAACAATCGTGTATTTCATGCTAGATGACAACAAGCGATAATTTGTTATTTTAAGTAGATTCGTTTCTGATTGTTCTTTGTATTTCAATACGTTTTAATAAACGTACGAATGACGCCATCGTCATTTTTATTTTTATTTTCTTTCTAGCCGGATTAAAACTTGTGTAAGCGTACGAGTGAAGTGAATAACATAACGACGAAACGAGTTCATCGAATATTCGATACATAATGGATTGTCAGGGAACATTTGAGAAAATTGTCGTCTCGAATATCGATATAAAAAATTTAACACCGAGTGGCGAAAGAACGAAATCTGACGGAAATCTGTTTCATTGGCAACAACTAATGTCGATCCTCTGCAAGAGTATTGCCAACAATATTTCGTTCAATGTAACTAGCGAAATAGAAGAAGCGGGAAAATTCTATGACGTTGTGATATTTTACAAACGTGCCGAAAAAACTCTATGTAGATTAATACAAATAAAACATAGAAAAAATATTTCAAAAATGCTTACGTTCAAAGATCTCGCAGAAAATAAAAATTGTCAGTTAAAAACGTATTTCGATTCTTATGGAAAAATAAAAAACGACGTAAAATTCGAACAGAAGTACGCATGCGAGATCGAAGAATTAATTATATGTACGAACGTTGGTTTTGATGATGATCTTAAGAAACGCATGGAAGCAGTACCGGATTCGATATTTAACGAAGATGGTTTCTATCGTGTGAAGGAGTCGTCAGAAGCTGAATTTATAAAAGAGTCAAATGTCGAAAACGACAACGCGATTCGTGAAGAGTTTTTCCGTAAGTTGCGATTCGCTGTGAAACAATCAAAGGAAGATGATTTAAAAGATGATATCAAACATGAAATCTTCAAACATTTACAAAAACATCCGGATTATAACCCCACCACCGAGCTTGTTGAAACGATCTACGTTTCTTTATTAACAAAAATAATCGACTTCGATACGAACTCACGAGTTCAAGTTATAAATAATGAAAGTTATTTAAATTGGCTACAAGAGGCGTTCAGTTTAAGAGAAAATCAGTTGTCAATCTACCATAGATACAACGAATGTGTTTTAGCCACACGTCGGTTACGATTCGAAAGCGATTCTTTGGAAAAACTCGAACAGTTCGTTAACCACAATGAATCGTCTTTGTTGTTAGTGATCTCGTGTGCAGATACGATTTTCACCATACAAAAACTTATTCAGATTTTCAATGAACAGAACAGCCAGTTTTGTTTAATTTTCGATGAACAAGTCGTTGTGTCTGCGTGTAACATAATACGCAATTTCTTTTCAATAAATCGTTGTGAGTATTTGGTCGTCGTCTGCAAGACCAATGAGACTACGAAAAAAATGTTAAAAACGATAAAAGACATTCACGACAAAATAAGGGATTCGAATTTAAATACGCGGATCGTTCTTGTCTCGAATCCCGAAGTAACAATTGAAAATTATTCGTCGATTTTTAGTAATCTTGTAAAATTCGAAGACCACGTCGCATGGAATGATTTAGACAAACTGACCAAAGACGACATATTAAAAAGACAGATCGTTTTTCAGGGACAACTGATACCGTTCAAAAACATCGACATTTCACACGTCCACGATTTGATCAAAGATCAAGTTTTGTTCGATATCGCTCTTTCCGACAAATACGAGATAGGCAAGCCGTTTCACGATTCGAAAACCGACGACATGTCGTATTTTGTGCCAAGAGATGTTCTTGTATTCGACGATATAACAAATCCTTTTTATGTCCGTAAATTTGATCATTTGTTTGCCATCGAAAATATGGACGTGCCACTTTTCAGTTATTATATGTCGTCTAATCCGTCAAGAACCCGATCGAAATATTTTCGATTGAGCGACGAGACGGCGGAAGAGGAATTTCAAAAGATTTCTCATGATAATAAGGATAAGAACGTATCGTGGATTTATTTCGAAAACAAAATGTACCGTTGGAAACAAAGTAGTCGGTCGATTTCTTTCATCAAAGAGTATAGAGAAATGAATTATTCTAAAATCAAATTACAACCTCTTTCGAATTTCGTAAATAAATCGGTATTATTGATCGATGAGCCGGGAATGGGAAAGAGTACTTTCCTTTCTTGGCTAGCTACGCAAACGATCGAACGATCGCCGGATGTGTGGGTCATAAAAATCGATTTGAATAATCACACAAGATATTTTTTCGATTTAAACGAGAAACGTGAGCAGTTTTCTAATGAAAACGATGTTATCAAATTCATTACCAATACGCAGAAATTTGACGGTTTTGAAAAAGCGTTATTCGAGAGTTATTTTCGAATGGAAAACAAATTAGTCGTTTTGTTGGATGGTTTTGATGAAATAGCACCGAACTACAAAAAATTCGTCGTCGATCTTGTAATGATAATTAAACGTTCCAATAAAATCATAATTTGGGTTACGAGTAGACCACAAGATACGATGTATCTTGAAGAACAACTCGTTGTAGTTTCATATTTTCTTTCTAAATTTACCGTCGAAGATCAGCGGCACTTCTTCAAAATGTTTTGGGAAAAACACGTCGATAAAACGGATTCACGAATGAAGCGTCTTGACACATTTGTTGACCGTTTACTAAACGTAATTTCGAAATCCCTCTGTACGACTAACGATTTACTACTGACCAGTATTCCGCTGAAATGTAAAATGCTAGTCGATATCTATACTGAAGCGTTTATCAAATTCTACGGAAACGAAACCGACGACACAGGAATTCCAGACACCGTAGATATTTTCGACCTTTATAATCGTTTTATAGAGATAAAATTTAAAATAAATATCGAAGCGAAAAAAGAAACCGATATTATCAAACCGGAGAACACAACACTTGTCGATGATAAAATGGCAGAATTAACTTTAAAATATAAATTGCTTTGTTTAGGCGTCGTGTTTGGAAAAGAAAATGAGAGAACGTTATTGACTGAAGAGTCGAATGAAATAATCAAGACGTCTTTGTCCGATATCGAAAACGGTATTGATAAGTGCGGGATCGTTCGTTCGGTAGAGAACGGCATTCCGGTATTCGTGCACAGGACGTTTGCGGAATATTTTGCAGCTATGTATTTGAGGGACTTCGTCGGTAATACAAAGAATAAAACGGAAAAACGCGTCGCATTCATTAGGACAAAATTATTCGAGCCGGAGTATGCGGTAGTTCGTCGTTTCTTCGATCGACTAACAGCGGCAGATAACATCTTTAAATACGCAATTAACAGCGACAAGGAGCATTTGAGGAAAATATTGGAGAACGACCCAAATGCAATTCATCGAACAGACGAATTCGGACGAAATATCTTGCATTTGATCGCCGGTTACGACGACATCGAGGACATCTGTAACTACTTAGTCGAATCCGGTGCAGACACGACTCGAACAGACGAGTTGTTCGGACTGAAACCGGTCGAGTATGCAGCGGCGTTGAAAGTATGGGGAAACGTTAACGAACTCATCGTAGCAAACGAAAACGACGAAACGATATTAAGATCGATCGAAGACAAGGAAGAACTGATGTGTACCGCCGGAGAAGAGGGATGGACACGATTAGTCAAGTATTTGGTCGAAATCGGTAAAATATCAGTGGACACAAAAAATAAAGAAGGAGAATCTACGTTGTATTCCGCCGCATCGCAAGGCCACCTTGAAACATGCCAATATTTAATCGAAACGGGAGCGAATATTAAGAATTATTTATTTAATCGCAGTAGTTGGAGCAAAGAAACAGCATTTCACGTTGCCATCAGAGAAGGTTTCGTCGAAATTGTGAAACTATTTATAGAAAACGATAGAAACATAATCGAAGATATTTACCGTAAAGAAACACTCTTGCACGCGGCTATGGAATCCGGTAACGTAGAAATATTGAGACTTCTCATCGATCACGGAGCGAACGTTTACGTTAACAGTGTGAACGGAATAGGACAAACACCTCTGCATATAGCCTGGGAAGATACAGACATTGTTGTTATTGATATCTTGTTAGAACACGGAGCAAATATCGAAGCGTTAGATAATCATGGATTTAATCCATTAATGAACTATGTTATAAGGGGAAATGTTTCCGTCATTCGACATTTACTGGCGAAAGGGGCTGATATGTATCACTGTGATGAAGGTAACGATACGATCTTACATCATGCAATATTATATGGTTTAGATATATTGGAAGTGTTAATAGCGCATGATCCGAATATTGTGAAAAAAATACGCTTTTCAGAAACACTTCTGCACACCGCAATGATAACCGAAAATATAGAAATTATTGAGTTCCTCATTGCAAACGGAGCAAATGTAAATGGTAGAGACGAGAACGGTGAAGTGCCGTTGCATTGTGTTATACATTGCACCGAATTTGAAATCATCGATATTCTATTGAAGTCTGGAACGAACATCAATGTCACCAGTTACGATGGAAGCACGCCGTTAATAAAATACGTAGATCGTAGATCTGATAATTTTACGATCGTAGAATATCTGGTCACTTTAGGAGCCGACATACGTCATTGTCCCATAAACAACAGAACCGCTCTCCATTGCGCAGCAGCTGTCGGCAATCTGGAGATAATCAAGCTGTTTATACGACACGATCGAACCATCGTCGAGACAATCGCCTCCGCGAACACACTTCTACATGAAGCGATGAAGTACAGTAATACAGAAGTTATGAAACTTTTAATTGATCATGGAGCGGACGTAAACGGCAAAAATGAGAAAGGAGAGACACCTCTGCACATCGCCCACGAGTATACAAGTATCGCTGCCATCAAATTGTTATTAAAGCACGGAGCGGATGTCGAAGCGAGAGATAACGACGGAAAAACACCGATAATGAGGTTCGAAGATTGCAAATACATCAAAGCCGTTCAGCTATTACGGACCTTTATCGATGATTCAAAGAAATAATAGAAACAATAAACCAATATCCGTAAACGAAGCGAAACTAAAAAGGAAGTACATTCGACAGAAATGAAAAAAACCACAACAATGAAACGATCGCACGTTTTGAAATTCACTAAAACAATACGAACACTGTTTTTACTGTGGTGCATTCGAAACAATGTTATATTTATTTGTAAATATATATTTTTTTAAAAATTATTTTTGAATTTGTCTTAGAACAGAACGCCATAAAAACCAAAACAATCTTCGGTATCTTTTTTCCATATTTCCTTGTCATTTTTTTCATGAACGAACACTTTATTCCATGAAAAAGTATTTTCGTCCCGTTGTAGTTTTCGATTTTCAGTGCTATTATCTACATTCTTTTTAATACGTTCGATTTCATACTCTCGTTCTCTCACGATCGTATACAAAAGAGTGGATTTACGTAAAAATTTCTTTTCGAGAAGAGATCTTGTCATTGAAATATGCGAAACCTTCTTTGTTAGAAACGTAAGATACAGATTCTATTGTAGTACGTGTACAACATTTATACGATCGATCGTCGAGAGTTTTCCTAAACATTCAAATCGAAAGACTTTTACGAAAGTTAAAAGTTGACGTTTACTTTCGATGATACGACGTCAACGAATATCTAATTTTTCTTTACTGTGCATATTGATTTATAATTGAATAATTCTTTTAAAAAAAAATTCATTTTGATATAAAAACTCCAATCGAAGAAAATCATCATAAAATAATTGATTACATTATCGCGCATAAATCGCTTCAGAGATTCAATTTGTCGGAGAATCTCGGAGTAATCACATTTCAAAATATTCGAATAATCACATTTATTCATCTTCGATCCAATCGTTTCAACTCCCACAACAACCATACTCATTCAAATCATGAAAATCTTTTAACCTCGAGAATTCCTCGAGTAGAGATTTTTGCAGATGATAAACAACTATTCGACGATCTGTAACAATTTTAATTGGAAAAATCTTTTTTGAAAATTGAAATCCAAGTACAGTGGAAAAAATTATAAACACTTTTTAATTGAATAAAAATAATGACTTTTTGAGAATAAAACATTTTTTAATTAAAAAAACATATTCTTTTTGTCCCATACTATATGTTTTTTCCTAATACGTTTTTTTTAATATTTCACGTCGTCCAAAGAACCGGATATGCAGAAAATGTTTGTTTAACATTTTTACATTGAAAAAGATCGAAATTTGCCTTCACTACGATTCTAAGGCCGTTGCTGTTGTTCTGATTTGGGAGTGAAAAAATCGGATGGAATTATTGCTCGTTCCAGATCCTCATTAATTCAGTGCGTAGTAAAACCGAAAAAACTTCTTTGAAATCCGAACCTTAAATATTTACTGTCATACAGACTAATTCGACTTTTTTAAAGGGATCTTTTGAAAATTGTATATTGTCAGAAAATACAATAGTTTTTTCGTCTTTCTGCACAAAAAGCTTTTTCAATGTCAAATGAGAAACGACAATGCTATTTCGTATACGATTGATTAAACGATGTAGCTGATGAATTATGGAGTACAAGACCATAAATAATTTACGGGGTTGTTGTTTAATATGAAAATTTAAAATACCGTCAGGGTCTGAGATGATTCGGTTCTTTAACTTTCGAATAATTTTGCAGATTTTCTATTAGAATTTTCACGAGCGACGGTTGGAAGTGCGGGGAAGGGGAGATCGAAAAGTGATTCTCAGTGTAATGTGCGTCGGTGAAAAATTTGACGATAAGATCGACTCGGTGCACAGGTTATTGACGTTATGCAGAAGGACTCAGATGTTGATGATAGTAGATTTTAAGAGTGTTTATTTCGTATGATATTTTAGATTTAAGGAAGCGGGATTTCGTTTTTTACGACGATGAAGTGAGTGTGGTGTGTAAGTGGACTTTTTTAAATTTTATCGAATCGATTTTCGGTCCTCTACTTGAGTCCACCGATGTGGTTACGGGTATTTACGACTTTGAACGTTTCAAAGAAGAATTGGAAGTTCGAATCGGTTCGAATTTTTAGTTTACTGTGTTATTTAGATTACAGAATTGTTAGAAGTGTCGGAAAGGAATGATGAACGATAGTGTGGTTAGAATAGAGCAACGATCTGAATCAGATCAATTGATATATTCTCTGATGATGACCATGGGCGGAAACAGAAAGTGTAGAAACTTTTTATCAAGAAAAATGCTGACTTGACTTCTTATCTATCGGATCGATATCATCAGTAAATTCAGTTTAAGTCAGGAATACGGCAAGCGGATGTGAGATGTTGGGTAAGTTTCAATGATGCTTTGTGCTCGAAGCGTGAGTAGCAGTTTTAGTAAGATGTTAGTAAATTTTTTTGCTTTCCTAGTCTGTTTCAACGGATGTTATTGCGTTTTTTTTTTAGGTCGTAAACGTTGTTCCTCTGTGTATAATTCTACATAATCGCTAGTTAAATTCTATTATTCGATCAATTCTATGCCTGTTTGTAGTTTCTTCGTAGAGAGTTTGTGGAGCTGACGGAAAATCGTTCATTTCATTCGACTGTTAGAAATAAAAGTTTATAGTTTGTTGTTATAAAACAAATTGTTTTTTTTTTTAAAAAAACGAATCTTTACCAAAATATACATAAAATCAATGAACACAAACAACCGAAAGTGTATGAAGACTGTTTTGGTGTCGTGCAGGTCAGATCAGGTGACAGATAAAGTGCTACAAAGGACTAAAGTATCGCAGTTCTATAAATGGAAAAAAGTAATGAACGTTTACACGCTGCAAGGTAATTTAATAGGGGAGAAATAAAAATCTATTAAAATATACGGTTTAGCTTGCAAGGTATGTTAAAAAAAATTAATCATTTAAATTAAATATCGTAAAACATAGTAGCCGACAAATTCAAAATATTTTTTTCTATTCATCCAGATGTATTGTCCATCTCCGTCGCTGGCATCAGTTCCTGAAGAACATGTCGTGCGAGTCTTATCGCCAGTTGCTCATCTTTCGGTTATGTTGTCTCATAGATCGTGATTCTAACAGTTTACAGATTTGATACTTATTGTCGATTTGAATGGACTTCGTCTATATTTAGATTATTTTAAAATATTTAATAAACTGTGGTCTATCTTATACAAATTACCACTAGAATCGTTAGAATTCAACGATTTAATAAAAAAAATATCATGGATTGATTTTTCAATATCAATTTAATTGTTTATAAGAGTAAAAGAGACAGAACGAATAACAGTATATACTAGGTAATTACATAAAAACCGATTCCGTACTTTGTTTACGTTATGTTTTGGGTCATTGTCCCAATAAAATTTAAAATTGACAGTATGCCTAGTTTTTGAGCGTTAGTTTTCAAATGTGTTTAAAAAATATCGAGAGAAACATTCTAATCCATCGGGCCTCCAATAAAACAAAGATTGACAATACCTCTCGCTGACACGCATCTCCAAACCGTAACTCTACCCCTGCATGTTTTATTGTCGAATGTAAATTCTTTGGAGTCATTTCCATATCGGGTTTTCTTCATATATTTATCCGGCCACCTAATCTAAATGTTGTAATTTGAATTTACTTTCGTCTGTGAATAATATTGTTTTATCAATGAGAGTTTTTTTCCTAGCTATGATATTCAATTGTGCAATCGATTTTTCCTTAATAAAATACAAATAATTTTTGTGTTTCATTTTTTGTTCAAATACTTGTCCACTTCTGATGTCAACTGGGGAACGCCTATTTTCGTATTTTCTTGTAATTTTTCACACATCGTAAATATTCAAGACTTTTCAAGTGCTTACCCTGGTCTTATTTTCTACTTGTTGAATCTACACCGTAACTTCGCTTCTGTCTACCGTTTTTCCAATTTCATGCAATGATTTTCCAATGTTAAAATGGAAAATCGTTCATTTTCTTTCTTCAACAGACGATCGACTCTTTTGTCGACCCATATCGAACGTTTCAAATGTAAAATTCACTTCTGACTCGCGGTTTCCAAATAAAAAAGACAAAATAAAAATCTAAATTTAGAATCGTATGTTTTTATGTACTATCGTTACACCATTTACATGAAAAAATAATAGATGTGTGAGTTTCATGTTGAGTTATTTTTTAGTAACTTTTTTAAAAAATAGTTTTTTCCTCTAAATCAAAACATTTTACTATGATTAATTATTTTAATTATGATCGAAGCATTTCTAATAACTACACAGAAGACATAAAAATATTTCAATTGTGATTATCAATAAATTTTTCACAGTAAATATGTAAAATATCATACTGTATAATATTCACTTTAATTAATTTAATTGTGTGTGTTTTCGATGAACATTTTTGAATTTTAAAACAAATTATCTATCTACTTATATATATATATATATATATATATATATATATATATATATATATATATATATATATACAGTAACTAAATGAACTATTTGTACTCTTAAATATTTCAACATTTTATTATAAAAATTCATGGGCTAATATTTAGTTTGTCCTCCCTTTGCCTTAATAACGGCCTGTAAAGATTTATTCAAGCTCCTAACTAAATTTGATGTCATATTGGCATTCAGTTCTTTCCAAACTTGAAACAAATTTGTTTTTTATATTTCTTTACTAATCACTTCCACTTTTCACACTCATTTATTTATATTAGCCTAAATATTCTCAATGGGGTTGATATCCGGTCTATATAGTGACTTAATCAATAGTTATGTTGTATTATACAACAGCTAAATTTTAGCAATAAGAGCTGTGTGTTAGAGTTTGTTATCTTGCAGAAAATAGTAATTCTTGTTCAAACCCAATTTAGTCGCACTTTTTCCAAATTTTGGCGTAGAATTTCGGGATAATTACATTTATCCATTATTCAATCTATTAATACAAAATTTTCGTCCTTGCTAAACGCCATGCAATCCCACACCACTATGCTACCATTCCCATGTTTAATAGTAGGTTTCAAATTTTTGATATTGAGCTCCGTATTATTTTTTTTAAACAAGAGAACGACTATCCGAACCGAATTCGTTATACTTGCTCTCATCTGAGGAAAGAATCTTTTTTCGAAATGAAATATCTATGTTTACGTGTTCTTTAGCAAAATTTAAACGTTTTGCACGGTTTATCTTATTTATGTACGGTTTTCTACATGCTACACGTGCATTATACCTGTACATTCTTAAAACTTTACAACAAAATTCAGCATAAATATTTTTATTGGAATATTTATTGAACATTCTTGTAATATTTTCGACACTATTATGTAGACTTTTTAATTTCACGGACTAAAAAATGTTCCTGTCGCTCTGATATTACTCTTGAGTGATGCCTGTTACTAATAATAAATCCATATCTTTTAACTTTTTTTATAATATATTGAACAACAGACTTGCTCTTTCCTATTATTTTTCCAATTTGTATATAAGATTTGCCTTCATTATGAAATTTGAACACAATTTTGTGTTCCGTAACGTTTATTTCACAACTTTTGCGTCGTCATTTTAAAAAAAAGCGCATTTTCTGTACTGATTCGTTGTGTTCACTGTTAGATATATGTTAAAATTTATGTATGGTACACTGCTCAATAATATAAACGTAGAAAAATCCTCAATATAAGTTAGATAAATTACCGAAAATATTTGATTTTTTCTGAGTACGAATAGTTTATTGGATACTTATTTACATATCTTCAAAGTAAAAAAAAAATATATTTTAAACATCAAATACTCGATTGAATTGAAATTTTGTATATACACATATACATTTAGAGAAAAAAGAAATTTCGTAAGTTATATTTTCAATATATTTATTTTAAATAGAAACATTTTTTTGCATAAGGTACAAATACTTTATTTGGTCACTGTATATATTTATATGTCGACATATATTTAAAAACAAACATTTAATTAAAATAACCTGCAAAATACATTTTAAGAAAATCCTAAAAATTATTAGAGTATTAGGGCTATTTTTTTTAAAAAAAAAACATACATTAAAAAAGTCCGCCATTATTATTAATTTAAATAAAATAAATGCAAAACATTTACGATGATATCGATATAAGCTAAAATAATAACCTAACATTTACGTTATTAATTAAATAATTTCAAGACAAAATATTCCCTTTTTATATATATTTAAATTCATACATATTTATAATTTATAGAACGACATATATTTAATATAAATTCATTGAAATGTCGTTATTCAACTCCTGTAAGATCAGTGCATCATTTTGATCGAACTTAGATTGAAGTATACAGTTAATTAACGTAAAATCTGTACTGATTTTTTACAAACCAAACATCGGCATATCGAACGACATCTTTCGAAGACACGTGTTGACGGGCGGACCTGTAACCGTCTGTTACGGCACCCTCACACCGCAGATTCGTGACGTTGAAGCAACGCGTTTACCGACGACGACCTCCTCATGAGACTTACCCCCGCAGGTTTTCTCTTTAGTAACGAACATGAGCGACTTACTGGCACACCGATAATCTATTCGCACGACAACGAAATCAGAAACATCCCAGTCGTGATCGGACTGTGTACGTTCGTCGGATTCTTCAAGTTCGTCACTCCGTTCTTCTTTTTGAAACAGAAGAAGATAAAACATCAGTACGGTCTCGTTTCGATCGATTGATCCGTCTTCGTTTTTCCTGTAAGATTCTGTTGAAAGTCGACGACGTGGTTGTACTTACCGGTGATGTTTATATCGAGATGACGGTCAAAGAGACACCCCTGCTCTTCGAGCCGAAACATTACCTTTGGATCATGGGATACGATAAGCCTCTCTGTTACGAATTGAAATTCGATCGAAATGTGCACGTCGTAATCAATTGTATCGAAATCGATGTCTTCTTATTTATTATCTTGTAATTATGTATATTAAATATAAATAATTTCAAATTGTTGAATGCGTTTGTGTTCTTTCGTGTATTTTCATTTCCAGGAAAATTAGTTTGATTGGTATCATTTTAAATGTCGAATCAATATATCATACGTCATGAAGACAGGCAGGATCAATCGAATATGTTTTTCCACAAATAGAATGGAATTTAAAATTTAATATTGTAAAAAGTGTAAAAAGGAAGAACGCAAAATGGAACGCAAACGTATATGGTTAGTTGCGTACCGAGTTGTAATTTATATTTTTTTTATATTTTTATAAAATTGCAAAAAGAATCAGTGTATAGCACATTTTCTTTTGTTTTAGCCGAAAAGGCATTAATTTTTAAGATATAAAAACGATAATTTAATTTGTCCTATGACGTATATACAGCGGAAGAACTTTTTCTAATGTATCTAAGTTCTAAGTTTTCATGTGTAATAACTTGACAAAATTATAAGAAAACTAAAGCAGATATAGAAATTTCCTTCACTTCATTCGAAAGGGAATTAAATTTAACTTATAAAAACAGCAATTTAATTTGTTCAGTGACGTATATATATCTGTCCTTTTTTTGTTTAATGAATCCAAGTTTTGAACAAGCTATACTTAAATTTATATATGAAAATATTTTATAAAAATTGCTAAAAAACCAAAACAGATGTAGAAATTTCGTTTGAACCGTTCGAAAGAGCGTTAAATATTTAATAAGGCGTCACTTATCGAATTCATCCAGTGTCGTACGTTCGGTCATAAAGAATTATTGACAATGATTTAATCCTTTATCAATACACATGAATATCTATTCAATACACATGAATCGCTTTGAAAGTTTTTTTCTTTTAACATAATAATAATTTACAATTTATGGTTCAAGAATTTAGTTATAAAAATATCGAATTTGTACTTATGATATATCTTTTTTAGATGAGACTTATTCTAAAAAATTTTTAGAAAATATTTTTGTGTTTAAAATATTTATTTATTGATGGTTTTTATTGGTATTTAAATGATTGATTAAAATATCTAGATTCAGATTATAAATTCGATTTAATAGATCAAAAAGATCCTTAAATCATACTTTTCACGAATTATGACACAAAATTCCACAATTTTCAAATTTCCTGGAAAAAATCGAACTTCCGAGAAGAGAATTTCGGCGGGTCACTCTGCGCGAACCCCGGTTGATCAACGCGATTGAATCTACTAAAGTAAATCGTGTAAATATATTAGTCTCAACTTGTTATCCAGAATGAATTTAATTATTTTTGCATTTGTACGTGATCTATGCGTTAGTTACAAATAAACTTTTTCAGTTACCGCCATTTTTATATCAACTATCTTGTTTATTTTTATCGAACATTGTAAACAGATTTTGGTCAATCGTTAAATTCACTTTGATCGATTCAACCGCGTTGATCAACTCGAGGATCCGTATAAAGCGTTTCAACTAATATTCCATAGACCATCGAGCGACAAATGTAAGAGATGAAAAAACGCCCATTATAAATAATGAGCCAAATAATACATACACTTCTTCCTTATTCTTCTTTTTCATGTTACTCGCATTGACTAAAGTAGGTAAACCTCAATACCACGAAAATTGAACAATATTCTGGGAGTAAAGAAAATTACTCACTATTAAAATTACTGATTATTGAAAAGAATTTTAATAAAATGTAACATTATATTTGCGCTCTCAGTATTATATTGTCTGTGACTTATTTGAGGTCTATTTATTATTATTAGTAGTTTAAGTTTTATTAATTATATTATAGAAATCTAAATTACAAAATTAATGTTCTCTCTTATTTTTGTGATATTTGTTTGTTTATATTACAAAATTTTTTAAATATAACTTATCGATTAGACCTATTTTATCGTTTTTCCCCAAATTATAAGCACGTCTCGTGTCTTTTATGACTCACTGTATATATAAAAATACATTATTTTAGAATTACAATTAATAAAAAAAAGTAAAAAGTAATCACCATATTTTTTTCTGAATTGTAAAATTTTTCATATCATTATAACATCAAGGAAAACGAGTTATATTATAACCTAAAAATATTTAATCTAACTTAGTAATTGATTTGTTGATGTTAGTATAATGAAATCTGTTAACAAAAAGAGTGTTCATGCACTAAAAGCGTTTTTAAATACTCGTTTGCATTTTAGTAAAACTAGCTTTATTCAAATACTAGTGCTTGATTTATAACAAACAAATCCAAACGAAGATGTTTTATACTCTATTTAATCGATTGTTGTGTAATAATTAGGTGCAATAAATCGTAAAACGGTAGATTTTCTAAATAGAGGTTTTTCCAGCTTTTTCAAGGTCAAATCGATAAATTGATAAATCATCGATCACATGCAATAGTATAATATACTATAAAAATATTTAAAGGTAATTCGACTACAAAGAAAGAAGGACAAGAATACCAAATGAACACTGAATGTATTCAAATTGGTCGAGTAAAATAACATAGTTTATACTCGAGAACTGACTGAACACGTTATACCGTCATTGTCAGCGAAATCAGTTGTAGCACTGATAGTAAAAATTCATTTCCATGAAGGCAGTCAACAAATGCAGAGCTCTAAAAGAGTATTCTTACATTCAACGAAATAAATGTGAAGAAAAAGCTGTAATTTATAGGGGAATTTACGAATAAACATGAGTTCTATGGAAAAAGTTTTTGTTTTGATGAAAGCAAATTTTATTCGTTTAGTATCAATATATGAAATTTCGTTCGAGGGATACCAAACAGGAAACTTGATAAGAAATTATATAGTAGACAGTGAAGCATGAAGGAAGAGACTATCATGCGAGATTGCATGAGCCCAATTGATATCGGTGAATTAGTAATTATTGATGTTATTGAGGTTATATATATCCGAGCTTGATGCAACGACCCTACGGTCAATTGTTAGAGTATGCCTTGCGGTAATTACTCTTACTGCACAAATACCTGATAGACGCATGGTTAGGGGGGGGGGTTATATATATGACAACTACATTTGTTTATATAGTATGTTTTTTTGTAAATGTTACGAAACAATTTAAGTGTACCTAAACTAGAAATCCTAGACACTTTTACATGTTTCGACGAGGTAACGAACCCAAAACCAAAGTATGACTTGTGAACAATGCCCGAAAAGTGAAATACTGCTAGTATTCCAACATCTATTTAATTGGGAATTTATCGACAGTTTTGTGGGAAAAAATAGGGAATTTAAATGTTCGAATAAAAAATCGAGGATAGGAAATTTCAATAAAAAGGTCAGCAAGATATAATTCAAACACGACTACAACTCTGATTAAGTCAATGCTGAGGAATCTTCAAAGCTATTGTAAACGTAAAAGGACACAATATAAAATATTAGGTATTACTGATTTATTATATTCATATTTATTATATTTATAGCGTCGTAATTTCGCTAGTTGAATTATTGAATAACGGACAACAGATTTATTGTTTTCAAGCAAAATTTTGTTTAGTAAGGAAGCTCATTTCACAATGAATGGATTTGTTAATAAGCAAAATTATCGTCTCTGAGAGATGAATAACATGAGATGTTATTCATAAAAAAACCTCTACACACACAAAAAGTCACTGTTTGGTATGCATTTTAGACAAATGGAATCATTGGACCATTTTTATTCGAAAATAATGCTGGAAATGATGAAACTGTGAATGCTGAGCAATATCAATCAATGTTGAGTAACTTTTTATGATCAGAATTGAATGATATTGATGTGTCTCATATCTATATCTAGCAAGACAGTGCTACATCTCACACAACTCGAAGAAACATCCAATTTTTGCGATCGAAATTTCATCAACGTGTAATTTCACGAAATGCAGATTTCAATTGGCCTCCAAGATTATGCGATTTAACACTATTAGATTTTCTGTATTGTTTTTTGAAAAGTCGAGTGTATGCTAACAAGCCACACACAATTAATGACCTAGAAAACAAAATATAAATTGTAATTAATGAAGTAAATTCAGCAATATATAGAAAAGTCATTGAAAATTTCAATATTCGAATTGATACCTACAGATGCAATCGTGGGGGACATTCGAACGATATTATGTTCCACTTATAATTGTAATAAATCATACTTTCCAGAAAAAAAATCTTGAAAAAATTATAACTAATTTGTGTTTTATTAAAAATTATATTTTTGGGAAGACCCGATATTTTTCATATTTTCTTGTTGTTTTAATAGAGTGAAGAATGTTATCATTAGAAGAAAAAAATCTAAAAATTCTGTAATGTATGCATGGTTTTTACCAATTGTACGTATATACTATTCTTAAACTGTTTGGTGCAAAATTTAAACAAAAATAAATACAATAAAATTGATTTTAAGAAGAGATAGAGTGTGTCTTTTTTATCAAGTGCTTGTTTGTATAATAATTTAAATGCATATTTGTACAAAAAAGTTCAAGGACGACTAGTATACGTTTATACATATAATCGAAATGATAGAATAACATGATGTTTTGTTTGTTGGGAATCATGCGGTTTAAGAGAAAAAAAAATTACATATAAGGACGTCCGATAACATATTTTTAATCAACCATTAGTTCTGAATAATACAACAAACACGCGAGTGAAATAGTATAACAAATAAAAATAGATATTAAATACGCGTGTGTATTGTCATTATCACCTAAACCGTAATCTAACCACTTGTATGAGTATGTTAGTTAGGTTGTATTGAAATATAGAATCGAAATAAGTAAATAAAAACTAAATCGATAAAATCAAATAATTTTGAGTGGCAAATATTCATGTAACAACAAGAGTGAGTGATAGAAGATCGAAAATAAAATCAAGAAGAGGATACGAAAAAGAAAAAACAAAAAAATTAAGAAACAATTCATAAACTTATTTCAACAGATATTGACGAAAAATAGTGTTTGCTTCAAGTAAGTTATTCGTTTTTCAATTTTATTTCATTTAATACGTTCACGTATTCTTAAATATTAATTGAGTTGTTTCGAATTATAAATACTTTTCTTTCTTCGAAATCGTCAAGAAAGAAACGTACTTGTATATATATATGATAATAATTTTATATACATATATATACGAGGGTCGTTTGATAAGTATAGTAAAAAAGTAAGAAAAACTAAATTAAAAAATTTAATTAAATTAAACAATAAATAATTTTACCATACTTATTAAACGACCCTCGTGTATATATATTTATATATATATATATATATATAGAGAGAGAGAGAGAGAGAGAGAGAGAGAGAGAGAGAGAGTCCAAAATCAAGGTTGGGTAGTAAGTTGGCTATTTTTTAATAAAATGTCAAATATTAAACTGTCATTATTTAACATTTGTTTATAAAAAATTTCGAAAATTTTATTGATGGAATGCTACACTCTTGAACGCATTTTTATAGTGAAAACTCACTATTAAAATGGTGAAAATTTTACAACGTCAATGCGTAAAATTTGTACATCTTTTCCTCGTAAATAAGTGCCCTCGAAGCCTGATGTTCGTAACCTAATCGCAATATTTGAACAATTTGATATTGATGGAGACCACAGACCAAAAACATGTGCTCATAGTGGTCGTTCAGCTGAAAATATCCCTGATGTATATGGAACTGTTGAAAGACACTCAAACTCATAAAGACATTCAAACTTCGATTCGTCGACGATCACAGCAATTAAACATCGCAAGAAGCATTCTGCATAACATTTTACAAAAATATTTGCACCTTCACGTATATAAAGTCCAGCTAATACAAAAACTGAAGCCAGCTGACCATCATTTGCGTCATACCAAGTTGATACTAAGAAAAAATGTTAATTCATACCAAGAAAAAAAAGCAGAAAATACGGAATTTTTAACAAAATCTTCTTCAGAGATGAATCGCAATTTCAATTAAATGGTTATATAAACAAAACAAAATCGCATATGGGGAAGTGAAATACAAAATCCATTGCTGAACAACAATTTCTTTGAAAATGAGCAAGGTGTTCTTACTAAAGTTAATTATATGCATTACAAAAGCATAATAATTTTATTGTGGCCGGAACATGAAATAATTGATATCAGTGACATGTGGTTTCAACAGGATGTTACCACAAGCCACACAACTTGTGCGGTAATTGATTTACTTACAACCAAATTCAATGGACGTTTAATTTTTCATAATAGTGATGTTAATTTTCCACCTAGATCTTGTGATTTAACACCGCTAGATTTCTTCTTGTGGAGTAATTTAGAAGATTATGGTAACAAGCCAGGCAACCAGGTTTATGGCAACAAGCCAGCAATGATTCAAGAACAAAAGGATGAAATCGTGCAACTATAGCTAAAATATAGCCTCATTACATGCAAAGCGGGCTTCAAAATTTCGATAGAAGAGTGGCCGTCTACCGACGTGGTAGAGTGGGCCATTTAGATGATATTGTATTCCATTCATTATTCCCATGTTTCTACTTTACGTTGATACTAATAAACATGGATCTTTTATTTAAAAACTGTATTTTATTGATAAATTACTTCCTAACCTCAAATTTAAACACCTTTTATATATATATATATATATATATATATATATATATATATAAAATTGTATATTGTATATGCAATCTATTCAAAAAGTACCAGGAATTGTTTATTTAAAAGACGCACATTAAAGGAATCTGAAATTTGTTGTGGGTAAGTTGGAAACACTGCAATTGAATTTTATGTCAAACTTGATAGCAATCTATCATTTAATTTGTTTATATCAGTCAGTCCCACGTACCAAAATCGATTTTTACAACGGATAAAATTATGGAGCAAAGATTTTGCCTTCAATTTCATGTTTCGAATAAAATTGTTTATGCCTAAAAAAAGTAATTAATGCTAAAAAAAGTATTTAATGCTAAAAAAAAGTCTATGGTGATACTTGAATGTCAAAAACACAGATATATGAGTAGTGCAATACAATATATTCAAAAAAGTTGGTAAAAAAACGTTGAAGATTTGCAGCGTATTGGATGTCCATCAACATTAACCACTGAAGAAATCATTGAAAAAATAAAGGAATTAGTGCTTGAAAATCGTCATGTAACAAAAAGAGAAATTGCTGAACTTCTTAAAATATCTCTCGACTTCGTTCACACCATTTTAGTTGATAATTTAAGCATAAAATGCGTTGCAGTACGGCTCGTTTCAAGACATCTGAATTTCTTGTAAAGAAACTATCGAAAATCAGTGACCGTAGAGATGATTTATTATGATAGTTTATTATGTGATATTAGTTTTTATATGATAGTTTATTAGTGAGACGTATCATTACTAATGACGAGACGAGGGTTTATGAATATGACATGGAAACTAGTCAACAATCTACTGAGAAGCCCTTCGAAAATGAACCGAAACCTAAGAAAACACGTCATAGTCGTCCAAAAATCAAGATAATTTCAATTGTTTTCATTGATTATCAAGGTGTTGTCAATTACGAATTCCTTCCATCGGGCCGAATAGTTAACAAAGAATATTATTTAGGCATTATAAAGCATTTTCGTAAGTTGATCCGTCAAAGGAGACCCGATTTGTTTAAAGAAATCATACTTTCGTACACGACTTTTTGGCCAAACCGTAAATGCATGTTATCGCCTGAATACTGAATTCTCCAGATGTGACTGAGTACTGAATTCATCGTGTGACTTTTTATCTTTCCGAGATTAAAATTATCACTACCGGTAAAGAGTTTTAATACGATAGATGTTAAAAGAAAATTCGGTAAAGGAGCTGAAGATCATTTCTAAATCGGCTTATGAAGACTGTTTTCAGAACTGGATTTAACGTTACCATGTGTGTATTGTATCTTATGGGGAATATTTTAAAGTAGGCAAACTAAATTTACATGAAGAAATATTTTTTTGTTTCATTTAACAATTCCCGGTACTTTTTGAAGAGAGTGTATATATGTATATGCATTTTCATTATCAACTAGCCAGGTCAACGAGGTGATTAAGATCGAATACCAGTGAAGAATAAACAGTAATAGTGAATAGTATTCAAGGAAATTTTTACTCAATAGTCGGCCAATATAAAATGATATGTTGATGAGTACTATATATATATATATATATATATATATATATATATATATATATATATATATAATGTTTGTTATTTTATTTCTTTTAGGTTGGAATAATACACGAATTGTTTCTATAAATAATAAAGCTTTTATTATTTTACTATAAAGAATATAATTACCTGCTTTATAAAGAATGTTTAATTACCTATAAATAATAAAGAAACAACATTCAATGTTATTATTCCAATATTATTTTCGGTATGTCTTAATAGATCTGTTATTTATTCGTTATGTATTTGTTATGTAATTGTTATGTATCAAGAGATCTGAATTACCGATCTAATAACGCGCGCAATTCAATTAGCTTAAGGATATCTTCCTTACATCTCCCCCACCAGATACAATTTTTTTTTTATTTTAGTACAAAAAATTTTGTGTAAATAATAATACATTACGAAATTATATGAATTAATACTTAATAGCACGCTATGGTTATCATCTCTGAGTTACAGAGATGGAGTTAATTTTGATATATGGAATAAATTTGATTCTAACTTTTTGCATCCTATGTCAACTTCGTACATTGAGTTTGATATCTTCTTTAAAATCTTGTACGCCCCAATTTTTAGCATATCCAATTATTTTCGATTCATTCGGTTGCCATTTTCAATGTATACCAAATCTCCTGCCTTGAAGTCATGTACTTTTCTATTTTTGTCATAAAGTTTCTTATTATATTCATGATATTTTATACTGTTTTTAAATGCAGTCTGTCTATCGTTTTTCAGTTGATTAGAATTTTTATTCTTTTTCAGTTCATTTGGTAATACTGATGTATCTTCACCATTTAACAAATATTTCGGACTAAATTTTGTTACTGTGTTCCGTCTCATTGTATTGATTTATGCAATTATGTGCTATAGTTGTCCATCCATACTTGTTTTTTTCTTCATTTATTGCACATCTTATTTTATTTACTAAAGTTTGGTTGAGTCTTTCGTTTAAGCCATTCGAAAATGGTGCATTAACTCCTGTAAAGATTATTGTGACTCCTTTTTCTTCTAAGAAATCTTTGAATTCCTTAGAATTTATACCTGGATATTGATCTGTTAGAAGTATTTCAATATCGTTATCTTTTAATACATTATTTGTTAATTTAATGAAATCATTTGAATTTTGTTTTTTTGATGTTAGTATGCAAGCATATCTTGTAAAGTGATCTACTAAAAGATGTAAATATTTTTTAGTGGATCTTGAGCCACCGAAACCGCCTATTGTGTCTATGGAGACTATTTCAAAAGGTTTTTTTGCGGGACCAAGATGTGACATTAAACCGATTTGGTCTTGCCTTCTTGATTTATTTTGTATACATACTTCACAATATCTACAGATTTTCTTTATATTTTCTGATATGTTTTCTGCTGTGTAATGCGGCAGTATTTTATTTTTCATTTGGTTTATTCCGATATGACAAAATTTCTGATGTGTGTCTTTTATTAATTTTTTACTAAATTCTTCTGATAAGAAAATTTTATCTTTATTTCTTGTTTTTTTATAATACAGATTATTCTTATAGTTTAGTCTGTTTTTGTTAGTTTCTATCTCTTTATTTTTCTTTTGATCCTCTGAAATATCTTCTAAACTTATTAAGTTTACTATTTTTAATTTATCATCTTCGTCTTCTTCAGCCTCTAATACTGGATTTCTGCTTAAGCAATCTGCTTCTAAATTATTTTTACCTGGACGGTATATTATTTCGAAATCAAATTGTGACAAATAGTAGGTGAGATCGCCTAATTCTTCATCTGTTCTAGCTTTTATATTCATTTTTTCTAGTGGTTTATGATCTGAGAATACTTTAAAATGTTTGCCTATAAGCCAGTGCTGCCAATACTTTACTGATTCTTTTATTGCTATACATTCTAAGTAAATTGCTTTCTTTCTTTTTTGTGATTCATTTAATTTTCTTGAAAAATATGCCACTGGTTTTTCGATTTGTGGGTTTTCATTTAGTTGTGGCTGTTTTAATATTGCACCTATGCCTTTTAAACTTACATCTGTGTATATGTGTATTGGTAAGTCTGGATCAAAGATAGTCAACACTGGTCGAGTACAAAGGAAATTTTTTATGTATTCGAGGGCTTTTTGACATTCTTCTGACCAAATAAATTCTTGTCCTTTTCTTAATAAGTTATGCAGTGGGTCTAAAATTAATGAAACTCGTGGTATATATTCATTATAAAAGTTAATTTTTCCTAAAAGTTGTCGAACATTTTTCCTATTTTCTGGCACAGGAAAATTTCTTATGGAGATCAAATTATCTTTTATCGTCATGTTTAATTATATGGCCTAAGTATTGTCGTCCAGTGCACAGTTGACACTTCTGCCTTCATTCAGTTAAAAAGTTTGAGCGCTTTGGTTAAGTTTTATAGATTTTATAATAAATCGAAGATGGAAGATCAAACCGTGTATTTTCAAAATTTCAGTTTGATGGGATTATAAGGGTATCGTGCATTCCGAGCATGAACGAATGAAACAATCAATTCTGATGTATACCGTCTCCAATTAGACAAGTTGAACGAATCATTATCCAGAAGTGCCCAGATCTCGTTAATCGTAAAGTAGTTGTGTTCCAACATGAAAACGCGATACCACGCACAAGTTTGGTCACTCGTAAAAAAGTATTGGTGCTTGGATAGAATGTGTTACCCCACGTAGCATGCATGGCCAATCTTGCGCTTTCAGACTTCCACATGTTTTGGTCTTTGCAAAACTCGTTGTGTTGTAAATCGTTCAATTCCGATGAAGCTATAAAACAGCAACTTGTCCAGTTTTTCAATGATAAAAAAGGTATTTCTAGCAACATGGAATGATGAAGCTCACCGAAAGATGGTAAAAGGTCATCGAACAAAATGGAAAATACATTATTGATTAATCTTTGTACTTTATATAAATAAATGATATTTGAAACACATAGTTAAAATATGTCATGACTTTTCTGACAATCAAATATATATTTTAATAGCCATATATATTTAGAATTTTTATTATTAATCCCATCTGTCTTATATATATATATATATATATATATATATATATATATATATATATATAGGTTGTATAATATTAAATGTCGAATTTCATATCAGTCACAAGTTGATCGTTCAAGTGATTAGTTATATATTCGAAAGTTATAAGTTTTTGTGCTTATTTAAAGTTTATAAAGTTCTCAATAAGTTACTGTTATTTTTTTTAAAAATGCGCATAATTATTTTTTGCAAAAATTTTGTTTAATGGTGTTAACCGAAAAATTAATGATTAATTTTTTGTACGAGTTCAAATTGATTAATAACGCGGCACATGCCGCTCGCAATATCAACACTATGTTTGGCGATGGTATCGTTAATGAACGAACTGTATAGAGATGATTTGAAAAATTCCGTTTTAAAAAAAGGACTTAAAGAATAAGCTTAGTGGAAAACCACCTGTTCTTGTTGATTGTAACGTTCTTCGAGCATTGATGGAAGTTGATTCCTTTCAAAAATTGTCTTCCCTCGCAGAAGAACTTGAAGTGTGTTGTAAAACCATCATTAACTATCTCAGGAACATGGAAAAAGTTAAAAAGCTCGATAAATGGGTTCCACATGAGTTGAATGTTTAGCAAATGCAGCGAAGATTTGAAATTTGCAGTTCGCTTTATTTGAAGAACAATAGGACACCTTTTTTTAAGAAGAATTGTAACCTGCGATGAAAAATTGATCAGCTACATCAACAAAAAGCAATAGGGACAGTGAGTTAATCATGGTAAATATCTAGGATACACACCGAATCTATTTCTATATGGTTAAAAGATTATGGTGACATTGTGGCAGACTAATGGGTGTCGATCATTATTCATTCTTCAGGTCTGGATAAACAATAACTGTTCAGTCATATTGTCTTAAAATTAAAGAAATGGATAGAAAATTTGTCAAATGGACTCTGGATTAACACTAGATTTACGGAACCCGTCAATTTGACGGATTTTATGCTTAAAAATTCCGAACATGTAATTAAAAAAAAAACATATTGGTTTTTAATTATATAATGTAATGAATATACGAGGTCAGACAATTAAGTAATGCGACAAAATTCAAAAATCGAGTATATTTAAAAATTAAGGTACATCGCTGCGATCCCCTTCAAAATAGTCCCCTCCCGCATCTATACACTTATTCCAGCGAGTTTTCCAGTTTTCGTAATAATTCTGGAACACTTCTTGTGGGACCTCTCCGAGTACCCTCGTCACAGATTCTTGGATATCTTCAACGGAGTCAAAATGTCGACCTTTGACGAATTTTTTCTTTGCAAAACTCGTTGTGTTGTATCGGGGGAATAGGAAAAAGTCGCAGGGTGACATGTCCGGTGAATAGGGCGGTTGTGGTAACGTTGCGATGCCTTTAGACGCCAAAAACTGAGAGACACTGAACGCACTGTGACAGGGAGCATTGTCGTGATGCAGAACCCAAGTCTTCGCGATCTCTGGACGCACTCTGAGTACCCTTTTTCGTAATTTTTCGAGCATATTGCGGTAGAATACTTGATTTACGGTTTGTCCAGGTGGTACGAACTCTTTGTGAACCACCCCTTTGCTGTCGAAGAAGCAAATCAACATAGTTTTCACTTTGGACTTGTTCATTCTCGCCTTCTTTGGCCTTGGTGCTCCAGGGACTTAAAGAATAAGCAGCCACTGTTGGCTTTGTCGTTTAGTTTCGGGGTCATATTGAAAGAACCAACTTTCATCACCAGTAATAACTCGATCGAGAAGAGTAGGATCACTTTCAACCTGCTCGAAACAATCTTGAGCGATGTTGTCTGTTCCATTTTCGTGACATGCACTACTCGCGCGTTGTTACAAAACACTAAACAGCTGGCGAAGAAATGATCGTACAAGGGTGGTCAAGGTCTCAATCGAGAGAGTAGGGATCTGCTATTACGGTGGCGGAGTTACAGGTTCGCAGTGTTACCACAGGCCGAGAAAAAAAATCGGTCGCATTACTTAATTGTCTGACCTCGTATATCTCTACTTATTTTTTCCGTAAGGCCTATATTTTATTATTTCTACATGTTGTATACCTATTTTTACGGATACCCGTCAAATTGACGGGTTACTTAATTTGCAATTAATCGTTTCAATCGATGCGAAATAACGATAATGAAATAAGAATGAATAAGAAAAAATCAAAATGAAACAAATAACGGCTGTTTATAGCAGTGAGTACGTAAACAAAGAGATTTGAACCATTGTTCAACAGTTAGAGCAAACCTTATCACGTCACAAATGATCATTTCAATTGTGCATTTTGCAGAAAAAGTTGTGATATTTGAAAATTTAGTGAGACTGATTTTGTTATTTATAATACAATTAGAGCAAAACGAGTGATTATCTCAACAGTGCATTTTGAAGAAAAATAAGTGCTATTTGGAAATTCAGTTAAAAATTATTTACTGAATTTTTCAAGGTAGCTTGAAAATCTATCCATATAGAATGTTTTTTGTACATTTATGTTCTCCTTATTTATCCAGAGCTGTTATGGACAAGTCTCGAAAAAATATTGAATTGATAAAAAAAATAATCAGCATAGATGAAGACCTATCTAGATCAGATTCTGATGAAAGTTTTACGAAACTATGCGAAAGCAAGGAAGAAATTAGCGAAGTAAACAACGAAAATGAAGATTCATAAAACAGTGATGATGAGCTTGCTATAAGCCTACCGCGAACATTACAATTATTCCCAACCAAAGCTAGATGTCGATGTATACAGTACATGCCAAATAAAACCAATAAATATAGCATAAAGTTTGGTTGGCATCGGATGTTGCAAGCAATTATCTCATAAATGACCTCGTATATTTAGGGAAAGACGAAATACGACCTAAGCTGTAGATGAAACATAACTATTGACAACAACAAAACCAAGTTTGGGGTGGATGTTGTAGGTCAAATGTCTAGAAAATATAGAGTAAAAGCAAGGTCCCATAGATGGCCCCTTCAGGTGTTTTATAACATTTTAGATTTAACATCCATCATTGCCTGAATATTGTACAAAGAGACCACTGGAGTAAACATATCCAGAAAGAATATTATTTTTCAATTCGCTGAAGAACTACGTAATGACCATCGCAACGAACAAAGACGAGTTCCAATTCATTGTCAGATATAGAAAATCCTAATGTACGAAAATTTTGCCAAATCGGATTATGTAAGAAAAAGAAGTTTAATAATATTTGTATTATGTGTAACAAGTATGTATGCGGAAAATGTACATTCAAAATGGAGTTTATTTGTAAAAAATGTACTAAAGAAAACTATTATTAACAATCTATTGATTTAAGATAAAAAAATATAGAAAAAAATTCATTTTAATTTACCCGTCAAAATGACGGGTTTCAGTAAAAATAGGTATACAGTCGATGCCCGTAAATCTAGTGTTAACCAATAGACATGGATCCATCCTCCTTCATGACAATGCAAGACCGCATGTAGCGCAAATAACCATTCAAAAGCTGAACGACTTAGACTACGAGATCCTGCTGCATCCTTCATATTCGCCTGATCTTTCACCAACAGATTACCACTTCGCAGTTTGGAACAATATATACGAAATAAGATCTTTCATAATATGAATGAGGTCGAAGGAACCTTTATAAACTTGTGTCTTCTAAAAACGGCGACATTTTCGAAAAAACATTTTTTGTTAGCCAGAATATATACGAGCTAATGGTACATATTTTCATTAATAAAATGTTTATTTGAATTGATAAATCAATTTTTATTTTTCTTTGAATAATCCGACATTACATATGACACGACCTAATATATATATATATATATATATATATATATATATATACATACAAGGGTAGTCCCATAAGTACCCGGCCTGACCTAGAGTTGGCGGTAGTTGTTTGAAAAATATCACTGTATTAGAAAGTACACAATCTATAAAACATATGTTTCAAGTTTGAGGACGCCACGTTGTTTAGTATTTGTTTGGCAGCCATCAATAGTGAACGTTTTCAGTGAATTTGTGAAAGTGGAGAAAATTTGCCATCGTTACGTGATACAATACTTTTATTTGAAAGCCCTCAGTCCAACCAATATAAAAGCTGAACTGGAATCTACTCTGGGTGAGTCTGCTCCTTTGTTAACAACAGTGAAATATTGGGTAGCAGAGTTTAAACGAGGCCGTACGAGCTGCCAAGACGAGCATCGCAGTGGTCGACCAAATGAGGTGACGACTCCAGAAATGGTGAAGAAAATCCACAAAGCGGTATTGGATGATCGTCGACTGAAAGTGCGCGAGCTAGCAGACATAGTAGGCATTTCAAAAAGTGCGGTACATCGCATATTATCTGAAAATTTGGACATGAGAAAGCTGTGTGCAAGATGGGTGCCGCGTTTGCTCACACTCGAGCAAAAACAGTGTCGTGAAGATGTTTCAATTGAGTGTTTGCGTGAGTGTTTAGCGAAGTTTTACAGCAACAAAGCAGAATTTTTGCACCGTTCCATAACCATGGATGAAACATGGGTCCATCACTTCACACCCGAGACAAAAGAACAATCTAAACAATGGACTGAAAAGGGAGAACCGGCTCCAAAGAAGGCGAAGACCGTTTCATCTGCAGGCAAGGTCATGGCGTCGGTTTTTTGGGATGCGCGTGGGATAATTTTCATTGACTATCTTGAAAAAGGAAAAACTATCAACGGCGAGTATTACACGGACTTATTGCTACGTTTGAGCGAAGAAATCAAGCAAAAACGGCCGTATTTGGCTACGAAGAAAGTGTTGTTTCATCAAGACAATGCACCAGCTTACAAATCCGTTATTGCAATGGCCAAAATTAATGATTTAAAGTTTGAATTGCTACCTCATGCACCCTATTCACAAGATTTAGCCCCCTCGGATTATTTTCTGTTCCCAAACTTGAAAAAATGGCTCAGTGGTCAAAGATTTCCCAACGATGAAGAAGTGATGTCGGCAGTTAATGGGTATTTTGAGGAGCAAGACAGTTCTTATTATAAAAAGGGTATCGAACTTATTGAACATCGCTGGGAAAAGTGTATAGAGCTGAAAGGAGATTATGTTGAAAAATAAATATATTTTTTCCAAAATTTTTGTGTTTTCTTTGTTGGGTCGGGTACTTCTGGGACCACCCTCGTATATATATATATATATATATATATATATATATATATATATATATATATATATATATATATATATATATATATATATATATATATATATATATATATATATATATATATATATATAAAGTATCTCCCTTCCGCTTTTTTTTTAAATAGCTGCGAAATTCAAAAGACCAGAAGGCGGAAGGGAGATATTTGAATAATATATATATATATACAGTTTGTACGTTTATAAAATCAACATTCCCAGTTTATTGTCAGTTCTAGTTAGAAGAAAAATAGTACTTCTGTATTAAGATAATACTTAAATTAAGGTAATATTTATATAGATTTTCAATTGTTAATTGTAAACATGTTTTGTAGATCAGAAAGCGACTATTTATTTTAAGTAGATTCGCTAATCGTTCGACGTATTACGGTACTCCTTAACACTAGGTTTACGGGACGCGTCATTTTGACGCATTTCGAATTTCATGAGGGAATTTACAGAAACCATTTACATTTTTCTTCTACCACTTGTACTGACTTTTATCCATTTATCGAGACAAATAAAATAGCGAAATTAATTGTCTTCCAAGCTTTCTAATTTAGAAATTATTTATGTGGTATATCTATCTCTACGATACGCGTCAATTTGACGCAATCGTAAAATAAGCAATAATGCTAGTTGGAAAACCCTGATACAGAAAAGGCAATTTGGTATGCTCGGGAAGCATATGAAGAAAAGTCATTAAAATATTTTTATTTACGGTCGAAGAAATAGGGATCCGCTTTCTTCTCGAGCACAATGCCTAGAGATCAATTTACGCAAATTCTTCGATTCATATGATTTGATAAAAGAACAGAACGATCCGGACGTTTATGTACAGATATATTTGCATTAATATCTTAATTATAGAATAAATTTATACATAATAGTAAAATCCAGTTATGAACTTCACGAAAATATTTCAATAGACGAGCAACTGTTCCCTACGAAAGTCCGATGCAGGTTCACGCAATATATGCCAAATAAGCCACATAAATTTGGCATAAAGTTTTGGTTGGTAGTAGATGTAAATTCAAAATATCTAATAAATGGTTTCCCTGATCTAGGAAAAGATGAAACGCGAACTTCAACACTTTTGGGCGAATTTGTAGTTTTAAAGTTAGCTGAATCATATTTACGAGTACATCAAGGCAGGAATATAACAATTGATATTTTTTTTACCAGTGTATGTGTAAAAGATACGTGGAATAAATGTAATGTTATATAACGTTAAATATTATAAATTTTATATAAATGAATATCTTATAGTTTCATTTATAAGTTAATACTATATCATTGTTGTTTTTAAGTTGTTTATAAAAAAAATGTATGATTTTGTTCATGCATCAAATTGACGCGTGTCCGTAGAGATAGGTATACATGAAACGTCCGTAAACCTAGTGTTAATAAAAGTACGATCGACGCCATCGTTATTTTCAAACAAACGTTATATCGAAAGACACGCGAATATTTTTCTTTTCTTTCCAGCCAGTTAAAAATTCGTTTACACATATGAACAAGTGATTAACATAACGACGGAACAAGTTTTTCAAACATTCGATTTTCGATGGATCAACAAGAAACATCATCGGCGGCAGTCATTGTCCCAAATGTGAAAAAATTTACACCCAGTGGCGAAAGACTTAAATCGCATGGAAATCTGTATCATTGTCAACAACTGATGTTTTTCCTCTGCAAGAGTGTTGGCAGCGGAAACGTTCCGTTCGAGGTAACTTGTGAGATAGAAGAAGCGAACAAATTTGACGACGTTGTGATATTTTACAAACGCGACAAAAAAACTCTATGTAGATTGATACAAATAAAACATAGAGAAAATATTTCAAAAGTGCTTACGTTCAACGATCTAACAAGAAATAGAGATTTCAAGTTAAAAACGTATTTTGACTCTTATTTCAAAATAAAAAACGATATAAAATTCGAACAGAATTACAGATGCGAAATCGAAGAATTAATTATATGTACGAACGTCGATTTCGACAGCAATCTTAAAAAATTCATGAAAATCGTACCGGATTCAATATTTAACGAATACGGTTTATATCGCGTGAAGTCATCGGAAACTGAATTCATGAAAAAATTAATCATCGGAACCGATGATGCGGCGCGTGTAGAATTTTTCAGTAAGATGCGATTCGCCGTGAAACAACCGGACGGAGAAATTTTAAAAGACGACATCAAACGTGAAATCGTTGAGTATTTAGAAAAAGAACATCCGGGCAATAGCCACACTTCCGAGCGTGTAGAAACGATTTACGTTACTCTGTTAACGAAAATAATCGACTTCGATACGAACAAAGAAGTTCAAGTTATCACCGACGAAGGTTATTTGAATTGGTTACACGAGGCGTTCAGTTCGGGGGAAAACCAGTTGTCCGTATATCATAGACACAACGTCTGCGTTTCAGATATGAGTCGGTTGCGATTCAAACGCGAATCTTTAGAAACGCTCGAAAAATTCGTCACAAGAAACGATGCGTTTTTGTTGAAAGTGGTCGCGTGTGCCGATGCGATTTTTACCATACAAAAACTAGTTCAGATTTTTAATTTGCAGAACCGAGAGTTTCGTTTGATTTTCGACAAGCAAGTCGCTGCATCTATGTGGAATATAAAACGTGATTTCCTTTCAACTGATCGTTGCGAATACTTGGTCGTTGTCTGCAAGTCGAATGAGATTTCAAAACAAATTTTCAAAACTATTAAAGACATTCACAACAAAGTAAAGGATTCGATTTTAAATAAACAGATCGTTCTCGTCTTGAATTCCGAAGTTAAAACTGAAAATTATTCATCGATTTATGACGATCTTGCAGAATTCGAAGATCACGTCGAATGGGACGATTTCGACGAAGAGACCAAAGACTACATACTAAAGAAACAGATCGTTTTTCAAGGTCAACTTGTACCGTTTTCGACAATAGACATTTCACGTGTCCGCGATTCGATCAAAGATCGAGTTCTATACGATATCACTTTTTCCGATAAATACGAGATAGGAAAACCATTCCATGACTCTAAAACCGATGACATGTCATATTTTGTAGAAAGAAATGTTCATCTGTACAATATAATGAGAAATCCGTTCGATATCTCTAATTATGGTCATTTGTTTGCCATTAATAATATCGACGAGGCACGTTTTGAAAATTTTATGTCGTCTGTACCGTCAAAAGACCAGTCGAGATATTTTCGATTGAATGACGAGACGGCGGCAGAGGAATTTCAAAAGATTTCTTGTGATAATGAGGACAAAAACGTGTCGTGGATTCGTTTTGAAGATGGTACGTTCCGATGGAAAAAAAGTAGCCTGTCGATTTATACAATTAAGCAGTACTTCGAAACGAGTGTTTATCGTGAAACCAAATTGCATACCGTTTCGAATATCGACAATAAATTGGTATTGGTGATCGGCGAACCGGGAATGGGAAAAAGTACTCTCCTTTCTTCGTTAGCTAGGCGATCGATCGAACGGTCGCCGGACGTGTGGGTTATCAAAATCGATTTAAATAATCACACGAGATATTTCTCTCAATTGCTGACTAATTCTAGAACGTTTTCCGATGCAATCACTGCTGTAGACTTCATTACAGATACTCAGAAATTCTCCGGTTTTGAAAAAGTGTTATTCGAGAGTTATTTTCGAATCGAAAACAGATTAGTCATTTTGTTGGACGGCTTTGACGAAATCGCACCGCACTATAAAAATATCGTCGTCGATCTAGTGAAAATGCTTAAAAGTTCTGATAAGATCACAGTGTGGATTACTAGTAGACCGCAAGAAATGTTATATCTAGAAAAACAACTCCATGAACTTTCGTATTTTCTTTCTAAATTTACCGACGAAGATCAACGGCAATTCTTCAGAAAGTTTTGGAAAAAATACGTTGATAAATCGGATACTCGAAAAGATCGTCTAGAAACATTCGTCGATCGTCTTTTAAAAGCGATATCGAAATCCCTCTTTACGGCTCACGATCTACTGACCAGTATTCCGCTCCAATGTAAAATGCTTGCCGATGTCTATAACGATGCTTTTATAGAATTCTACGAAAACAAAACCGACGACACGGGAATTCCAGATGCCGTAGATATTCTCGATCTGTACAATCGTTTTATAAAGATAAAATGTAAAATTAATATTGAAGAGAAAAGGGGAACTGATATCACCAAACCGGAGAACGTAAGACTTATTGATAAAGAAATAGAAGAATTAACTTCAAGATACAAATTGCTGTGTTTAGATGTTGTGTTCGAAGAAGATAAGAGAACGTTATTGACTAAAGAATCGAAGAAAATAATTAAGACATCTTTGTCCGATATCGAAAACGGGATCGACAAGTGCGGAATCGTTTGTTCGGTAGAGAACGGTATTCCGGTATTCGTGCATAGGACGTTTGCCGAATATTTTGCAGCTATGTATTTGATCGACTTTATCGACAATACAAAGAACGAACGCATCGCATTCGTTAGGAGTAAATTATTCGAGCCAAAGTATAGAGTAGTACGTCGTTTCTTTGATCGACTAACAGGAACAAATAACATTTTTAAATACGCGCTTAACGGTGATAAAGAACAATTGCGAAAAACATTAGAGAACGATCCAAAAGAAATCAACCTAACCGACAAATTCGGACGAAATGTTTTGCATTTGATCGCCGGTTACGACGACACTGGAGACGTCTGTAAATATTTAATCGAATCCGGTGCAGACACGACTCAAAAAGACGAGTTGTTTGAATTAAAACCGGTCGAGTATGCAGTGGCGTTGAAAGTATGGGGAAACGTTAACATGCTCATCGCAGGTAACGAAAACGACAGAACAATATTAAAATCAATGAAAAGCAAAAAAAATATAATGTGTATCGCAGGAGCAAAAGGTTGGACACGGATAATAAAGCATTTGGTCGAAATTGATAAAATGTCCGTGGACACAAAAGACGAAGGTGGAATATCTACGTTGCATTTCGCAACATCGCAAGGCCACAGTGAAACTTCTCGATATTTAATTGAAATGGGTGCGAATGTAAAAAATAATTTAGTGAAATATGATTCTTATGTAATGTTTCAATACAATATTAATAGAAACGAAACACCTTTTCACATTGCCATTAAAAAGGGTTTCGTCGAAATCGTCAAACTGTTTATAGAAAACGATAGAAACATAATCAGAGACATTTGCTGCAAAGAAACACTCTTGCACTCGGCCATGGAATCCGCTAATATAGAAATATTGAGACTTCTCGTTGATCATGGGGCAAACGTTAACAGTGTGAACGAGTATGGAGAAACACCTCTGCATATAGCCGGGAATGATATCGGTACAGATATTATTGATCTCTTCTTGGAACATGGAGCGAGTATTGAAGCGAGAAATAATTGGGAATATAATCTATTAATGAAATACGTCCAAGTCGGAAATATTTCCGTCGCTCGACATTTATTGGCCAAAGGAGCTGATATTTATTACTGTACCGGGGAGAACGGAGTTACGGCATTACATCTTGCAGCGTCCTCTGGCAATTTGAATATATTAGAAATGTTCATAGCGCACGATCCAAATATTGTAAATAAAATTGGCTCTTCGAAAACACTTCTGCACGAAGCTATGATATCCAACAAAATAGAAATGATCGAATCGCTCATTAGATACGGAGGAGACGTAAACGGTAGGAACTGGAACGATGAGACGCCCTTACATGTGGCTAGTGAAAATATCGGCACTGAAATCGTCGATATTTTATTGATTCGTGGAGCGGATATTGAAGCGACAGATCGTTATGGAAATACTCCGTTGATCAAATATGTCAAAGCACGTAATTTATCCGTCGTTCGGTTGTTAATAGAGAAAGGAGCTAACATTCATCATTATACTAGAAACGGTCTGACTGTTCTTCATCACGCAGCATTCATCGACGATTTAAATATGATCGAAATGTTGATAGCATACGATCCGAATATCATGAACAATATCTTTTTGTCTGAAACAGTCTTACACGTAGCGGTAAATTCCGGTAGAATAAAAATGATCGAATTACTTATAAGACAAGGAGCAAACATAAACGGTAGGAACGAAAACGATGAATCGCCCTTACATATGATCGGATGGGATAACAGTACTGAAATAGTTGACATTTTATTATCTCACGGCGCGGATATCGATGCGACGGATCGAGATGGAAACACTCCGTTGATTAAATATGCCGAAGAAAGGAATTTATCAGTTGTTCAGGCTCTAGTAGCGAAAGGAGCTAACATACATCACTGTCCCAATAGTGGTCTCACTGTTATTCATTACGCAGCGACCAGCGGTTATTTATATATGCTCGAAATGTTAATAGAAAGCGATCCAAGCATCATGAACGATACCAATGTCTCTGAAACAGTCTTGCATGCAGCTATGAAATCCGATAGAATATCAATTATTGAACTACTCATTAAACACGGAGTAAACGTGCTCGGAAAGAATGAAAACGGAGAAGTACCGTTGCACGTCGCCACGGAATACACCGACGTTAACATCGTCGATATCCTATTGAATTCTGGTACGAACATCGACGCGATCAGTTACGATGGAAGCACGCCATTAATAAAATACACCGAAGCCGGTAATTTCAACGTCGTAGAACATCTGATCGCTTTAGGAGCGGACGTACGTCATCATTCTGTAGACAATAGAACTGCTCTACACCGTGCAGTGGCCGTCGGCAATCTGAGAATGATCGAGCTGTTTATACGACACGATCAAACTATCGTCAAGACGATCGTTTCCGCAAACACACTTTTACACGAGGCGATGAAGTCCGATAATACAGAAGTTATAAAACTCTTGATCGATCGTAGAGTGGACGTAAATGGCAGAAATAAGAAAGGAGAGACGCCTCTGCACATCGTCGGTAAACATACGAGTATCGCTGTCATCGATATGTTATTAAAGCGCGGAGTGGATGTCGAAGCGAGAGATAACAACGGAAAAACACCGATAATGAAGTTCGAAGATTGTGAACACATTGAAGCCGTTCATTTAATTCGGACCTACATTGATAATATAATGAAACGGTCGGAAAAAATTAAGAGAAAAGTGAAAAAGGAGAAAAAAATCGGATGTTTCAATATTTTTTAAAAGAGAATGAACAGTTTTTAGTACACTCGAGGAAATATTATATTTACCCGTTATTATTATTATTAGTTATTTGTATTTGTTTTAGAACAGAAAATCAATAGAAACCAAAACTATATTCGGTATCGGTGATCATTTATTGTTTTCAACTTTCCTTGGCAATTTTCACATGAACGAAAAGGTATTTTTATCGTCAGAATTTTTGATCACCAATGTTCTTTTCTACACTCTTTTTGACACATTCGATTTCAAACTCTCGTTCTTTTACGATCGAATACAAAAAAAGCAGATAACAGTTAATTTTTTTATGTTTACGTGTATGAACTACAAATATACGGTCTACGAGAATTTTATTTGGGGAAAAATATTCAAAAAATCTAAATTATACAAAAAATTATAAACATTTAAATCAACGAAAATAGTGACTTTTTCAACATAAAAACTTTTTTCAAAAAGTGTTTTTGTTGTTAAAAAATAGATCGTCAATACGTTTTTGTGCTTCACGCCTGCCAAGGAATAAGGATACACAGAATGTGTTAGTTCAACATTTTTCATTAGTTGATGAAGAACAGAATATCAATCAGAATATCAATGATCGGAATTTTTTCTTCGCGCGGATTTTTGTTCTAAATTTTTTATTGATCGACTTATCGATTTTAGTATATATGCCTTGTATTTAAATCGAGGACATATCGACCTGTTGATAAAATGATTACAGTAGCGTTTAATGATTCAATAGTACAAAAACCTAAAATATCACGAAACCGGCTAAGGAAACTTTTTACAAAACATTCGTCGCATCGTTATTTAATTTTTCCATCTTCGAAACTAATATCTGCAAAAGGCAGATATTGTTGTACCGTAATGAACGTGAGTTTCACATTGCCAAGATATCAAGGGCATCGGTGACTGGTAAAAGCCGAACGGCAAAAACCGTTTGCTTTTGGAACCTAATGAAAGATTTAACATTTTATCTTCCTCGTTCAAGTCATTGGAATCTGACTTGGTCTCATCATACAGTATATCTGGTCAACGCTGTTCGACTTTTTCACACTTTTCTTCTATCTCGTATTCCTTAAACACTTTAAATGAAATTATTTTATACCGTCGTCAGTTACCGTAGCTCTGATTTCAGAACGAAATAATCGGATGAAGTCGTTGCGAATTTCATTGATTAATTCCTCGATTCTTTCTGCTGAACGAGTATTTCGAAATCTTCCGTGAGCAACAGTTGCAGACGTTCTTTTTACATTCTCTGTAATCCGATTCGTAGTAACAACGATAAAAAATATTTGACATCCGGACTGTATATTTTCTGTGGTGCAGATAAATTCAGTATTTTCGAATACATTTTTAAAGAATTGTACACTATTGGAAAATAGTTTTTCTATCTTTCTGTACAAAAAAATTTCCACTGCCAAACGAAATTCTTTGATACAACGACCACCTTGTGATCAGTCATGCAAAGTATCAGCTTCAAGTGAAGTATAGACTCTGGTATCGCAAATAGCCTGGTTAACGCTTGGTTAAGAAATTATCACAAACGGAGCATTTCCTAAGTTCTAATTATTCAGTCCTAGTTATTGTTTCTCGCCATTTGGCCAATGGAACTCCAAGCCGTCCACAAGGGTGATTTCTTACTGGCCAGAGCCAAATAAAACGACAGTGATATCTTGTTTACGATCGAACATGATCGATTCAGCAATGTAGTTGATGAGTTGTGGAACTGAAAGATTTAAATACGAATTATGTAAAGGGGATTATGTCGGTCGGGAGTGCAAGACCATGAAATCTTTACGTAACTGATGTTTAATACTAGTATTTGAAATACCGTTAGAGTCTGAGACATTGATTGAGATTGATTGATGCTTCAGTTTTTGGATAATTCTGTGGATTTCTACTTGGGATATGTGCAAGAGATGATTGATAATGTATAGACAAGGAACGGGGAATGATTCTCAGTGCAATGTGTGTCGTCGATAAGATTGACTTAGTGTGCAAGACGTAGTCCTTGGACAGGAAGACAGATATACTGTTTGATCTAGATTTTAGCCAACGAACCATCTTGAATATAAAGTGTTTGTTTTTAAAAATGGATCAGAAAATATTTTGATTACAAACATTTGTTTTTTTTGGACAATAAGACGAATGTGGTATATTAGTCGGTTTTCTTTAACTCTTTAAAATCCTCTACTAGAGTCGACAAATGTGGTCATAGGTTTTTACTAGTTTTAATATATCAAAATCATTGACAACACACATCCTCAAAGACCATTAAACTCTAATTTAATCAATGTCAAGAAGTCTTCAAGCATTTGTAAATGCAAAGGACTCGATACAAAGTATTAGGACTTATTTATTTGTTATTGATCATTTTTATTTATTAAAAGTGTTTGAATAATTTTTGCATCTATCAAAATTATAATTTACAAAAAAAAAATAATTACTGTAAATCAATTTAAAATAATTAAAAAATAGTTTTAATTGGCACTAAACATACCATGATCAGTCAAATGACTGGTTGTAAATTTTTGATTAAAAAAATCGCATATAATGCTATAGCTTTTTCTCACCCGACTTCATGACTTTCTATTAAATATATATAAAATGAATTTTTCAATATCAATTTTTCTTTTTTTTCTTCTGTTAAAGATATATAGTCTACCGTTACCTACCACGGCCAATTAATTGACCAGGAAAAAAATTATTTCCTTATAAGGTTATCGAATTAGAAAACGTGATGTACATGCAAATTGCACATATTGTATCAGTTCCTTGATCATTTCTGCACGGACTGTTGCGTATGAAGTTCGATTTAAAATAATTGTGTGTTAAATTAAATTGTGTGTTAAAGTGTGTAAAATTTCAAATTGGAAGTGTTTACCTCACTAAGGAGTCTACCTCAAGCGAAATTATATTGTAACTTTATATGCACGAAGTGCATATGAAACAAAAAATTTGAATGTTTCTTATTTATGGAATAAAAAATAGAGACGTATTTTTTTCAGAAATCATGAGCAGAAATTTTTTGATAGAACTTCTCAAATTTATCCATTTTGATACAAAAAGAGAATGAAGCCAACATTTGAAAATGGATAAATCTATCTTGGTATCGGAGGTATAGAATATATTTATTGAAAATAGCCAAAAGTGATACAAACCAGATAGAAATATTACTGTATACCAGGGGCGGCCAATCTTTTAGACGTTGGAGGCGACTTTTTTTGGTGAAAATGTACCTAAGGGCGACTTTTTTGGTGAAAGTATACTTGAGGGCGACGACGTTTTTTTAGAATGTACTTACGAATTGGTGTTTTTTTTATAAAGACTTTTTAGGTACTCACAAATATTGGTGACGTTTTTAGAAGATACTTATGAATTGATGACTTTTTTCTATAAGACACGAACTGACGAAGACATTTTACTTATGACTACTATTAATTTACCTATAATTAATTATTTTCTAGAACTGGTCTAAATTTTTTAAAAAAATCAAGAAAATATAGAGAAAAAAAATAAAATTATTGTTTTAGAATTGTATTAAAATAAATTAGATGCAAATTTTACAAAAAAAAATACAAAGTAAAAAAATAGATTTTTTTTATTTTGATGACACTTGGCATTGCATAGTTTCGGCAAGTTTGTCAAAATTTGGCTCGTATGAACTTAAACTAATTTTTAAACACGATTCTAAATTTAGATCCGATAATTGTGACCTATGCTTAGTTTTTATCGCATTCTTGCAGGAAAATGCTGATTCGTACAATTATGTTGAACCAAAAAAATGCACTGAAATATGAATTAATCACTATAATTTGTCAATGTTTACGTCAGCTTCGCGGGCGACTTCCAGAAGCCTTGCAGTTGACGTCTTGGACACCCCTGCTGTATAAAAACAGCTATTTCTAACTAAAACCAGATGTATATTCTCACTATCTATGCCGAACAAGCCTGATAAATTTGGAATCAAATCCTAGTTAACATCAATAGTAAATACATTATAAATAGGCTTTTATATTTGGAAAAAGATCAAGCGAGGTACCCGTCAGTACCACTAGCTAAATATGTTATACTGAAATTCATTGAGCTATTTACGAGTTGCGGAAGAACTATAACCACTGACAATTTTTTCAGAAGCAAATCCCTAGCAACAAAACTCCTAGCAAAAAGGACTACATTAGTTGGAACTATCCGCTTAAACAAAAGGAAATTACCAAAATTGGCAAAATAGAAGAAGGATAACATGAAACGCTTTTCAATGAAACTTTTCAAATCAGATAATTGTACTCTTACAATTTATAAAAGAAAAACTAAGAAAAAAGTACTTACTTAGCTCGAAACATAAACCTGTAAAAGTTGAAAAAAGTAATAAATATATATCTGAGACCGTTTTCTTTTGCAACAAAACTAAATTCGGTGTAGAAAAATGGCAAGAAAATATAGCGTAAAATCTAAATCTCGCAGATGGCCTGTCCAAGTATTTTTAAATATCTTTGATTTAGCTGCAATAAATTCTTGTGTTTTATATATGAAAACGAAAGGAGAAAATTTATCTAGACAAGAATTTTACTTCAGCTAGAAGAAGAACTTGCCACTGAATATCTAGAACATCGGGAAGAACAAAAAGGGAGAACAAATATGGAAGGAACATCGACTAAATCTACTATAATTTCTTATAAACGTAAAATGTGTCAAGTAAGGTATTGTAAAGACAATAAAGTCACAAAAGTCTGTTGTTAATGTAAGAAATACGTAATATTTTTTATTTAACACCGGTTACGGTACGAATAGGTATATATTATGTTTCGTACATGTTTATCTTCCTTCTCCGAGTGATGGGAATCTAACCCGGACTCATCAGACAATATATCTGGTCGACGTTGTTCGACCTCCTCACATTTTCATTTTATCTCGTTTTCCTTAAACACTTTGAAGCAAATCATCAATGTTATCCTTACTGTTCTGATTTCGGAACAAAATAATTGGATGGAGTCATTGTGGATTTCATTGAATAATTTCATGATTTTTTCTCTTGCACAAATATTTCAAAATTTTCCGTGAGCAAGAGTTGTAAATGCTTGTTCCACATCTTCATTGCGTATCAAAACCGAAAAAACTTTTTCGACACTCGGTTCATATATATTTACTGTCGTACAGACAAATTCCACTTTTTTAATGAAATCTTTTGAAAGTTGTATATTGTTGGAAAATAGTTTTTCCGTCTTTCTATACAAAAAACTTTTTCGATGTCAAGCGACACAACAATGCTATCTCATATACAATCGAACACGATTGGTTAGCGATGTAGCTGGTGAATTATAGAGCACAAGTCCATTAGAGCACAATACGAACATTTGAGATACCGTCAGGGTCTGAGATGGTCCGGTTCTTTGACTTTCGAATAATTTTGTAGATTTTCTCTCGGAATATACACGAGTGATGGTCGGTGGTGCGTGGGGAGGGATTGGAAAGTGATTCTCAATGCAATATGCGTCAGCGAAAGATTTGGCAATAAGAGTGACTCAGTGCGCAAGATATTGCCGTTGGGCAAGAGGGCTGGGATGTAGGTGGAAGTAGGTTTTGAGAACGTTCGTCTCTGAAAATGGATCGTAGGATATTTTAGATTCTACGAAGCGGTTTTTTATTTTTTTTCCGAATCGACGGATGCTATTATAGGTCTTTACGATTTCTGACGTTTCAGAAGAAGATTGAAAGTGCGAGTTAGTTGGAATTTTTAGTTTATTGCATTCTTTAGACTACAGAACTGTCAGAAGTGTCGGTGAGGGATTGTGAACGATAGTGTGGTTAAAATGAAGCAACGATCCATATCAGATCCATCCGATATGTTTTAAGTCAATGTCCAAAGGAGAGGGATGTGTCATAGAAACTTTTAGTCGACGAAAAGGTCGACTCAACCTTCTTGTCTGTCGGATCGATCTCGTTAGTAAATTCGGTTTAAGTTAGGAACACAACAAGCGAATGTGAGTCTTAGGTAAGTTTCAATGATGCTGCATGCTCGAAGTGTGAGTAGCAATTTTGGTAAGATGTTTAGTAATCTTTCTGTGCTTTTCTAGTCTTTTTTAATGAACATTAATGCATTTTGCTTTTTTCAGGTCGTAGACGTTCATCTGTAGCGCTCTGCTGTAAAATTTCACAGTCTCACTAGTTAAATTAAGTTTTTTCAATTTTAAAAATTTATAAAAAAAGCAAATTTAAGATTTCAAAAGTGAGTGTATTAATCTTTGATACAACAATTGACTCGCATATGCAGTGCGAAGTCGGAAACACAATAATCGAATTATACTGCAAAATCAATGCCTTATATACTAATTATGTATGTGACAATATATTAAAATTAATTGATGTTTTTAGCAATTTAACAGCAAACAAAATAATTCGTCTTATCTTGTCTATTGATTACACCTAATGAGTAAGAAATTTACTTATATACTTTATATATTTATGGGCGTTGGCAGGTAACATAATTGTTAATATCTAATTTCGATTGATTCTGTGCCTGCTTGCAGTTTCTTTGTAGAGCTGATGGTCGAGGATTGGAAAATTGTTTATTATATTGACTGTTTCAAAGTTATATTATATTCGACTGTTAGAAATAAAAGTTTATAGTTTGTTGTTATGAAACAAATTGGTTCTTTTTAAAAAACTAATCTTCACAAAAATTATTGCAATCTCCAAACGGCTCCACAAATTCTTGAATCACATTTAATATGGCAATTGTGGAAATGTTTCGTGCACTTTTTGGTAATTATGTAAGAGTTGATTCCATACTTTGTTTAGGTTATGTTTTGGGTTATTATCCTGATAAAATTTAAAATTGTCTAATATGCTAAATTTTGTGCGCTAGTTTTCACATTTTCTTTTAAAATATCAAGAGAAACATTCTGGACTATCAAGTCTTTAATAAAACGAAGATTGACAACACTTTTCGCTGACATGCATCTCCAAACTATAACTCTACCGCCTCCATGTTTTATTGTCAAACGTAAATTCTTTGAAGTGATTTCCATTTCGGTTTTCTTCGAACATTTATTCGACCTTCCGATCCAAATAGGATAAATTTACTTTTGTCTATGAATTATATTATTTTATCAATAAAAGGTTTCTTCCTAGCTACAATATTCTACCGTGCGATATATCTTTTCCTTAATAAAATATAAATAGTTTCGGTGTTTAATTTTTTGTTTAAATACTTTTCTACTTCTGATGCCAACTAGGGACACCTATGTTTGTATCTTGTAATTTTCTCACTCATCGTAAATACTCAAGACTTATCGAGTGCTCACCTTGGTCTTATTTTCTACTTATTGAATTTACAATGTAGCCCCACTTCTGTATATCGTTTTTCTAATTTCGTGTAACGATTTTCCATTGTTGAAAGGTAAAATCGTATATTTTTTTTCTTCAACAAACGATTGACCCATAACAAACGTTTTAAATGTAAAATTCATTTCCGACACGCAGTTTTCAAATAATAGACAAAATAAAAACCTAAATTTAAAATCGTATGTATTTACGTACCTATCGTTACACCATTTACATGCAAAAATAATAGGCAAATGAGGTTCATGTTGAGTTGTTTTTTTGGTGACTTTTTAGAAAAAGATTTTTTTTTTCAAAATCAAAACATTGTATTTTGATCAGTTATTTCAATTATGATCGAAACAATTCTAATAAATATACAAAAGACATAAAAATATTCTAATTGTGATTATTGATCAAATTTCCACAATAAATATATAAAATAGTATGCCGTATGAGTTTCACTTTATTTACTGTGTGTGTATTTAACGAACGTTTTTGATTTTAAAAACAAATTATTTGTCTGTTTGTCTGCCTATATAAATATATATATATATATATATATATATATATATATATATATATATATATATATATATATATATATATACGTAGGGTGTTCAAAAAGTTTCCGGAAAGTAATTATTATTCGTAAAAGAAATACTATTTTGTAATTAGTCAGTGCAAGCGTAAATCTGTTTAGACATGTGTTATCAGATACTTTTTACGCATGGTGTCATGTCAATTTGAAATTACTCTTACATCTTCAAACACGAATTAAGTTAAAACTGAAATACGCGTTAATAAGAAAAAAATTATGTGTACTTATGTACGTACACTAGAAGTTAAACTTCTTTTCCGTAAAGTAGTAAAAAGGTAAATGGTCAAACGCATGCCTAAAATTCGTAAATAAACAAATTCGTCAAAATAAAGCAAGTAACAAAATGAAGAAATGCAGTAGGGAGAGACGCGGTAAATACACAGAATAAAAAATTATGTAGAAAATGATCAATTATTTCATATTAAGCAAAATTAATATTTATTTTCAAATTAAAACTTTTATAAAATTATGAAAATTTATTCGTCTTCGTTTAGAATTTCTTCGTTTAGAATAATTTTATATATAATTGATTATAATTATAAATATAATTATTGAGAGAAATTGTTACAAATAAAACAACAGATAACCTCAAAATTGTATAGGTTTCGATAATTTTTAAATACCACGTGTTTTCAATAGTATTTCTTTTATTTGATAAATAGATTAAATGTATATACATAATTTTATAAAATACTATATCTATATATTGGTATACATGCACATAAACGCAATTTCATGTTAATTTGATAACTTTTAAAATACCACGTGGATTTAATGTAGTTTTATTTGTATGATTATTTAGCATAATATTATAATATGAGATTATATAAATTATTATACTTACCAAAAATACCAATGTTATCGCACTGAATAACCACTCTTATTTAATCACAATTTACAGACTAATTGTAAGTAATAACATACAATATGCTGCCTATTGCTTTACAATAGCCATATACCTATTGCTTTACAATTATATTATGTTACAAGGCGCGCATAATGGGCCTCACTACCCCTGTACCCTTAGCACTATGTATACTAGATTTCCGCTGTGTAGATTCGGTACGTAACTTCCGTAAAAATTTTACCCTAACGCCGTTAAAGAAGTTTCACTTCAAAAATCTTAGTTAAATTTGGTTAGAAAAAAACTGATAACGAAGAAATACATCACGCACCTCGAAAATACAATCCGAGCGTCAACGAGTACGTCGCCACCGTCATCACGTTCTTTTTGAAACAGAAGAAGGTAAAACGTCGGTATAGTCTTACATCGATCGAATGATCCATCTTCGTTTTTCCTGTAAGATTACGTTCAAAGTCGATGACATCGTTGTACCGTACTTACCGAGGATGTTTAAGTCGAGATGATGTTCAAAGAGACACTCCTGTTCATCAAGTCGTGACATCCTAGGATCATGAGATATGATAAGCCGCTTGGTTACCAATTGAAAAACCAATATAAAATCATAATCAATTGTATCGAAATCAATGTCTTCTTATTTATTGTATTGTAATTACATATATTAAATATAAATAATTTCAAATTGTTGAATGGGTTTATGTTCTTTTGTGTATTTTTATTTCCAGGAAAATTAGTTTGATTGGTATCATTTTAACTGTCAAATCAATATATCATCCGTTACGAAGACCGACAGGATTAATAGAATATGTTTTTCCACAAATAGAGTGAAATTTCAGTTTTAATATTGTATAAAGTTAAAAAGAAAGGAAGAACACAAAATGGAGACGTGCATAATTGATTGCGTACTGAAATGCAGATAATATTTTTGTTATATTTTTATAAAATTGCAAAAAGAACCACATGTATAACACATTTTCGTTTATTTTATCTGAGAATGCATTTAATTTCAACATATAAAAACAATAATTCAATTTGTCCTGTAGTATACATACAGTAGTAGAATTTTTTTCTAATGTATCTAAGTTCTAAACATAGACGAAACGTGCAGTAATTTGGCAAAATTAAAAGCAAACCAAAGCAGGTATAGAAATTTTGTTTACCTCATTTAAATGGGTAATACATTTAACATACAAAAACAGTACTTCAATTTGTCAAAATGAATCGAAATTTTGTACACGCTGTACTTAAATTTACATATGAATTCATTTTATATTTTTTTTTACAAATGAAAACATTTGTAAAAATTTTATAATATGTGCAATACCTTGTCAAAATTACGAGAAAATCAAAACAGATGGAAATTCCGTCTGCGTCGTTCGAAAAGGCGTTAAATATTTTATGACACGTCGCTTGTCGAATTCATCCAGTGTTGTACGTTCAGTTGTAGAAAACTATTGACAATGAATCAATCGTCGATCAACGTAATCAATGCAATTACCTTTTTTCCCTTTAATATAATAATTTACAATTTATAGTTCAGGAATTTAGTTATAAAATTATTCAATTACTACTTAGTATTTTTTTCTTAGATGAGACTGATTCTAAGAATTTTTTTTAGAAAATATTGATAAGCTGTGATTTCATGTACCCATTAATATTTAAATTGATATTTTATTTTATTTTTTTATTGTTAAGCCTTCCTTACCTATTTTGATTTTCATGAATTCCTATATCTTTGTTATGAGATTCATGTCTGCAAAAATACCAGACGTATCCGGCACTGATAGTACTGATAGTACTATCACTTAAATATTTTTGGACAACCTTCACCTTATGACAAGATAGAAATATCCATGGAAATTAGGTTTTCACTCCAAAAATCAGGCTCGCATCTACGGAATTAGCCGCTCGGCCAATTCCAAATGTTTTATACTAATCGGCTCTCGATATCAAAACTTTCCGGGCCATTAATGCCGATTACTGCCTACAGAAGAATACTTTACAGTTAGAACAATACATTTCGAAAGAAATTTTTCATTCTTTCGGCAGACTTTTTTTCTGTCATGACTTGAAACATCGACTCATCCGAAAAACTAATCTATAATATCAATTAAAATATAGTTTGATAATTTATTGAAGTGAAACTTATTTAGCGGCGTTAAGGTTAAATTTTTACATGCGACGGAAATTACATACGTAGTCACGAAATTAAAAAAAAAATGGGGAGAAATAGAGAAGTAGCTCTAGTATACAGAGAACATAGGATAGAGGGGTAGTGAGCTCATCACGCATGTCCACGTGTTAACATATGATTATTGCAAAGCAATAGGCAGCACGATGTATTTACTATTTGAATAATTTCACTGTTAAATTCCAAACGAAAACGAATAAATTTTCATAATTCATAATTTTATAAAAGTTTTAATTTGAAAATAAATATTAATCTTACTTAATATGACATAATTGTAAAAATGTAATTTATTAAAAAAATTAATCATTTTCTACTTAAGTTTTTATCCCGTGTATTTACCACCTATTTCCCTACTACATTTCTCCATTTTATTACTTGCTTTATTCTGACGAATTTTTATATTTACGAGTTTTAAGCATGCGTTTGACCATTTACCTTTGTATTATATTACGGCAAAGAACTTTTACTTCTGGTGGGCGTACATAAGTACACACGCCCTTTTTTTATAAGTAAATTTAATTCATTGACTTTTTAACAACAAGGAATAACAATTTAGCAGTGAAATCCTTATATTTCTTGTTCCATTCAAAATATTTTTTTTCATAGTTGCTCTAAGCCTCGGCTAGTGTGCGGGTTTTCGAATTTTCAAATTTTCTCCAGCTAATCTTCGTACGAATCTCTTTGAAATATTGATGTTTGATTCTTCTACTTACAAACATTATGGAGGAAACCTGGAACTGAACTGGAGTTGAAGAACTTAGTACCTACAGTGAAACATGGTGGAAAGTCAGTAATGATTTGGGGGTGAATAGCGGCAACTGGACTGGGGAGTTTGGTGTTTATTGGCACAGCAATAGATAGATGGCAGTACTTGAATATTTTATAAGATAATTTGAAAGACGATGTTTGAAAACTTAACTTGGGAAATTTACGGATTTTCTAACAAGATCAAGATCCCAAGTACAGTACGCTAGTTGTCCTTGAATGGATCCTCTATAACGTTCCAAAACAATTGTTTTTCCCACCGCAGTCACTAGATATAAACTCTATTGCGCACATCAGTGACTACTTGAAAATAAATATTCGGAAACATTCAATTTCTAACAAAGAATACTTGAAAAAGATACTACAAGAGGAATGGCGGAAAATACTTGAAATTTTTACAGAAAAGCTGATCTAATCGATGCCGAAAAGGTTGGAGGCAGTGTTAAAAGCAAATGGAGACCCAACCAAGTACTAAATTTTACTTAAACCTTTTGTTACATTTAGTTTTTGTAAACGTACGATCACTTTTATGACATTGATAATTTAATTTTTGTTAATTTTGTTGTTATTATTTCAACAATATGTTTTATTTTTGTACTAAAATTGAACAGAAAAAGTCTGCGTACAGCAAATGAAAATCGAAAATAATATATAGTAAAATAAACTTTTCAAGTGAATTAATAACTGTTTGGATAGCCTCTTTTTTTAATAACCTGCTATAATCGTTTTTTCATGCAATATACCATTTTTGTGGTTTCTTTAGCACTAATCTTATTCCACTCTTTTCTATAATTTTCTTCAACATATCCTTTGCAATTATGCCATGTTGGCGAATTTACGTTCGAGAAAATTAATATAATATGTTCTATAGGGTTTAGGTCAAGAGATTGGGGAGGTGCATGCAACTGTTTTGGAACGTTATGTAATATCTATAGCTTAACACTTCTGCCGTGCGCGGCAGATCATTGTCATACACAAAATTACAGTCGGAACCTAGACTTCATTTTTCAACACTTTGCTTTATATTTCATTTTAAAATATTTAAGTAAACTTATTTATCCATCGTGGATTCTAAAAATTCCATTTGACCCACACCATTACTTGTTATACCATTACTACATCACCACCGTGTTTTACAGTAGGAGCAAGATTTTTTTATTCAGTGATGTACATACAATTGTGAATCTTTTTATTCAAAAAATGCAATATTCGCTCTTGTCTGAGAAAATCATATTTCCCCAAAATTGGATTCGTTTATTAATGTATTCATTTACATATGCAATCCGATTTTATCTATTGATACGTGAAATAAATGATTTCTTACGTACAACACGTTCATGATACCCATCCTTTATTATTTTTTGCACAATATCAGCACAGATTTGTTTTTTAAATAGTATTTCAATATCTTTTGTAATTTGGGGTGCAGTTATTCGGGGATTTTCTTTCACTAAAGCCACAATATTACGCCTTTATCTAAATGTTAACTTCGACGGCCGGCCAGAAAGCGGTTTTAAATGCGAATTTAAAATTGATTACTACCCTTTGAACTAAAGAATGTTGTCTTCCAACATTTTTTCTTAATTCACGAAACGTTTTTCCTTCGTTACATAACTTTAAAATAATTTTGCGTTTACTAACATAAATTTCCATTTTCTGAATTCCATGTTATTTATTTTTTGCAAAAACTTTACTGTTAGTAAAAATAATATTTTAGGGCTTCATTGTAACGTAGGAACTGGGACATAAAACTGTGATAATTTTAAAACAACAATGAGTGCAAATATCGCAAAAAAATCGAGGATTTACCGTTTAATAAAAAGTGTACGCAAACTTTTTCTGCTAAATTTGTATGAATTTTTGTGTTTTTTATTTTTTAGTTTGTTATAAATTTAAAATGTTTTGAATTGCCATGTATAAAGAGATGATAGTTTATAGAATTAATAAAAAATATGTTTGTTTTCAAATTCACATTAATAAGCTTCTTTTATTGAGAACTATATCCGTATTGATAGGTGTACGCAGACATTTCTGCCTAGTGTATGTGTATATATATATATATATATATATATATATATATATATATATATATATATATATATATATATATATAATATAAAACAATATAGTGTATGACACATCACCAACCCTCAACAGACTCTCAAAACAGAAACATCAACATCAGCCATCAACTAACCAGCCGTCATGAAGACGACGTTCTCCACACAGATACACATAACACCAGGCATTACCCAGCACGCTACTTACCGCCAACGCAGTGAAGCATGTGAAAAACAGTGACAGTGCTAGACGTTTCATGCGAATAGCGACTCTACTGTGACGTATAGTGATAGCATACAAATCTAGACCTAAATGTGACAAGTGTAGTGACAATGACACTAAAACACAAACACCTGATATCTATTAATCTAGTTAAATTTAACTGGTAGTTAAACTAGTTTCAATTTTAGATTTAGTTAAAAACAAACATTTCATCAGGTTTTTTGAAAATTTTCCTGGAAAAAAAATATACACAAACATTCAAACACATACAAAGCATTTTAATAAATTCAAGAGTAACATATAAGCACATTATTTAATAAATAGAAAGCTTAATTATAATTCTGTAACATACAGTGTAAACATCCTCTGTAGCTTATTCTTTATCAATAAATTTATTACTACTATTATATTGTAATCATTTTCTCAAATACCTCGAGATAATAGTGCTAATAAAATATGACATGTCAATGTTGCTGATTTTTGAGAATAACTTTGGTAAAATGACGTTTTGTTAACGTTTGTGTCTTCGTTTGTAGGGTAAGTTTTTTTTTTTTTTTTGTATTAAACTTAATTAAGTGCACAAAGGAAGGTTAATGGTGCACTGTTACAAATTTACTGTGCATTGGCAAGAAAAAGTGATCTAAGCACAGAGATTAAAGTAATATTGTACAAAGTGATAAGGCCTACAATGACATATGCTGCCTCGGTAAAGAGGAATACATATAATATGCATTTAATGAGGCTAAAGAAACAAAATAATATGCTGAGAATAGCATTCAACAAAACGATCAACTACAAGTAGACAAAACTGCACAAGGAAGTAGACATAGAGATTGTTACAAGTTTTATAAACAAAAACACATGGAAATTTTACAATAGAAAGACCCACGATAATTCACTGATAAACAAATTAGAATAGCCAACGATTTTAGAATATCTAAGAGTGGGTAGGTAGAAAAGTTAAGAAGAAACATTTATCTATAGCCATGTTTTGAAGTAGAAATCCATATAGACAACAGTTCAATCAAGACACAGCCGACAAACTCATTCAAACGGAGGGAGTGGAGTGAAATAACATCAATATTTAACAAGATACTGGAGTTTCTGAAAGTTTTCCCAGGTTGTATATTCCCAGAAAAGTCATTATAGCTCTCCAGTACATCCTTAAATCATTATTACAACTGAACTACTTCCCCCTGTATGAAAACGTGCCAAAGTTATCACCCTACCAAAACTGAATAAACCACTTACAAGTCCTAAAAACTGCCGCTTTGTGAGCCTTCCTGCTCCCTGTTTTAAGTGAGATCTATCTACGAGTGCCTGATCTAGAGATTACTTCTATCCCGCATTCACTACCACATTATCCCTCCCGAATAATTTGAGTTCAGAAATGGTTACACTACTCTCCACTGACACCACAATTTTATAGACCGCATCAAACAACCACAATCTCACAATCAACCGGAATATTATCATTGTCTCACTTGACATCGAAAAAGCCTTTGATTCAGAGCATTCAAATGAAGTTTGGCTTCTCGCCAAATTCCATTCCACCCACTCCCAACAATATCTCACCAAAATTATACATTATTTTTCAAACTGCTCGTCTAATGTCGAGTACCAGGAAATAAAGTTTACTTCCCATCCTATTCTAGCTGGAGTCACTCATCGATTCATCTTTCATACTATTCTCTTCGATATTTTGCTCACAACTTTCCTAAACTCTCCTTTAAAGTTAATATTGCCTTCTTTACTGACAACGGACGTATATACACATTCTGAATCAGTAAACACGATAACCTACCTCAACTACCTATCTTCCTTAGCATCCTCGATGATTATTACAGACACAATAAAATAAAAATAAACCTTACCAAAACCACGGCCATTAATTTATCATTCTCCCACCTCATCTTATCCCCTCCCCCATTCAATTCAATACCATTATCATAACTCAAAGCAATCAAATCAAATACTTTGGACTTATATTTAACCATAAACTCTCCTTCCAACCATCATATTAGATAGATTATTCAAGACAAACTGTTTTCATGATATTACGCTCGATTCTGGTCACCTCATACGTATGTAGTCCTGGTGAGTTTTTCGACTGAACAAATATGAACATCGATGCTCAGGCCCGATAGTACCTTACATTATTACCATAGTTGTTGCGGTGATTGCTGTACCTATATAAGTTTTATTTGAAATAAAATTGAAAGTACAATTATTAAAATATATAATTTTTATTTATTAATCAATCAATTGCAACAACGTTTAAAATCATGTTTTTTAATTATCAACCAGCAGTGCAACAGTGCTGTTTATCCTTTTGTGTCGTTATTTACACTGATTTTTCATATCGTATAAACAACAACCGTTGCTACCCTCACATATTTTTATTTGTTACTATGTGTTACATATAACTCCTCCCTCATTAGATTTAAGATCGTCCTTGATCTTCAGAGGTGTATTTGTTTTACATTTTGTTTCACAGTTCTAGTAACTACCTTTTAATATTTCGTTTAAACATTGATTATGCACATTGTTCTCGTCGGTTGAACAATGTATTGGTCTTTTATTTTGATGCAGGTTTTTATACAGGTGAGCTACTCTTGCTGCTGTATTGCCGATTCACATAAGTGGTTAATTGAGTAGTTACTATGTGGTACGTTTACAATCTGGTATAGTTTTATATTACCTTTCGTAACAATTGGATATTTTATAGACATGATTAATATTATTTTTTTTTGTGAAACCTATTTTAACTGATAATATCGAATAAAATTATGATTATCTTTTAAAGTGATTATTTGATTATGGTATATATATATTTTTTAATTCATGAATTGTTCTTAACAAGGAAGGATAAGGTAGTTGTACTAGTTAGGTGTAGTAGGAGTGTCACTGACAATTTTATCGTTAGTTGTCGCATCTGTAAGGGAAAAAACGCGTTCTTCGTTTAATCCAATCACATTTATGTTTCATTTTCACCCTTTTTTTATTTTTAAAAGTGCATGTTTTTTTGTTACTCTTGCCTATTGTTACTTTTCTGGCTAGGAGAAGTAGTTTATCTCTTCTAGGTGTCGTTTTTATGTATGCTTCAATGTTAGCCGGTACCTGTTCTAATTGTGATAGTCCTTGTTTTGATTGTATTTTTTCTTTACCTTGGACTATTCTTTCCCTTACGATTTTATTGATCCTTTCCGTGGCGTGTTTCCTTCTCTCCACGTATTCGTTTAGTACTATATTTTCATGTTGATCTTTCGGTAACAAACCTTTTTCATTTATGTTGACTATTTGTCTTTTGTTGGTGTTTGTCGGTCCGTCTTCTAACTCCGCATTGTTCTTAGGTTCGTTAACAGGTTCAGTGTTATTTTCTTTTAGAAGGCCGTCGATCTCTTCTAATTCTTCGTGGTGTACATGCTCTAGTCTCAATTGATTTTTTATTGATGTGATTCTTTCGACGTGGTTTATTTCTATTTCGAAGTTTTCTATATTTAATTTATTTTCCTTGTAATAAATTGGTATATGTAGATTGTCTTTTGAGTCTTCATCGGGTGTCCAATAAATATTTTCAATTTGACTGTCTAGTTCATCTTCTTCATCATATACTATGATATTTATTTGTTCATCTGTTGGTTGAAAGTCTTCTGGTGTTTCATAGTAATATTTGCCAGTTTCTTCATCATAACCTATTTCGTGTGGATTGATTTCTATTTTGTTGTTTCTAACTACATTTGTACCAGACATGGTTTTGGATAAACATGTTTAAATGGTGGGTTCACATATCTTTGTTGAAATCGTTGAGATTCTTGTGTCTGTCTTGTTGATTGAAACTGTGGTTGTGTTTGTTCAAATGGTATAAAATTTGGACTGTTTTGTATTGGTCTCGCAAATTCTTGTATCGTCCTAGTCGGAAAATCTGACTTTAATTTAGCAGGTAAATTCGTTGTTAGATTTAATGTTCTCGTAGTATTTGATCTGTTAATGAAATTTGTTTCGTCGTTCGCGAATGTTATTGCTTGTTCTAAATTAATCGGTTGTCTTAATCGCACTTGTGCTGCGACATTATATGGAATTGAAACTAAAAATCGGTCTAAAGCGTTCGCTGTATAGATTTCTAGTCTAATTTCTTTACGTTCAATGTTCAGAACATTTATCTTTGATATTAATTTCGATAAAGACATCCGTATTCGGTGTCCAAACGCTATTATATTTTCATTTCTTTCCAATTTTATGGTGTTGAATTCGATTAAAAGTTGTTCTAAAGAACGACTGTCCGAAAAGTTTTGTAATATGGCCTCTTTTATTTTTTGCCATGTGTCTAAGTCAGTTCTGGGTCCAAGTAATTCTTGTGCTCTTCCTCTTAATTTACTGAATACTGTTGCTCTAATAGTTGGTATTACTTCCTGATTTTGCCCATATCTTTCTATTATTGAATCTATTATCATTATAAATGTTGATATTTGCGTTTCCTTTGCTTCGAATGGAGGGATAGTATCGAGATCAATTTTAAATAGTTGAAAATTCATTTTCGTGTTCGATTGTAACCTTGCTGGTTTCAATATTGACATCGATTTATTTATTTATTTATTTTAGTTTTGGGTTTGCGTTGGATATGGGATTTTTTTGTTAGTATATGTGCAATAATTAAATTAATTCTAAGTTTCAAAATTTCAAATTAGTAATTTAGTTAATAATAATTTCTTTTCACGTGATTTATTATTTAGTCAAAGTAATTTTTTATTATTTTTTGACATTTAATTAAATAATAAAAATGTTTGAAATTATTTCCGTTGTTATCCAATTGTTATAGATGGTTTATAAAAATGTAAAAAGTTATATAAAAATAAAATGTAAAAAGATATACAAAAATAACGGTACCACAATGGTAAGTACTCAAGTCACTTACTTTTAATGGTGTTTGTTGCTCGATTCTTTAATCAATGCTGATGATAATCCACCACAGGGATATAAAAATCGCCCTCTTGATCGATGGTTTCATTCACTAACAGGAACAGTCAACAATTGACTACCAATTTTCGAATCTTAAGATCAGTGGGTATTCTAGCCGATTTCGATGGTGTTTATTGCTACTGATGCTGTTGATGATCCACCACAGGGATTTGAAAATCGCCCTCTTGATCGATGATTTCGTTCAAACAGGAACAGTCAACGATTGACTGCCAATATTTCGAATCTTGAGGTCAGTGGATATCCTACTGACTGCGTTAGTTTTACTTTAAATAAAATTGAAAGTACAATTATTAACATATATAATTTTTATTTATTAATCAATCAATTGCAACGTTCAAAATCATGTTTTTTAATTATCAACCAGCAGTGCAACAGTGCTGTTTATCCTTTTATGTCGTTATTTACACTGATTTTTCATATCGTATAAACAACAACCGTTACTACCCTCACATATTTTTATTTGTTACTATGTGTTACATATAACTTATAAGAATCCCAAAGTCATTAATTAATTACCATAAATTACCATAGCACCATGAACAAAGTTCGATCATAGATTAATGTTAATTATATGTATCAATATTCTTTAATACAGTGCTGTATCCAAGATTCAGTTTTATATATGTATTATATCATGTGAAGGCAGTAGATACTTGTTAAGTTTCTAATTACTCAATCGAGGCAAACTTCTTCAAATTCTAAATAATTAACATTTTGACATAAGGACACTGACGTCAGTTCTCTAACATTGAACCTTGAATTTTAATAACATATCAACAATTATTGAAACGATTGGCGTCTCAAATATAACGATAGTCCAGCAATCATTAAACCGATTGACATCTATAAAGTAACTAAAATCCAACAATAAATGAAACGACCAACATCTCAAATATGACAGCCAAACAATGACAACTGTTCAAGGTCTTAAATATATCTGTCGATGATACCAGTGACTAACAAAATTACATTTAAATAAATAGTAACAATCAAAGAAATATTTATCGTTATATACTTTATTAATATAAGTGTGTGTGTGTGTGTATATATATATAAATATGAAATGAATTTCTTATCTCATTTAACATTGAATCTACCGACACTGTATTTACTTTCTGTCCGGAAACTAACAGACCTTTTGAAATAAAACACAATTATTCATCAATATTTATTTTGTCATCTCTAAAGTACTCCCTATTAGAAACAATACACATATGTCGACGCTTCTTCCAGTCCTCGAACGCTTCCGCGAACGCGCTTTATGATATAACCTTCAATTCACGCAATGAATTTTCTTTTATAGCTTTAATCGACTAAAAACGATGCCCTCGGAGCAGCAACTTGAGTTTTGGGAATAGGAAAAAGTCCTACAGACCCATATTAGACGAATAAGAAGCTTGAGAAACAATATTGGTTGAGTTTTTGACTAAAAACTCACAATCAAATTCAGTGTTCTTGGCACCATGCGAGAAACGATGCGTTTTATGCCCAACATTTCGGCCAAAAGGACATGGCATTGTGTTTTGAGATTCCTACTTCAGCTGTTAACTCTCTGACGAACATACGACGGGGGTCATATTTTTTCGTCTGTTCATTTTGCTCACAAACGGTTTTTTACGAGGTACTCTTCCGTGAAAACTGTCTCTTCATAAGACTAATCTCTAGTTGTTTCAGGATACACATTTTTCTTAAAATGTTGTTAGACTTCGTTTTATACCTTTGGAGCACTCAACATTGTGTTTTTTTTTATAATTTGGTGTACGATCCACCGCTCGTCCGACTTGGTAAATACCTTAGGTCTACCGGATTTTCCTTTATTCACCACGGATTTTGATATTTTAAAACGTTTGATAACATCATTAACTGTCGAATGAGACCCATTTATAATTTTTCTAATATTAAAGCACGATTTTCCCTCATTATGATTTGTTTTAATCAGTAATTTCACTTCTAAAGAAATTTATCCACGTTGTCTTCCCATTTTGACTTATTATTACGGAATTTTTCACCTACTACGACAATCTTCTGTTCAAATTTGACAGTTGGATAAAGAAATATACAAAAGACGAGATTTTCCTTTTTTAAACCTAAAAGAAATGATAGTTTTACCAACTGTCCGAGTTCTTTTTTGATCGTAATTTTAATCTTGTCTTTTTGTATTACAATATTATTAAAAAAAATAATTTTGTTTTTAATATTATTGTTTTTTATAAGGGATTAATATAAATTTCTTGAATTGCAACTTTTTCTTTCTAAAATTCAATTTAGCATTATTTCATCTCTGCTGAAAGAATAAGTTAATAAGTGTCCGAGTTTTTTATTGACTTACTTTATATGAATTTGAGTTTGATTTGTTCAGTTCGCTGGTGTGTACGAGGCTTGGAAAATGGGTTGAAACAGTTTCAAACTTTGCTTGTTCGCTGGTGTGTACACAACTTTGAATAAACAGTGACACAAGATACATAGATGGATATGTAAGAATGTAATCTCTAGTTTTGTTAATAGACGAGCGTCGCTCGCACTCGATGGTTGATGTTTTATATAGCGACAATTTTATTATTCCATACGTCAAATATGTTTTGTTTTCGACCTAACATAGTTTCAATTAAACACTTTCGACGTCAAGGGTAAATAGTGAATGTGTTATCTCTAACTGTCTCCACAACGAAACAAAGAATTCAGTATAAGAGCGATTACGTTGTGTAAATACAGTTCATACTTAAAGAGATAAACACGTTTCATTTTAATAGTTTTGAAGAATCAGCTCGTGTTCGAACAGGGGCGGTTTCAAGCCAACGTTATCGAAAGTAAAGGCGAACAGTGTTTCACTCGGTTTCATTTAAAGCAAACAAATACGAAACATCAATTTAATTAAATAATACAAAGGTATGTGTTTTAAATGTAATTTAATAAAAATATTTCCTTAAATATACATACATATGTACATACATAAATTACATATAGTCGATAACAAAAATATTTGAGCGCCCGTCATATCAAGTACAGTAAATCAAAATTAAATTCATACGGCATAATATTTTATATATTTACTGTGGAAAATTCATCAATAATTGCAATTAGAATATTTTTGTCATTTATGTATTTATTAGGTTGAGTTATAAATAATATCCGTTTTTGCATGTCAACTTTAATTTTTAATAAAAAAAAAACAGCAACCGTACTTTAATCAAATAAATATTCACCACTGTTTTCAATGACTTGTTGTCATTCGCTAGGTAGCTCTTCTATGCTTTTTGAATAGAATTCCGATGGTTTTGACTTGAAAAAGTTTTCGATGAATTTTTAAACCTGGTTCTCATTCGAGAAATTTGAGTCCATCAAAGTGTTCTGCAGCGATCGAAAAAGATGATAATTCGATGGTGCCAAGTCTGGTGAGTATGGTGGGCGGGAGAGAACCGACCACCCGAGTTCCAAATTTTTTCCTACGTTGTTCTAGCTATATAGAGTCTTATGTTGTTACGAAGGATAACAACGGTTTTCCTATCGATGACCGCAGGACGTATTTTTAATCAAACTTTGGTGAACACGCTGTAGTCGTACAGTTCTGCATTTATTGTTTCATTTCGATTTAAAAGCTCAAAATGAATAATTACACAGCAATTTTGGATCTGCTTCTGGTGACTTATCCTTATCAATCCACTGCCTTTTGTGAAGAATACTTGTCATATGTAATCGACTTTTCATCGCCAATAATGGCTTTATCTAGAAACTGATAATTCCTTTGTCTTGAAAGAAGATTTGTCACTATTAACACATTACGGTCCAGGCTATTTGCGCGAAAATTGATGCATGTAGCTGACATATTTTAAAGCGATTTAAAGAAATTTTTTGAAATTGTAGAGTTGAAGGTTGAAATTTACTGTTATCTTTTGAATATTATCAAAGCTCGCAGTATTAGTTTAGCCGATAAGAAATATTATTTTTAGCATATATATTGCAACACATGTTTATATGTTGCAGGCATTTAATGCACAGTACACAAAACACTATTTATATGTCGCAGGAATTTCACGAGTGGTCAATAAAAAACATGTTTTTATATCTCCGGACAATAATGTGCTGATAAACCACCTGTTTTGTTTCTTTCGCTAAGATCATGTGGAACCTAAACATCTAGCTTGTTGACTTAATTGATCTTTTCCAACTGATAATATATGGTGGATTGTGATGTGTTTAACTTGTCTGCTAATTGTCGAGTGTTTTGGCATCGATTATATTCCACCGATGATTTTAGAGCTTCTTCATTAAAATCCGAAGAGTGTGTTGGTCTAGGCTCATTTTTCAATGATGTATCTTGGGAACGAAATTTTGCAGACAGGTTCTGTACTTGCCGGTCGGTTTTGATTCCTTCACCACACACAATGCATATTTTTTCCACTTGTCTCTATAGCATTTTTCCCCTGTTTAAACTCCTACAACATTACATGACAAATGTGCAATTTCGATCCTTCTATTTCACAGTCAATAATTTATTACGAGTATTTGAATACGATGTATAATCTACCGCTGTCGTAACAAAACTCAACATTACTCAATTCAAACAAGCAAAAACTTGTATGTGATGAGTCTTTAGGATGAGTAATGAGTCATTAAAACTTGCTCCCAATAACGAAAATTATTTATGACTCAACCCAATGCTAGAAATGCTTCCATCAGAATTGAAATAATTAATCATAATATAATATAATGTTTTGATTTTGAGGAAAATCAAAACATTATGGTATCACTGTGGGCTTACTTTCTATTCATTGACCATTCTTATAATTGTGACACTATGGCCTTGCTTCTGTTTACTATTTTTCCTATTTTCTGTAATTATTTTCCATTGTTAAAATGGAAAATCATTCATTTTCTTCTACACATGATCGACCTCTTTGTCGACTTATATCAAACGTTTTAAATATAAAATTCACTTCCAACATGCAGTTTACAAATAAAGGACAACGAAAATCAAAATTTAAAATTGTGTGTGTTTATGTACCTATCGCAACACCTTTTCAAAATCAAAGCATATTATGATTAATTATTTCAATTATGATAGAAACATTTTTAATACAATATGTGATTATTGATGATTTTTCCACAATAAATATATAAAATATCATGCTGTATGAATTTCACTTTGATTCACTTTATATTTTACATGATAAATTAACTTTACAATAAAGAAGACATTGTTTAAAAATATTTTTATTATCATTTATTAGTGTACTTCAGAATGTTATATTTTGAAATTTGAAACAAAGAAATTATAGAAAAAAACATTTTTTTAACCGACATGTAGTATTTAGACCCACAAAAGTATCCGGTCATGCTCAGTAAGTAAAACTTATTCTATTTATATAGAAATTGATAAATACTCGAATATTTTCCATTGTCACGTGAACGTAAAATAATCTCACTATTATCATTAGATTCTTCAGTCGTGTTAATTGTTTTCTTTTGCTGTTTTTTAATCTTTTTTTATGTTAATAATGCTGAAAAAACGTAAAATAAATATTTTGGAGAGGAAACTTATTTTTTTTAATAAAAAAGGATATTCACAACAAAAAATTGCACATAACCCTGATATTCCACGTGATACAGTATAAGGTATTGCTAGAAAATTGAAAATTAACAATTTGTTAGCAAATAAAGAGCGAATAGAAAGACTCAAAATACTAAGTGCACGGAAAGAAAAACAAATTTTTAAGGTGGTACGAATAAATTCTGTTGTATTAAATTAGGTCTGTGCAACCTTTTAAGCGAAAGGGCCAATTACAAGTTTTGTTAAATCTTAGCGGGCCGCATTATTTTTTATCAAGGAGATATGGCGTTCTTTAGATGTGGTCGATCCACCAGAGATATTTTCGATAATTAAATATAAATGCGTTAATCTGGAGATTTGTAATTTTATTATAGAAAGAGTTAAAAAAAATCACTTTGATAGAAACTTTGCACAAAAACATCTTTATTTAACATTTGTACATTTGTATGTGTAAAAATAAGTAAAATATCTATAATTTTTTTTAATTATTGCATAAAAATTGCACAAAAGTGAATATTTTATTCTTGAAATAATTGTGAGATGTATTTTTAACAAAACTGATACAAAAATAGTATCTAATAATAAACCGAAAACTTTTATTAGTTAATGTGCTTTCTGACATTGGTGTTTGTCCGAAATTTAAGGAATATTCAAGCTGATATTGGTCGACCCTAATATAAGCGAATTTTTAAGATGATCATCCATTAAGCTAGTTTTGTTTTTAGTCTTTGTTAATTTTATCAAAGAAAAGAATTGTTCACATGTATATGTACTCGCAAACAATAACAATATGTGGCACTTGTGTTACAGTACATATATGCTGGTACTTAGTTTGAGAAATGTATTTTTTATAAAATTTTAGAATTGTATTATCTTTAAATGGATATTTAAGATCTTAATTTGACTAGTTCTATCATTTTTATTTGTAATTCTTCAGATAGTGTTTCTATTTCAATTGCAAACAGAGTAGCGAATATTCTTATTTGATCTTTTTTTGTAATAAAATCAAAAAATCTTTTCTCGAATTCTGAAGACAAGCTTTCTACTACATCAGCGTATTTTTTATTACACATAATTGATCTGACTAGCAAATTAGGAAAAAATACTAAAATATTTTTTAGTTGCTTTCTCCCCAATGAAAGTAACATCTACCAGAAATGCAAGTTCTCCTACCCAACAGTTGTTATTGAACTGTTGTACGTGTTTACATTTTATATCCATAAAAAGCTTCACTTCTGGCAAGAGGTTCAAAAATATTTTTAGTACTTTGGCTCTGCTTAACCGTTTTATTTTTGAAAAATAAATCATATCTTCTTATTCTGCGCCGCTGACTGATAAAAAATCCTTAAATTGACGATGATTAAGAGCTTTAATCTAATAAAATTAACAGTCGAAATTACTATCTGCATAACGTTTTGAAATTGAATATTTTTCGTGCATAAATTTTCAATATGAACGACGCAGTGATATGTATATATAAATAATTCTCTAAAAAATTCGGTTTTTAGTTTCTTAGAAGCGTAGTTAATCCGTAGCGATTTCCTCTCACGGAAGAAACTTCGTCTGTTACGATGCCACAGAGCTTTGAAAGTGGAATGTTTTTCTTTTCTAAAGCAGTTTCTAATGCAGAATAGAGATATTCAGATTTTGTTATATATTTACTAAATGTAGTCATTCTTCAGTAACATTTTATTTATCTACTCCACGAATAAAAATTGTAAGTTAAGCAGTATCAGATACATCCGTCGATTCATAAAAACAAAGAGAATAAGACACAAAGTTATTAACTATATCTTTAAGAGTTAACATGACATTTTCTGCCATTTCATCAGTTCGTCTCGCCACAGTAAATCCGAATAAACTAATTTTAGAAAAAAACTTTCTTCTTTTCAGGGCAAATAACGTTCACTGCCATTTCAATACATTCTGTTATTAAACCACCATCAGAGAATCAGATGTTTAGCCAAAATATTATAAATGTCATTAATTGTTATTGTAGAGTTTTTCATTCTTTATACGAATTTTTCAATAAGTTTTGTCGTCTTAGTAAGTTCTCTTTCGATCTTATTCTTTCTCTTTTCAGTTCACACGTTATTTTCTTATATTTCTCAGCATGTTTTGACGTGTAATGACGCTTACTGTTATATTTTTAAGAACAGCAAAGCTTTCCGAACAAATCAAATAGGTAGGCTTATTTGTATACAAAAGAAACAATTATTTGTCCATGGATCATTGAATTCTTGATTTTCGTCTGATATTTTTCTTTTCTTTTCGGCCACTTGAATCGATTAATACGTAACAATCATTATTAGAATTTAAATTTTATTTCAAATAATAAATCATACCAAAAATCGTTGTCGCTCTCTAAACAATCAAATAACAAATCACTTGGTACTTAAAAATTGAAAGAAATTTTCGCTTAATAAATTTGATAGGAACATTCTGATCTATGAAAAAACCGAATACTCAAAAATTGTATGCGAACTGCATACTACCACCATGATTAATGCATATATACATACATTCCCATCAGAATAAGAGGTTTCTTCGTCTTTCAAAAGAAATAAAGCGGGAGTTGAACACGCTAAAGAACAATATGTGGAAAAAAATTTGCCGCATTAAGCAAAAAAAAGAATAGTATATGTGGAACATTGTTAAAACTAAAATTGAAGAAATCCTTCCACCTGGAAAACCAGACGACACGTACACCCATACACTAGAAAAGCGAATAGAATAAACTTTAATAAACCATTTCGAGTCAGTACACTGAGTTAGTGAAAATCTAGGAAATGCCGATTTCACACACCATATAAAAGTTGATGTGGATAGGTGGAGAGAAAATTAGTACCCGGAAAGGATAGACGAAGCCGAAGAACAAGGAAAAATAGAATATGCTTTTTCTAAAGAAATAGTCGAGAAAATGAAATAGATAAAATCGTACAAAGTATCAGGGAACGACGATATACAGAACATTGTATGAACATTGACGATATACAGAACATTGTCCGATATGGAGGAACGCGTACAATACTTATATTAAAAGACTTCAACGTAAACAGAAAAAAGTATTGAAAATGGCCCTGGAAAAGAACAGATGGTATAAGTCGACAGAACCACACGAGAAGGCAAACACAGAAACGATTCATAAACAAAATAGCATAATCATTTTACTTTAGAAGACCCCATGACAACTCATTGGTGAACAACTTTGGGAAAGCGAAAATAGTAACCGTCTGTAGTTGGATTGGAACTGTACATATTTAACGAAGCCGAAAAACTTTAAATGAAAAGGTTAGGTACAAAAAAAGAAAATCAAAGACGGTTATCTGGGGTTTTGCAAATATTTCACAGATGGTGAATAAAGATGATTATAAATAAGAAGATGTAGAAGAAATAATACGAGGACACATGACGAGCATCGGGATATGTCATACACCTAGGTACGTTAGTGATTAGGTGCAAAACAGAAAGATGAAGAACATCAAGCGCAAAAAAAATAAGAAGTTGTTCGGGTGCGTACATTGTATAACAAGGAAAACATTCAGAACAACAGAGAAATAACGATAGTCGTAAATCCACGTCTATAATAAAATTCGGCTAGAAAAGGTGTGTTTTGAGTAGCTTGCTGAGAGAAACGTTATTACATTTTTTTTTAATAGAAGTAAATTTAAGACAAATATTGTATATCTAAATAAATTATCTCAATTTACTTTCCTAATTTTTTTTAAAAAAAATATTCAATTCTGTGTCGCGGGTCTCACAAAAATGTCAGATGAGCGCAAGTTGCACGGGCCTAGATCTATAAAAGGTTGGAACGTTTTTAGATCTGTACTCTGAAGTATTTATCATTCAGTAGCTATAAAATAAAGATTCGTTTATCACTGTTTGATAAAGAAGTGTAAATAAGAAGTATTATTAAGATAAGAATATATTAAGAAACGTTTACACTGTTGATATAATTTAAATCACAAGGTTTTTATCATCATGTTTTTTTACTTTATTTTTCTTAATCCAAATTCATTTTAACACAAATGAATTTTAACCCCAACACCGCAATTTATTTATAAATAATAAGTGAACAATAGGTGATTATTGAACACTAAACCATTGTAGTGTTGGGGTTAAAATTCATTTGTGTTAAAGTGAATCAGTCACAGTTCCAAAACAGATAACCAAATTGATTTGTTTATTAATAACACAAAAATGAAAAATCAAATTGAAAAAATTGAAAAAACATATACTCAGACGTGCAAAAGTACATATAGGTACCATAAGCAATTTACTGATATAATTCAATAAAGTCATTAAATGAAAATAATTTCTTTTATTTAATTAATAATAAATATAATATTCATTAGAAAAAAATACAAAAAGCAATAATTAATTCTATTATATAGCAGAAATTGTTAAAATAAAGAGAGTAGGTTACATTTAGGCTGGGCAAAAGTACTCGTCACTTATTGATAATGGCATACAATATTAAAGTTTTTGTTAAATAAATGTGGCAGCACTGCAGCATAACCAAATATTTATATTTTCCGAGGATTCCTCATTCAGTTTACGTTGACAGTTTTCAACATTTAGTGAGTTTACGAAGATATTTCAAAAATGGGACGCAAACAAAAAGAATCTTGTATATCTGAAAGAAAAATGATTACAATTTTACACTAATAATAATAAATCATATAAAGGCATTTTAGAAATAGTATCCAAGAGTCTTACTACTGTCCGTTATATAATAAAACCATTTAATGTAATTGCCAAAATGTAACCTACTGTTTTTATTTTGACAATTTCTACTATATAATAGAATTAATTATTAGTTTTTGTATTTTTTTCCAATGAATATTATATTTATTAATGAAATAAAAAAAATGTTTTTTTTAATTTAATGACTATTGAATTATATCAATAAATTGCTTATATTACCCATATGTCGAATACTTTTGCGCATCTCTGTATGAATTATGTACTTAAATCATTGTTATATTATCATCGATGTCGTCATTAACCTTTTTCTGTCGACTAGATGAAGACCACTCGCAAATCTTTCCATCTCGATCAATCTAACTTCTTTCTCTTCAAATCTATTCTGACGAATTTTCTTATGTCTATCCATCTATTTACGAATCTTTCTATATCTCTAAATTTCCAGTCGATATTTTTCCAAACGTTCGATCAATCGATCGATTGATGTTTCTTGCTATACGATCAACCCATTTTCGTTTTAAACTTTTCTTTTTTCTATTTTTCTCTCCGTACGTATTATCCCTAACATTCATCTTTCCATACTTCGTGTTGCGGGATTCACTGAATCGTTCTGACATTTAAGACAATGTGTCAACGAAAATAGGTGAGAACAGATAGAATTCATCGATCATACAGTAGCGAGAAAAACTGGATACATCGTTAATATTGAACTATTTTATTATTAAAAACCGAATTAAATATTATTTTATATTAGTTTTATCGCTTATATAGTAAGTAATTTATTTACCAAAAAATATAAAAAAATCATTCTTAAAAAATATATTTAACGTAAAAATCATTTTGATATTTTTGTTTTCACTTTTGCACGTTAACGATAATTTTTTTTAAAATTCAAGCAGTTTAATACTTTGTGTAAAGACCGTTATTATCTATCACACTTTTTACTCTTCTAGACATAGATTTAACTGAATTTTGGATATTTTCATTAGTGATATCGTGTCATTCCGTTTGTATTCTACTCTATAACTCGTTCGAATTTTTAGGCGGTTGTTCGTATCGACATAGCTGTCTTTTTGTTACAACAACCGATAAATGTTCGATTTGATTTAAATCCAGGCTTTTCAGAGACAGTTTTATATCACACGTTGGAATTGTTGCTCTCGGAGCCAAAAATCAGGCAATTAGGTCTGCAGAATATTAAGAGAGTTTTCTTTTTTTATCATTTCATTGATTTTTCACCAATGCCACCGCATAAAAGCCCTCTTCCTCACACCCCACCATTATACTTTCTTCATGTTTCCTTGTTTTTTTACTCGATGTCTTTTAATGTTGTTTTTTTTTATTTATTTTTATTTTTTTTATTTTTTATGCAAACGATACCGATAATATGCTTTTCCATCAGATTAAACACTCTTTCGCAGTCATCACGGCTCCGATACTTATATCCTTTGTAAAATTTCAATCGAGTCTCTTCATTTTTCTCTAATACGGTTGGCTTTTTTTGTTTCACTGCGGACAGTAATCGTTCATCCTTGATGTTATTTTAGTGGTTCATTCGCTAACGTCTTAATTAAGAGCTTTGGCAGCTTGTTTGGGTGTTTTGACCCTTTTAGTTTTTATTGAACGGATATTACCGTCTGACAAATGTTTTAAGCGGCCTTCCATATTCATTTTCAGCGATAGATTTTTTATTTTTCTTACCGAAAGAACTGTTCTCTGACACCGATTATTCTTGAAGAATATCTCTGGATTACTAAATGGAACGATCCTATTTTCTTTATCTACTGAAACATCCTTAGTTTTTTCTTTCTATTTTATTTTAAATATTATCAACTTATATGTTAAAAAAACACTTAACCGTACTGATCAACTTTAATATGATTGATAACAAACGTAGTGAGATTCATAAAGTATCGAAAATAGGGAAATCTCTAAATAAAATAATCAAAATTGAAAACGTGCAAAAGTGGATAAATGAAGATCAGGATGTTTTTTGCGTTAAATATATTTTTTTAACTTTCTACTGCATACGAAGACATGTTTTTAGAAATTTACAATTTTTTAGAAATATTAAACTATATATGGCATCTCTAAAAAAGTATTTTACCTTCAGTCCAGAAACTAACTGAAATTTTGAAATAAAGCACATAAGAAGTTATTTATTCATCAATATTTATTTTGTCTCCTTCAAAGCATTTCCCATTGGAAGCAATACACATATTCCAACGCTTCTTTCAGTCCTCGAACGCCTCCCGCAAACGCACTTTGTCGTATAGCCTTTAGTTCACATAGAGAATTTTCTTTAATGGTTTTAATCGGCTCAAAACGATGTCCTTGGAGCAGTAATTTGAGTTTTGGGAATAGGAAAAAGTCATACGAAGCTATATCAGGCGAATATAGGGTTTACGGAACGAAATTGGTTGAATTTTTGGTTAAAAACTCACGAAAAATTCAGTGTTTTTAACACCATACGAGAAGCGACGCATTTCATGCCTAACATTTCAACCAAAATGAAATGGCATTGTGTTTTTTACATTCTTCCATCTCAGCTGCTAATTTTCTGATGAATATACGACGATTATTGAATACCGATGCCTTGACTTGGGAGACGTGTTCGTTGTCAGTTGATGTTGATGGGCGTTCAAATCGTGGTTCATCATCGACGGCTTCACGGTCCTCTTTGAACGCCTTATGCCAGTCAAAAATTCTTGTTCATGATAGACATTCCTCAGAGTATGCTTTTCTTAATATTTCTAACGTTTGCGTGAAATTTATTTGATTCGTAACACAAAATTTAATGCAAATTATTTGATCAACCAACAATCACCGTCTAACAAAAAATACTGTAAATTATTTACTAATGATTATAACGTCATGAAATTTGACACAGATGTCACTGACAGATGTACCAACTTAAAAAAATACAACATTACATTCCACAAGCACGCGCAGATTAAATCAGTTTCCTTAGTTTCTGTACTTAATGAATATAGTTACGCGAAAGTAGAAAGTCGGTAGATAAATTAAATTGATATATATATATATATATATATATATATATATATATATGTATGTATGTATGTATGTATTCATATCATATAAATAAAAGTCAATATAATATTTCTCCCAAAAATTATATTTTCTTAATTTTTAAACATGAAATCTCAAATTCGTTAAATTGGGTTCCGTAAATCTAGTGTTAAATACATATACAGGTAACCCTCCTATAACACGGTAGATAGGTTTCTAGAAAATGTCGTGTTGTGTGAAACTGTGTTATATGAGACTAGGAGCCAGTACAAAAAGGGAGGTTACGTTCCAAAAACTTATTAAAAACAAATATTTGTTTTTATTTTGTACAAGTAACTTCATTTGTATTAAAATTTGTATAACACAAAACGTAAAGAAACAAACAATATATTTTTTAATTTAACATAACCTTAATTTAATAATTTTCTTCATCATCACTTTTCAGTACAATCAAACAAGAACTTTTTTTCGGTTGAACGATATCATCTTCACTTTCTGAACCTTTTTTTCAGTTAAATTTTTTCGCCTTCTGACCTCTTTAAAAAATCTGTAGTTGTAGATTGTTTGCTGGTTCTTACGAGGTCGTTGTAGATATCATGGTATGGTGGAGATAGGCAATTTTGCAGCTCCCTTTTGAATTTTCGGCTTTTTTCGGAAGGGTCCGCATTCATGAAAATAATGTGTAATGTAATTTTCTAATATATAATATTTTTATTATTTTATAATATATTTTCTATAATAAAATGCGTGTAATATAGTGTTGTAGAAGGGTTTCCACAATTCAATACAAGGGTTTTCGCAATTTATCTTATCGTGTTAGAAGCAGGGATTCCCAACCCCGTGCCCGCGGGTGCCGTGGCGCCCGCGGACCGATTTGTATGCGCCCGCCACTATTCGAACTAAGTCTCTCGTTCATTTCCCACATATGAAGAAAATGCTAGGTAACAATGAATTAAACGTGTCATTATTTATTGAGATAGTGCTTCAAAAGCAGTTTGAAGAGAGATTTCTGCAGTTTACAAATATCGAGCCAATTGTCTCCTTCTGTATCAATCCTTTTACTTGCCAAATAAATGAAATGGAACTAGCCGCATGTATTGCAGATCTTGTTCAGGGGAAAGCAGAAGAACTAGAGTTAGAAATTTTGGACCTTAAGAATTATATTTTGCTAAAATCCTTAATATCAGAGGACTTATGGAACATAGTCGACAAAAAAGGTTCTCATTTTTGAAAAAAGTGGCATATAAAATCAAATCGTTTTTCGGGTCAACGTATTTATGCGAATCGTTGTTTTCAAACATGAATTTAATAAAATCACGATATAGATCTCGACTCACCGATGAGCATCTTTATAATTGTTTGCTAACAGGATTACCGTCATACTTTCCTAATTACGAGACACTGGCCAATGAAATGCAATGCCAGAGATCACACTGACAGATTGATATTTTTTTAATGTTTTCTTTTTTTTTAAATGATTTCTTTGTATGTGTGTTTTTTGTTTACTTTGTATTACGTTTTGTATGTACGTTTCTTTGTGTGTATGTAATTTGCACAATAATTTTATTATTTTGAAATTATTTTTGTTTATTATTTTTTATCCTAGGTCATTTATAAATATCCTTAAAAAATAGCTGGTGCCCGACACCCTACCGATATTTTAGAATGCGCTCTAGGGTATAAAAAGGTTGGGAACCCCTGTGTTAGAGCGAAACCGTGTTGTAGAAAGGTTAACTGTATAAAAATTATTCATATATTAACAAATAACTATTAAATGTATGTTTATTTATGTGCGTGTATATATATATATATATATATATATATATATATATATATATATACAGAATAACCTCCGTATAACACGGTTGTTACGTTCCTAAAAAATGCCGTGTTATGCGAATCCTTGTTATACGAAATAAAGAACTAATGCAAAAAATGGAGTTAGGTTCCAAAATTAGAAAAACATACTATTATATTTTTATAATTAGGAGAAATATATTTATTAAAGCAATTTTCATCAACAGTATTACATATTAATATGTATTAAATAATATTTTCTTCGTCATCACTAATAAGCACCATTAATTGAGGGCGTTTTCTTTTTGACAAGATATTCTCATCCTCTGAACTTTCTTCATCATAATCTTAAGTTCTATGCTCTACTTTTCGGAAAAAATCATAAATCATAATTTCTTAGTTATAAAAACGATTAAAAATCCAACAACTAAATTTTCATTCAATTAAATAATTAATCATGTCGTTTTGGTCGTTTTTTTGTTTAAATAAAAAAATAATCGGATGAAAATTTAGTCAGATAAAAAATGTAAAAAATGATTAAAATCTCAAGTCGAGTTTTTATTCTTCCCTTATGTATTCGTTTCTCCTTCGAAAATGAATTTCTTTGTTAAACAGAATTTATCCGAGTTCACCGTTTAAAATATGAAATGAAAAGTGTGAAAGAAATTGTTATTTGTCTTTTATTTGAACCATTTCACATACTACTATAAAAATAATTTATTATATTTCATTAATATCATTTGAAATTCAATTTCATTAAAATTACAAATTGAATCCATTAAAAAGTATTTGTAATTTCTTTGAACGAAATAATTTCATTTGAGAATTTGATTTTCAAGTTTTAAATAATTCTTTGCGACGGTTTAATCAACGGTCGTATACGCACAATTTCGAATATTCGAATCGATCGGTTTATTAACCGCTTAAAAAATCAATCGCGACCTACAATTTATTTATCAGTCGTTGGCCGCGGATCGATTTAACCCTCTAATGCACACAAAGCCGTATATGGTTTTAGAAGTTTACAATTTTTTAAAAATATTAAATTATATATGACATCCCTAAAAAAGTATTATATTTTAAAGGTTATTATTTATGTTCTCTTGTATAAATTAAGATTTTTTCATGTCTATAATTTAATTATTTCTAAGGACATAATTTTTGTGCGCATATCTTAAAATCGAACGCTTAAAAAATTTTTGTTAGTTTGAAGGTGTTTTTTAAATGTTGAAAGTTTATTTCGTTCAATATAAAAAATATTTTGGTAAGTATATAGTCTGTTCTTTATTTCTAAAAAGTTTTTTTTCCTAAAAATATATTTTTTAATCGATTGATACGGTAATACTCTCAGAAACCATATATATCGCTTCGTATGTATTAAAGGAAAAAAATCATTTAAATTGCAGCTCGATGTTACTTGTAATTAAAACGTTTTTTGTACTTTTATAAATGGATTCGTTTGTTTTTTGTAAAAAATATAAGTCTTTAAACTCCATACTTGGTGATGTGTCAATGTGTAACGGCGAGTTATTCAAAATAAGTCCTGTTTTAAATAAAATTGGAGAGCATTTGTTGTTGGTACCAAAAGAATACATGGCCGTAGATGAACAAATAATTCCAACTAAAGGCCGTCATGAGCTGAAACTATACAATCTTGTTAAACCTCATAAATGGGGCTATAAACATCTAGTTTCAAATGGTGGTTCAGGATTTAACTATGGCTTTGATGTATTTGTTGGAGAGAAAAGCAATATTTTCACAGAAAATGCTCGTGACCTTGGTGTAAGTAGAAATGTTGTTACAAGATTAGTATAAACAGTTCCACGACATGTGAACCATAAGATTTTTTTCAACAACTGGTTTAAAGTCCAAATTTGCAAGTTTATCTTTTTAAAAATTGTCTACTACCATTGGAAACAGTACGATTATCTCGAGTACCAAATAATAATATGCTAACAGAAAAAGAACTAAAAAAGCAAGGACGCGGAAGTATGGAAGAAAAAGTAGCAGTAATTAATGGAGTCAAATTGGGCCTTGTTTTTTTTTTTGGTTTGACAATAAATCAGTTCACATGTTTTCAGCATACGCTGGCAGTCAGCCTACGACAAATAAACGCCGCTATTGTAGGAAAGAAAAATGATATATTGAAATTTCTGCTCCACAAGCTGTAAATTTACATAATTGTCACATAGATGATGTGGTTTGATCGATTCATTCAATAATTGTAAATATAATAGTACTTATACAGTGTGAACAAATTTCACCAATTGAACAAAAATAGAGCATTAATAAAAAATAAATACTTTTATTTTTTGCTTATATCAAAATAATGATCTTTACTAAGCAGCATTTCACCAACGAAGTTGTAAAAAATTTCTATCTTTGCATACGATCTCGTATATGAGCCGTTAAATTTGAAAGCGGAATAACTCTATTTTTGGGAAAAAATGAGTTAATGACAGTTTTAGGTAGACATAGATGTCCTCTTTGTATATTTATAATAACACAGTCAAGGGTGTACAATATACCCATAAATTAATCAAGACATTTTCGGTGTAGTTTTATCGCAAGAATATTATATTAGAAAGTGGTATAAGTCCATTTATTAATACATTGAGATATTTGACAATTATTAATATAAAAAAAAGTTCAAAATTGTTTTGAAGATTTTTTTGGAAAATTTTTGTGAAATTTCTTTAAAAAAATTTTTGAACATTTTTTTTAGAAAAATTCTTTACAAATTTTTTTTGAAAATATTTTGGGAATTTTTTTGGCAATTTATTTGTAAAATTTATAAATAAACAATTATTGTTTATAATTTTTTACATAATATAACTAAAAATGTTTCAAAGTCGATTTTTCGTTTAATTCAAACGCAAACCTTTATCTCAATGTATGGAATACATGGACTTATTCCGCTAAAAAAACTATTCATTTTGTTAAAAATGAAAGTGGAGTAACTAAATTTGTAGCTAAAAAAATCAGTTATTTTCTCTAACAATTTTATTAATTATTTTTATATAATAAAATTTAACAAGTTAGTTGTATAAACTTGTTAAATTTTATAACCTGAATTTATTAACGTTTGCCAATATTTTTTAATTCCTTCAAACGCAAACCTTTAACCAGTTGTAAACCTTTAACCAGCTGGCAATTAATTAACATGCACGCGTGGCAAATTCGTCCAAAGCAATTCGCAGCAAGTTAGTATTTGAAATCATTTTTTTATAAAGTTTTAGACACACACACATTAACATTATAATAAAACTCATAAATTGATTAACAAATTTATTAATAATATTAATAATTTTTGAAAAGGAGTATTTCTTGGGTTTTGGTACGTTTGTTATTTTACCGAATAGAATAGAGGTATTAAAAAATTCCATATCCATTAGATAAAAGAATATTTTTCTGTAACTTTTTGTAAATTTGTTCATTAAAGGAAAAGATGATAAATAGCTATCTTACAAGTCTACTCCACCCATACCATCATTGTAATCTAAAACTATATTAGGTTTTGTAATGTTTCCATTTTGGTCGGTATAATTTTTAATTTTTTTCTTTTTTGTTGTTATCATTTCTGCTTTGGAAAGTTTAGAAGAAAGCAAATATATATCTTTTTTGTCCTTCCATTTTACAGATAAGATACCATTACAAGATCTTGAAAAAACTTCAATTTTTTTTAATTTTGTCGCTGCGAGATCTTTTGGCATATTCTTTCTATTAGATCTGACTGTTCCGATAGTATTAATTTTTTACAAATGAAATTTCCGATAGAGTTTTGGTGACGAATACCAGTTATCTAAAAAGAGGGTGTGTTCAAAATCAACTAAAGGTTTATATAAATCCAGTACAACATTTTCTGATGCGCTATTATCAGAATAAAATAATTCTTGGATAAAATAGTTCTTTATAAAAATAAAAAAAATTATTGTGTATTATAGTTATTTGATTATTATTCAATGAAAATATTTAAAATTAATGAAGTTCAACAAAAACGTACTTGCATGCCTTCAAAACAAAAATGTGACATTTACTAACTGAACTCCGATGTTATACTTAGCAAAGATTACACGACGTGCTATGCACGTCATATTGGCATTTGGTACAGATATAGCAGTCGACGTGCATAGCACGTCATTCCAGCGCAAGTAGTTAAAAATATCTCAATATATGAATAAGTGGAGTTATTCCACTTTCTAATTAAACGGTTCATATGTCTTTCAAATATTTTTCGAAAACTATATTTGTTTTATTGATTTACGTTAAATACGACTGTTAAAAGATATTTTGAATTTTTTTTTTAACATGTTTCATAATTCATACAGTAGCGGGTTAAAAACAACTGATTTCAAATGGAAACGTCGTAACCGTTAAAATAATCGTAATCGTTGATTAATTTCAAACGACTAGAATTTTAGTCATTATTCGTCGATCGAATAATTTTTGCTCTCCTCTACAAAACTGAAATCGACTAGAGTTAACTTTTCAGAGTAATGATATAACAATTTAAATGATTTTTACTTACTCTGTTTAGATAGTTTAGAATTCGTTTTTCTTTGAATATCGTACGATATTTCTATGATTAAACAAAATGAATTTTTGAACACAACCGTTATTAATATTTAAAAATACGAAATATCTATTTCTTACTTTTTCATATGTTCGCAATCAAATGCCAGGATATACTAAACATCGTTTAAAATCACAACGGAGATCTGTTATAATAACAATTTTTTTCTCATATCTAATTCACCACTTAACACATCATCCAATAGCAAAAGAATTTTCACGAATTCATTATTGGCGTTTTCTTTACGAAATGTCAACACAGACTGTTTTTTTCTAAAAATCACTCATATTTACAACCGAACAATAGGAAGCGCATATACACACACATTTTGTATAAAAAGATAATTGAAAAATTACGTCATTTATTTTTCTCGTACAGATGAGTTCAGAAGCCGATAGTAATGACATATTGAAGGAAATTTCCAGTGCTGAAGTGTCGAATTTAAAAGAACTGTATAAAGTCGATTGGCCAAAATGGATAATCACGTATTATCACTTAGATATTGTCTCTAGATGGCAAAAAGAACACGGGTACAATATAAAATTCTACTGTCCGGATGGCCGTTGGGATGATGGAACGATCGTAACAGTAGTTCAAAAAGTAACGTACATATTTAATTCTTATACATTTTAATTAATTAAATTAGAACGTTCGCTCGAATACTAGTTTCGATAAAAAAAATTCGTATTTTTCGAATTTACGATCGAACTTTGTAAATTTACAATCGTATATAAAAAAAAAATGTTACGAATAAAAGCTACAATATTTTTATACGGAAAATAATTTTGCAATATTAATTTATCGAGTTGTTATGTTGGATATTTATTTTTATAAGGGTTTTTTTTAATACAAGCTTAGATTCGAGCGAATTTCTAATAATGTAAATATTTTAATTTAATGTATACGTGCGTAACGATCGAGTAAAGATTAAAATTGATTCGAACGATCGTGTTACTTTTTCAGGAAAATTCCTCGAGTATTACATTATTTTCGTTAGAGAAGAGTAACGATCGGCTTCGAAAGGCACTTCAAGAAACGAAACTAATCGAATGGAATCAAAATATGGTGTTTTGTATCGTACATAAAGATCAGTATGCGACCGTACTCGACGCTATAAACGATCATGATTTAGTTGCCAGCTGGATGTCGCCAGGCGGTTATCATTGGCTTCCTGCCGCAAAAGCACTGGCCTACGAATACAAGTACATGCATAGCTATAATTATTTAAAAAATTAACATTTGCTTCTTTTTTTAAGAAAAAAAAATTTAAACACAGCCTGATGAAATTTTCATACATTTCCTAATATTTTAGATTACCGCCTGGAACTTTTCTAGCTCCGTTAACTCTATCGCACATCGAACAGATCGACGCAGTCTGGCCGCATAACTTTTCTGATTCGCACGAGTATTTATCGAATCTAGTGAAATATAATTACGGTCTCGGACTGTTTTCGAAAGATACGAACGAATTATGTTCTTGGGCGATAAAAAACGATTACGGCATGCTTGCGATACTACAGACCGAAGAGAAGCATAAGAGGAAAGGCTACGGAACGGTAGTTACGAAAGCGATGTGTAAAAAATTGGCCGAAGAAGGAATGGACATAGTTGTCTGTATTATGATTTATAATACGCCCTCATCGGCTATGTTTAAGAAGCTCGGATTTCGAATCGTCGATTATACTTGCTGGATGGGCGTCAATCTAAAATGAACGTCGATCGAATCGAATATATTCATCATTGCAAAAGTTTGTGCCCGATTTTAAAATGAAATGCAAAAGGTCATTTTTTAACTGAACGATTTTATTAATCAATTAATTGATCTCCACGTGTTCTATAATCTATACCAACGTTTTTCTAATTTGTAGATTTTATTTTTATAAAAGCTGGTTGGTTTCAAGGCGAATAATGAAGTAAGGTGACTTCTAACTGCCTCCACATTGTAAAATTTTTTACCGTTTAAACTGTTTTGAAGTGATTGAAACAAATGATAGTGATCTGAAGAAGCCATATGGTAGATGCTGCATATGTTCCCATTTTAACCGCTTCAGTTTTTACAGTCAGTTTTATGATATGTGGCTTTGTATTATCATGGTGGGTGGAAGATGATACCTTTTCAGTTCACCAAAATCGGACGTTTTTCTTTGATTACTGCGTCCAGTTCAGTCAATTGTGAGTAATATTTCTCCGCATCAATAGTTTGATCAAATGGATGTGGTTCAATAGAAATAATGCCCTTGTAATTCCATCAAACAGATAGCATTACTTTCATTAGATGCAAGTCAACTTTGGCCACCGGTTTCTCGCTCTCATTTTCTTCTTTCCAAGTCCGCTTGTACAGGACATTGTAGAGAATTCATTTTTCATTGCCAGTTACCATATGATCCAAAAAAGGCTCTTTTTTAAGGCGTCCAAACGAAGAAACAGTTACAGTGATGCGATTCAACTTATTCCTTTCGGTCAATTCATGTATTGAGCTTCAAAGTGAAACTAAGTTTCTTTAAATGACGAAATGAGGTCGACTTGTCAACGTATGGTTCTTTGGCGATATGTTCCATCAAAATACGTAAATTATTCTCAATAAAAATACGCATAATATCATCATCGACCTTGGTAGGGTATCCAGAGCGTGGTTGGTCATCGAGGTTAAAATCATCCAGTCGAAACTTAGTAAACAATTTTTTCATAATCCGAAGGGCTGAGGCACGGTCCAAATAAACCTCCCGAATGTGTTTCATAGCAGAATCAACAGTCACTCCTTTCGGATACTCATAACATGACGACACAAATGTACATTATTAATGTCCATTTTTAAAAATTTCTCACACAAAATAAATCAAAACAAATGTATTTGTCACTCAAATGACAACTATGCTTACCACCATTCCAAAAAAAATGCAACATGTATACATAATAATTAACAACGCTGCCCTGCGCTTTCTTAATGATATTTATCAGAATCGGGTACGAACTTTTGCAATGATCCATACGTACACTTCATATAAATCCGAATAGTTTTTATTCTCATCGATATCCGGCTATTTGGAAACGGCCCGATCACAAATCGAATATACAGTGATTCGCAGTGAAAGTGAGCTACCATGTAAAAAAAAAACAGTGAATCATTTCAAATTGTAAGTAACATATACGAATCTGAGAAAATATAAAAAGTAATCAGTCAGTTGTTATATTTCCTTTAATATGTACTACATTCTACAAAAGTAATGTAAAAACAATATTGTATAGAGTCTAAAAATAAAAATGTATTTTAAAAAAAGCAATCACAACGAAAATGATCCACTTATAATATTTGTCAATATACATATATTTATCGAATGTAACAAAATTAATACTTAATACTTTGTTGGGTATCCCTTATTATTAATTAAGGCTCTGAGTCTATTAGGCATTTATCTGACTAGTTTTTCAGTGTAATTGTTATTTTACCCTATTCTTCTATTAGCGCTTTTTTCAAATCTTCTTTTTATAAAATATGATTGTTACCAATACTCTTATTTAGTCCATTCCATAGATTATCAGTTACGTTAATATCAGGAGATTGTGGTAGTGTTTCGATTACTTTGGAGCTATTATACAGCAAAAATTCTTTTACAACAGTAGCAGAATGTTTTGGGTTGTTATCTTGATAAAAGTAAAACGAATCTTTTATGCTCAATTTTCCTACACTAGGTTTTAAATTTCGTTTTAAAATATTTAAGTAGATCCATTTATCCATGATACCATCTATAAAATGCAAGTTACTGTCACCTAAAGCCCTCGTACACTCCCAAACTTAAACAGAACACCTGTGTTTCACTATTAAACGGAAATTTTCTTTTTTAAGTTTTGTATTCGGTTTTCTCCGCACTGTCACTTTACCACCATAACTGAATATAAATATTAAATTTGCTTTTGTCCATGAAAAGAACGTTTTCCAGAACTCAAAGTTTTTACTAATATCAATATCATCATCGGCTCCACAGACTATTTCAGTCCCTGATCTGAAATTTTTCTCAGCATTTTTCCCTATTAGATGTTTCTTGTCACCAGTTGGTTCTAAAGAGCACTTTCGCATCATTCACAGTGTTATCCTTCCATCTTACCCTCAGCCTCCCTCTTAATCTTGTTTTTTCTGGTGTTCTTTTGTACACTTTTTTGGCTGTTTTCGTTTCTGTCATTCTCTCTCTAAGTGGTCCAAGCATTTAAGCCTTTGACATCTAATGAAACCTGATAGGATTGGACTTTCATACCTTTTTTATACTTCTGCATTATATCTTCTTCTCCATATTCCGTTTTCACAGATTGGTCCAAATATTTTTCTTAAAATTTTTCTTTCAAAAATATTCACTTCTTTTATTTATGATAGGGTAAACGTTCAAGTTTCTCCTCCATAACGTATGACTGGCCTGATTATTGTCCAGCATTCATCGTGTGCAATAAAAATTTTTCAATTGCTTGTCCTATGTTTATTTATAAATCTGTTTTCATTTTTATAACAACTTATAATGTGTTGAACCGCACTTCAGTTTAAATTAACCGCTTTGGCAATTTCTCTTTGATTTGTTTCACAATTCAGATGGTGTATTACAAGATTACGCTCTGTTGGAGTAGTGTGTCTTTTAGATGGAGCCATTCTGTGTATTTTATAAAAATAGTTTAATGCGATGTTAACATAAATGTTCTGAGACACTGTATTATGTGTCTCCTAGCTGGAATTTCTCAACACATCATACATTTTGAAATAAAAATTATGTACTTCCCAGTGGATCATTTTGATGGTGATATGATTTACAAGAGTGTATTTAACACGTTAAGCGTCAAGCCTATTTTGTCTTGCTTTCCGTTTAGGCCGTTATATCAGATTTCACCGAAATGCTGGTGGGCGGTGACTGACGCGGCCTGAATGGAAAGTTCGGTGTCAGTCACAGGTGACTGATATGGCGCTTAACGTGTTAAAGAATTATTTTAAAATATATATTTTTTTATACATTCTCATATTCTTTTATAAAACAATTAGAGATTAAACACATATCTGTTACTTTACATAGAATTAAAAATATTGTATTATCTGTATTTTTTTTTTAATATTATTTTTTTATTATGGTATTAATGATCTTTGTTATTTTTTCTGCTGAAATGGTAAAATATAAAACATTTGTATAAGGTCATCTAATGTGATGCCTAGATTTGTTTTATTAAAAAGAAACGTGTATAGTTTTCTTGTGTTTAATAAAACACAATCTATGCATCACATTTGGATTACCCTATATTTTTCAAATAGAATTTATTATTTTTGACTAAAATACTTAACTTTAAACTTAATATATTAGTTTAAATATGAGAAAACATAATGACTTATCTCTTGAAAAGATTGGAGAGACTTCCGGATTATTGAAAGTGAGAAATTTGTCCTGGTACAAATTTGCGGAGATTACGGACGTGTCTCAAAACTCTTAATAATATAAGGAACAAAATCTATTCTGGATATGAACTAAGGCCTTAAAGAAGAGGCACATGTAATTAACATCGCATCACGATAGGAAAATCTGAGATGAATGTATAGAAAATAGAAAAATTCTTATCAATATAGTACAAGAATCAAACATCGATGTTTCAAAGAGAATCGTATGAAGACGTTTAGTTGTAGAAAATCTGAAAGCTCGACAACCTGCACAAAATCCTAGTCTTAGAGCAACTATTGAAAAAACGTTTTAAATGGGCCAAGAAATATAAGAATTTTAATGATAAATTGTAATTCCTTGTTAAAAAAATCAATGAATTAAATTTATTTATAAAAAAATAAATTATTAAACTACGTTTTATTTGCTATTATAGGTTAGTTTTTCGGACGAGTCGATGTTTCAAGTAATGACAGAAAAAAAGTCTGTCATAGATCAAAAGAATGAAAAATTTTTCCGGAATGCATTGTTCTAACTGCAAAGCATCCTCCTGTAGGCAGTAATCAGCATTAATAGCCCAGGAAGTTTTGATGTCGAGAGCTGATCAGTATAAAACATTTGGAATTAATTGAATGGCTAATTTCATAGATGCGAGCCTAGTTTTAGGAGAGTAAAAATCTTATTTCTATGGATGTTTCTATCTTGTCTTAAGGCGAAGGTTGTCTGAAAATATTTAAGTGTCTGTCACAGTGCTGGACACGCCTGGTATTTTTCCAGACATGAATCCCGTACGAAATATATGTGAATTTGTGAAAATTAAAATAAGGAAGGCCTTACAATCAAAAAAATAAAATACTAATAGAAATATTAATGAATACATGGAACCACACCTCATCAATATTTTCTAAAAAAATTCTTAGAATCAGTCTTATCTAACAAAAAAATACTATAAGTAGTAATTGGATAATTTTATAACTAAATTCTTGAACAATAAATTGTAAATTGTTATTATATAAAGGAAAAAAACGTTCAAAACGATTCATGTACATTGATCGACAATTAAATCATTATCAATAGTTCTCTACGATTGAACGTATGACACTGAATGAATTTGATAAGTGAACGTCTCATAAAATATTTAATGCTTTTTCGAACGGCGCAAATAAAATTTCTATATCTGTTTTGGTTTTCTTGCAATTTTTACAAAATGTTTTCATATGTAAATTTAAGTACAGCGTGTTCAAAACTTGAATTCATTTTTTTTTTTCAAAAAAAGTAGATATATGTATGTCACTGGATAAATTGAATTACTGTTTTTATTATATGTTAAATTTAATGTTCATTTAAATGAGGTAAACGAAATTTCTATACCTGCTTTGGTTTTCTTGTAATTTTGCTAAGTTATTGCTCATGTTTTGTTTACGTATAAAACTTGGATACGCTAGAAAAAAATTCTACCACTGTATGTATACCACAGGACAAATTTAATTATTGTTTTTATATGTTAAAATTAAATGCCTTTTCAGCTAAAATAAATGAAAATGTGCTATACATGTGGTTTTTTTTACAAATTTATAAAAATATAAAAAAAATTATACGCATCTCTGTACACAACCAAATATGCACGGTTGCATTCTATTTTGCGTTCATCCTTACTTTTTAACTTTATACAATATTAAAATTTCACTCTATTTGTGGAAAAACATACGATTAATCCTGTCGGTCTTCGTAACGGATGACATATTGATTTGACAGTTAAAATGATACCAATTAAACTAATTTTCCTGGAAATAAAAATACACAAAAGAACATAAACCCATTCAACAATTTGAAATTATTTATATTTAATATATATAATTACAAGACAATAAATAAGAAGACATTGATTTCGATTTTTTAATTGGTAACCAAGCGGCTTATCATATCATGAATCTAGGATAATCACGGCTTGATGAACAGGAGTGTCTCTTTGAACAACATCTCGACGTAAACATCCTCGTTAAGTATGGTACAACAACGTCATCGACTTTGAACGTAATCTTACAGGAAAAACGAAGACGGATCATTCGATCGAAGTGAGACTATACCGACGTTTTACCTTCTTCTGTTTCAAAAAGAACATGATGACCGTGGCGACGTACTCGTCGATGCTTGGATTGTATAGTCGAAGTGCGTGACGTATTTCTTTGTTATCGTGTGGAGCAACAGCGGAGTGACAAACGTGCAATAGAGACGTTTCCAATCTATTTTTCAATTTGTAATCGAGTGGTTTATTATATTCCAAGATCTCAGCATAATGTTTTATTAATATCAGGTTCTTTTCAACCTAATTTAACTAGGAATTTTTATTATTAAAGTGCATTTCAATTTTAATCTAATCCGTGTTTGAAGACGCAAGAGTAATTTCAAAGTGATATGACACCATGCGTAAGTATCCGATAACATGCCTGAACAGATTTACGCTTGCACCGACTAATTATAAAATAGTATTTCGTTTATAAATAATAACTACTTTCCAGGAACTTTTTCAACACCTACATATATATATTAAAATAGGTAGATAATTTGTTTTCAAAATCAAAAGCGTTCATTGAAAACATTGGTATCGGAAGTGAAAAAGTATTTGAAGAAAATATTAAACACTGAAATTATTCGTATTTTAATTAGGAAAAAATCGGTTGCACGATAGAATACTGTAGCTAGGAAGGAATATTTTATTGATAATTATTCCCAGACGAAAATAAATTCATCATATTTAGATCGGACGGTTGGATACATTTTTAAAAGAAAACCCGATATAGAAATGACTCCAAAGAATTTACATTTGACAATGAAATATGGAGACGGTAGAGTTACATTTTGGAGATGCATGCAGCGAGAGGTATTGTCAATCTTCGTTAATAAAGGCTTGATGATCCATAATATTTCTCTCGCTATTTTTAAAGAAAATTTGAAAGTTAGCACCCAAAATTTAGTCATACTAAATCATTTTAAATTTTTCAGGAAATTTTTATTGGTTTTTATATGATTGCCAAAAAGTTCTCGAAACACCCTCACAATCGCCAGATTAAATGTGATTGAAGATTTGTGGAACCGTATGGAGATTGTAATAATTTTGATGAAGGTTAGTTTTTTAAAAAGAACCAATTTGTTTTATAACAATAAATTTTCATTTTTAACAGTTGTATTTAATATAACTTTTAAACAGCGAATATAATACACATTTGCCGATCCACGATCGTCAGCTCTACAAAGAGACTGCAAGCAAACACAGATTCGATCGAATATTAGATATATAACTAGCAAAACTGTGACATTCTACATCAGAACGCCACAGATGATGAACATCTACGACCTGAAAAAAGAAAAACGCATTAACATTCGTTGGAACAGACTAGAAAAGCACAGAAAGATGATTAAATATCTTACCAAAACTGCTACTCACTCTTCGAGCACGCAGCATCATCGAAACTTACCTAAGACCTCACATCCGCTCGCTGTGTCCTTGACTTAAACCGAGTTTACTGATGAGATCGACACGACAGACAAGAAGGTCAAGTCGGCCCTCCCTCGGATATCATCTTAGAATATATATCGATGGATCTGACTTGGATCGTTGCCCCATTCTGACCACATTATCGTTCACAATCTTTCACAGACATTTTGACAGTTCTATAATCTAAAGAACGCAGTAAATTGAAAATTCCAACAGACTCGCACTTTTAACCTTCCTCTGAAACGTCATAAGTCGTAAAGACCCGTAACCGCATCCGTCGACTCGGGTAGAGAAAAGGAGATCGACTCGACAGAATTGAAAGAATTCGGCTGGCAAACCACATTCACTTCGTCATCGTGAAAAAACGAAAAACCGCTTCCTAAAATCTAAATTATCTTACGATCCATCTTCAGAGACGAACGTTCTTAAAACCTACCTTCACCAACATCCCAACCCTCTTCCTTAACGACAATATCCTGCACAGTAAGTCAATATTATTATCAAATCTTTCGCCGACGCACATTGCACTAGACATCACTTTCCGATCCATCTCCACGCATTACCGACCATCTCTCATGCATATTCCAAGAGAAAATCCATAAAATTATACGAATGTTGAAAAACCGGATCGTCTCAGACTCTGACAGTATCTCAAGTTTTCGTATTGAGTATCAACCCCGTAAAGTCTTCATGGACTTGCGCTCCACAATTTGCCAGCTACATCGCTTAGCCAATCGTGTTCGATTGTATACGAGATACCATTGTCGTCTCGCTTGACATCGAAGAAGATTTTTGTGCAGAATGACGAAAAATTTATTTTCCACCAATATATAATTTTCAAAAGATCCCTTTAAAAAAAGTCGAATTTATCTGTACGACAGTAAATATATACAGTCCGGATGCCGAAGAAGTTTTTTGGTTTTTCTACGCAATGGATTAATGAGGATTTGGAACGAGCATCTACAACTCTTGCTCTCGGAAGATTTGTGCAAGAGAAAAAATCATGAAATTAATCAATGAAATTCACAATGACTTCATCCAACTCTTTTGTTCCGAAATCAGAACAGTAACAGATAACACTAATGATTTGCTTCAAAGTGTTTAAGGAAAACAAGATAAAAGGAAAATGTGAGGAGGTCGAACAACGTCGACCAGATATATTGTCTGATGAGTCCGGGTCAGATTTCCATCACTCGAAGAAGGAAGATAAAATATAAGATCTTTTATATTAGATTCTAAAAGCGAACGTTTTTTATCATTCTGCTTTCACCTATCACTGATGTTCTTGTCACTTCGGTAGAGTGAAATGCACGTTCATTACGGTAGAATAGTATCTGTTTTTTTTGCGTTTAGTTTCGAAGCTGTAAAAATGATCCTTAATCGGTTTCATGATTGATTTTCGTATTTCTAAATCATTAAATGTCGCTGTAGCTGCGTGATGCGTCCTCGATTTAAAAATACGGTTGATTCACCTTCGTAGAAAAGGAACTTTGAGGTAAAATAATGAATTTATTCGAGGAAGCCGTCGCCGAACAATTAAATTTAATTGTTAACGAGTAGAACGTCCGTTTAGTTATGTCACGGCGACAAATTTATCAAAATCGAATAATTCGACCGATAGAAATTTTGAAATATGAGTCTTAATGAAGGTAAATTCCGATCTTTTCTAATGTAAAAATGTTACATGAACATTTTCTGCGCATCTGGTTCGTTGGCTGACATGAAATATAAAAATGTATTGGTGTTCTAGTGCGAGACAACAAGAACACATTTTTTAATTAGAAAATTGTTTTATTTTCAGAAATAATTTTTTTTCGAATTAGAAAGTACTCATAATTTTTTTTATTGTACTTTGAATTTCGATTTTTAAATTGTCCTTTTCCAAATAAAAATTTTATAGTCCGTCGACTAGTTGTTTATTGCCAATCTGCAGAACTCTACTCGAAGTTGGAAGATTATCATGATTTGGACCAGTACGGCTGTAGCGGGGGTTAAAACGTTACGGATAATTCAATCAACGATGAAGAAATTTGATTATTCGAATATTTTGAAATGTGAATTATTTGAGATTCTTCGACAAATTGGGTTTCGGAAGCGATTAATGTACGATGACTTTTTCGTATCGGAGTGAATTATTGATTGTTTTCAAGAATTATTCAATTATATGTAAATTAATATTTACAGTTAAGAATGAGATGTTCATCGATGTCAGATCATGGAAAGTAAACGTCGACTTTTAACTTTTATTTATTTTTTCGTAAAGGTCTTTTGACTCGAACATTTAAAAAGACTCTCTTCATCCGAACATATAATTATTGTACAAGTACTATAATCTGACTCTTACATTTCATTTTCGTTGAATTAAAACATGAACTTAGTTTGTCTGACAAAGAACGTTTCGTATATTTTAAAGACAAAATCTCCCCTCGAAAAGTAATCTCAATGTAAATTCGCTCTTTTGTAGTCGATTGTGAGAGAACGAGAGTCTGAAATCGAACGTATAGAGATTTAATGTTCCGACGATTTTTTTGAATTATCGATAAAGGTCATTAATAGATGAACAGCTTCGGAGTCTCCGCAATCTTCAAACCTCATTATCGGTGTTTTTCCGTAGTTGTCTCTCGCTTTGACATCCGCTCCGCGCTTTAATAACAATTTGATGGCGGCGATATTCGTACGTAAGTTAGCGATGTGCAGAGGCGTCTCTCCTTTCTCGTTTCTGCCGTTTACATCCGCTCCATGATCAATCAAGAGTTTTATAATTTCTGTGTTACTGTACTTCATCGCTTCGTGCAAAAGTGTGTTCGCGAAGGCGATTGTCTCGACGATAGTTTGATCGAGTCGTATAAACAGCTTGACCATCTCCAGATTACCGAAGGCCGCTGCACAGTGGAGAGCTGTTCTGTTATTTGCAGGACAATGAAGTATGTCGGCTCCTAAAGCGACCAGATGTTCTACGACCCTAAAATTACCGACTCTTGCATATTTTATTAACGGTGTGCTTCCATCGTTACTAGTCGTGTCGATGTTAGTACCAGATTTCAATAGAATATCAACGATTCTAACGTCAGTGTATGTCATGGCGATGTGTAACGGCACTTCACCGTTCTCGTTTCTACCATTTACGTTTGCTCCGTGTCTAATGAGTATTTTGATGATTTCTATTTCATTAGATTCCATGGCTGCGTGTAAAATTGTTTCAGTGACATTGGCATCTTTCATGATGGTCGCATCGTGTACTATCAACATTTCGACCAAACTTAAATAGCCCATAGACGCTGCATAGTGAAGAACAGTCAGGTCATCCTCAGAACAGTGATATATGTTGGCTCCTTTCTCTACTAGATGCTGGACGACGAATAAATTATCTTTTTCGACATAGTTGATCAGTGGAATATCTCCACTACGATCCTTCGCATCGATATCTGCACCATGACTCAATAAAGTGTCGATAATTTCAATGCTGGTATCCCGCGAAGCCATATGTAAGGGCGTTTCATCAAACGAGTTTCTACCATTTACGTTTGCTCCGTGTTTAATCAGTACTTCGATAATTTCTATTATACCTGATTTCATGGCTGTATGCAATATTGTTTCAGTGACATTGGCATCTTTCATGATGGTCGCATCGCTTTCTATCAACATTTCGACCATATTGAAATTTCTGAGGGACACTGCATGATGAAGAACAGTCAGGCCGTTCTCAAGACAGTGATGTAAATTAGCTCCTTTCTCCAGTAAATGTTTAACGACAAGTAAATTATTTTCTTTGGCATATTTGATCAACGGAGTATTTCCTTTACGATCCGTCGCATTGATATCTGCGCCGTAAATCAATAAAATATCGATGATTTCAGTGCTGAGGTTCCACCTGGAAATATGTAAGGGCGTTTCATAGTACCGATTCCTGCCGTTCACGTCTGCTCCGTTTCTAATGAGCGATTCGATAATTTTTATATTGTTGGACTTCATAGCGGAATGTAAAAGTGTTTCTGAGGAGTGTATTTTTTTCACAATATTCGAATCGTGCGCTATTAACATTTCCAATATAATGAAACGATCATAAAACGCTGCACGATGTAATACCGTATTGTTATCTTCGTCGTAGTGATAAATATCAGCACCTTTTGCCAGTAAATGTCGAACGACGGAATCATTTCCAACTTCGACGTACTTCATTAATGGATTACACTTACGATTATCTAACGCTTCGATATTTGCTCCGTGTTCCAACAAAACATTAATAATAACGATGTCTGTACCTTCCCTGACTATATGCAGAGGTGTTTCTCCGTTCTTCTCCACACTGTTAACGTTTGCTCCATGGTCGACGAGAAGTTTCAATATTTCTACGTTAGCGGATTCCATGGCCAAATGCAAAAGTGTTTTTTTGTAGCAAATATCTCCGATTATGTTCCTATCGTTTTCTATAAACAGTTTTACAATTTCGACGAAACCCTTTTTAATAGCAACGTGAAAAGGTGTTTCATTCCTCTTAATATCGTAATTAAGCATTACGAACTCAGAATGAAACTCGACGAGATTATTTTTTATATTCGCTCCCGTTGCAATTAAATATCGGCAAGTTTCACAGTGGCCTCGTAATGAGGCGAAATGCAACGTAGATATTCCATGTTTGTTTTTTGTGTCCACGGACATTTTACCAATTTCGATCAAATACCTTATTAATCGTGTCCATCCCTTTGCTCCGGCGGTACACATCAGTTCTTCCTTGTCTTCGATCAATCCTAATATCGTTTCGTCGTTTTCGTTTGCTACGATGAGTTCGTTAACGTTTCCCCATACTTTCAACGCCGCTGCATACTCGACCGGTTTCAATCCGAACAACTCGTCTGTTCGAGTCGTGTCTGCACCAGATTCGATTAAGTAGTTACAGATGTCCTCGATGTCGTCGTAACCGGCGATCAAATGCAAGACATTTCGTCCGAATTTGTCTGTTCGATGAATTGCTTTTCGATCGTTCTTTAACTCGTACTGCAGTTTTTCTTTGTTGCCGTTAAGTGCATATTTGAAGAAGTCATCCATTCCTGTTAGTCGATCGAAGAAACGACGGACTACCGCGTGCTTCGGCTTGAATAATTTACTCTTAACGAATGCGACGCGTTTATTCTTTTCGTTCTTTGCATTATCGATGAAGTCTATCAAAAATATAGCTGAGAAATATTCGGCAAACGTCCTATGCACGAATACCGGAACACCGTTCTCTACTGAACAAATGATACCGCATTTATCGATCCCGTTTTCGATATCGGACAAAGATGTCTTAATTATTTTCTTCGATTCTTCAGTCAATAAAGTTCTTTCATCTTTTTCTCCGAAAACGACGCCTAGACACAGCAATTTGCACCTTGAAGTTAACCGTCTTATTTCTTTTTTGACGAGTGTCATATTTCCTGGTCTAGTAGTGTCATTTCCTTTTTTTTCTTCGACGTTAATTTTACATTTTATCTCTATAAAACGATTATACAGGTCGAGAATATCTACGGTGTCTAGAATTTCTGTGTCGTCGGTGTTGTTTTCATAGAACTTGATAAACGAGTCGTTATAGACGTCGGCGAACATTTTACACTGCAGTGGAATACTGGTTAGTAGTGGATCGTAATTCGTACACAGGGATTTAGATATTGCGTTTAATAAACGGTCGACGAACGTGTCAAGACGCTTTAATCGTGAATCCGTTGTATCGACATGTTTTTTCCAAAACATTCTAAAGAAGTGCCGCTGCTCTTTGCTAGTGAATTTAGAAAGGAAATACGGAAGTACATCGAGTTGCTCTTCAAGAAACACCGTTTCTTGTGGTCTACTAGTAATCCATACTGTGATTTTATGGGAACTTTTAATTATCTTTACGAGATCGACGACGATATTTTTGTAGTGTGGTGCGATTTCATCAAAGCCGTCCAACAAAACGACTAATTTATTTTCGATTCGAAAATAACTCTCGAATAACGCTTTTTCGAAACCGCAGAATTTCTGAGTGCCTGTAATGAATTTGATGACATCATTTTTATCAGAAAACGTTGTAGAACTTTTCAACAATTCATAAAAATGTTTCGTGTGATTATTCAAATCAATTTTTATGACCCACACGTCCGGAGACCGTTCAATCGATCTCGTAGCTAACGAAGAGAGGAGAGTGCTCTTTCCCATTCCCGGTTCGCCAATCAATAATACCGATTTATTATCGATATTCGAAAGGGTTTGCAGTTCGATTTTACGAGGAACATTCGCTTCGATGTATTTCTTGATGACAGAAATCGACCGGCTACTCTTTTTCCAGCGGAACGTTCTGCCTTCGAAATAAATCCATGACACGTTCTTATCCATATTATTACGAGAAATTTTTTGAAATTCCTCTGTCGCCGTCTCGTCATTCAATCGAAAATATCTCGATCGGATTTCTGACGAAATAGACGACATATAATTTTTAAAACGTGTCTCGTCGATATTTTCGATGGCAAACAAATGATCAAATTCACGGATATAGAAAGGATTTCTTATTTCGTCGTATAAATGAACATTTCTTGGAACAAAATACGACATGTCGTCGGTTTTCGAGTCGTGGAACATCTTACCTATCTCGTATTTGTCGGAAAGAACGATATCGAACAAAACTCGATCTTTGATCGAATCGCGGACATGTGAAATGTCGATGACTGAGAATGGCACCAGTTGTCCCTGAAAAACGATCTGTTTATTTAGAACGTAGTCTCTGGTCTTTTCGTCGAAATCATTCCATTCGACGTGGTCTTCGAATTTTATAAGATTGCCAAAAATCGATGCATAATTTTCAGTTTTAATTTCGGGATTCGAGACGAGAACGATCCGCTTATTTAAAATCAAACTCTTACTTATCCCGCTGCAAATGTCTTTTACAGTTTCGAAAACTTGTTCCGATATCTCATTTGACTTGCATACGACGACCAAGTATTCGCAACGATGTGACGAAATGAAATCGCGTTTTATGTTCCACATGGACGCAACGACCTGCTTATCTAGAATCAAACGAAACTGACGGTTCTGTACATTGAAAATCTGAACGAGTTTTTGTACGGTGAAAATCGTATCGGCACACGAGATCACTAACGACAAAGACGACTCGTTGTGGGTAACGGACTTTTCGAGTTCTTCCAAAGATTCGCGTTCGAATCGTAACCGACGCGCGGCTAAAACACATAGGTTGTATCTGTGATATGCGGTCAACTGATTTTCCCTAGAATTGAACGCCTCGTGTAGCCAATTTAGATAACCTTCATCGGTGATAACTTGAACTTCTCGATTCGTGTCGAAGTCGATTATTTTCGTTAACAAAGTAACGTAGATTGTTTCTATACGATCGGAAGTGAGGCTATCTTCCGGATGTTCTTCTTCTAAATATTTGAAGATTTCACGTTTAATGTTATATTTTAAATCTTCTCCGTCCGGTTGTTTCACGGCGAATCGCAATTTGTGGAAAAACTCTTCGTACGCCGCGTTGTTGTTTCCGCCGATTAACTTTTCCTTAAATTCAATTTCCGACGGCTTCACGCGATATAAACAGTATTTGTTGAATATCGAATCCGGTACGACTTCCATGCGTTTCTTAAGATCAACGTCAAAATCGACGTTCGTACATATAATTAATTCTTCGATTTCGCATCCGTACTTCTGTTCGAATTTTACATCGTTCTTCATTTCGACATAAGAATCGAAATACGTTTTTAACTTGAAATTTTTATTGCCTGCGAGATCTTTGAACGTAAGCACTTTTGACATATTTTCTCTATGTTTTATTTGTATTAATCTGCATAGAGTTTTTTCGTCGCGTTCGTAAAATATCACAACGTCATCGAATTTTCCCGCTTCTTCTATTTCGCAAGTTACCTTGAACGAAATATTGCTGATAATACTCTTGCATAGGAACGACATTAGTTGTTGCCAATGATACAAATTTCCGTGAGATTTCGTTCTTTCGCCACCCGGTGTAAAATTTTTCGCATCGATATTCGAGACGATGATTTTCTCAGATGAAGTTCCCTGACGATCCATTGTATATCGAATATTCGAAGAACTCGTTTCGTCGTTATATTATTCACTGCACTAGTACGCATACACAAGTTTAGTTCGGCTAGAAAGAAAATAAAAATGAATGCGTGTTGTTTGTTCGAAAATGACGATGGCGTCGATCGTATGTTTATTAAAACGTACCGAAAAACAATTAACGATAGAAACGAATCTACTTAAAATAACAAATTAGCGCTTGTCTTCATCGTGCATGAAACGAACGATTGTTAAATTTATCGAGACGTTAGTTCGTTTGTATTACGCCACGACCGGAATTTGATGACGCGTCATATAAACGCAGTCGGTCGATACAGATTTTATTAGTTCAAGTCAAAATCGAAGAAATATAACTAATCAAAAGCATATTTACAGATAGTTGACAATAATGGTTGGAAAATCGTTACGAATCGGCGTTATTTACATTTTATTTTACAAACAGACTCTATTCTATAAAGAGAAATAACAATATAATTTATTAATTATACAAGACTTTTCACTTTAAACGTTTATATTTTCAATTATGTTCGATTTTATATTTTTGTTACGTCCGTCAAATTATTGTTTAATTATTGAAATCATAAAATCGCAAAAAATGATGGTAACGCAAAAATAAAATATAGAAATAAGTTATTAAATTCATTAAAAACCGTATTCAAATTAATAATATTAATAAAATACAATCCTGCTCATATGTTTGGAGTAACTACAATTCTTTGAATTATTTTCCCGATGGAAATGCCATTCTTGTAATTAATTTTTGCATATTATTGTCGGTTAAACCCTATTTTATCACAATCGGATGTCTTCAGATTTTGTGAAATAAATGATTTCAGTCGCAAAAAACGAGAGAAAATTTTGATTTTAAATAGTAAAGGGCGGAGCCAAGTCAAAATAGTAACACATGTAGTGTTTTACAAAATGTTGAAAAAAGTGTTCTAGATTTGTTGAAACTAGTTTTTATCGGAGTGAAAATGCAAAACTATTGCCAGTGAAAAACAGGAGGAAAACTTCTTATCCCGCAATTTGTTTGGAAATTTCACTCCAATCGGTTAAAAGAAAACAAACGCAAGCAGGTTTAAGAGGTTGTAAGTCCTGGTTCGGTGAGATAAATAAAGAGGTGTCTTGAGTGAGCAAAAAATCATTAAATTTGGATGACTGATCATTGAACCAAAGTACTTTTGTCGGATAAAATTAATATAGAAGCAAGACTTTATTCTCTTAACTACTATTTTATCTAAAACATTTTCGAAAATAAAAAGTATTTCTGAATAACATTTTACAAAACAAGAAATAACAGAAATTATGTTGAGTTTTTAGATGTTCCGTACACCTGGAGCTGTGTACGTGAGTCCCAACTGTAAAATTTGAAATAGGATCTGTAATGATTTGAGGCTGTATGTGTGTGACAGAAATTGTGAAAGGCGGATGAATTCTTCTACCTATATCTCGATGTTATCGACAGTGTTACGACCGACTGCCGATAAATTACTCAATGGTAGTCGTACGCTCCTTGCTACATTTTAGAAATTTCGATTACATGATTATAAAGTTAGCTCATTAACATTTTGAAATGCCTGCCTCAATTTCCGGATTTCAATTCGATCGAGAAAATTGAGGCCAATATTAGAGAAAAATATTGCAAAACATAATGTGGAAACGAAAGAAGAGTTGCGATGAAAAATAAAATATAGTTCTTGATTTTTGCAGAAATTCAATTCGGAATACTCCGAAAAGTGGACTGCAGTCATGAAAGCAAAATGTGACATAACAAAATATTCAAAAGTTATTAAAAAATAGAAAAGCAATAATTTAATCCATGTTTTTTTTGTAAAAAAATGTTTTATTTTTTTAAGAATAAAAATCAAAGGCTCCGTATATGAGCAAGGCTGTATATGTGAGTATATTTAAATAAATTCGTCTACGTTATTAAAAGAATTCGCGTGATATAATTGAAAAAAAAATTAAGCAAAAAAAATATAAAAAAATATAACTTACGTCTTTAATAACTCAGCACGATTTTTCACGTATTATGTGACTAATCAGATGGCTGGATCAATGCTAAAACTTTTTAATGTACATTTACTAATATCCTTTTAATACACGTTCTTCCTGCAGGGGACTTTATATTTGAACGAGAGTTCGACTAAATTTCTACTGACTTTTTTTTATTTACACCGTAGATGAAAATCACTCGATTATTATTTTGTAAATTTTATCGAAAAAACAAAACATTATAGAGTTATGCGTCGATTTATTAAAAAAAAAAAATTTAAAACATATTAATCCATTATAGACAGATTTCTCATTTTTATGTTATAATTTTATAATGATTTATACGATACGGCCGTATGAACAATTTTACATATCTTCTACGAGTATTTTCCTTGCCGACAATCGCGACTGAGAAAAAATATTTCTAGCTCTACGCGGTTCCGTTAATATTTAACGATATGTATAACGTATTAAAAAAATGAAATGAAAATAATAATAATCACTTATTAGAAGCAGACACGAATGTTCGGCGATATCCACTGAATGAAGCTTGTAACCTAGTATTTTATTTTTCTGTTTGTTTCTCGTATCCTCTTCGGGATTTTACTTTCGATCTTCTGTCACTAATTATTATTGCATTAATGTCTGTCGTTTTAAACAAATATTATTTGATTTTATAGTTTCAGTTTTTTTTTTAATTTCATTTACCCACATTGATATACAATTTAACTAATAAATTCATATAAGTAATTAGATTGTTTGTTCACACAACGATGATAAAACACACGCATATGTACATAATATCTATTTTTATTCGTTATATTATTTTATTCGCACGTTTATTGTACTCTTCAGAATTAATGATCGATTTAGAACGTTGAATTCACGTCTCATCAATGTCATCACACACTCGCAATTAGTTTTTTTTTAAACTATACAGATCACAAAAGCAACACGTCATGCCATCATTTCAATTTATGTATGGTCACGTATACTAGTTGCCTTGAATATATTTTTTACCACAAATATATAGTCAACCAAAGATACGAATAAAGCGTTTGATAAAAAAATACTCTCAACTGTACTTCAATTGAATAGCCGAAATGAGACTGCAGGGTTTAAATATACATTTACGTGCTTGCTATCATTTACTATTCTTTACTTTTCTTCAGTCTTATTCGGACTATCTATTTATATATTTCCTCTTTTATATTAGTTTCAGTACTTTATATTAAACAGTTTTAGAATGATGTACATGTACAGAGTGGTAAAAAATATTAATGCATTGTGTATTCTTTTGATTTGTTCTCTTAACGATAAAATTCTTCACTCTAATAGTATGAGTAAAAATGAACGAAATTATAATTTCAAACATTAATTTACACTAAATATACTAACTAATCAAAATGACTGGTTTCAACATTTGCTCATAAGATTTTTACTTTAAATTTTATTTCAAATTTTCTAATAACATTATGATAATTTTTATTTATATGGTATATGACTAATATTATAAATCATTTGGTTTTTTGCCTTCCTGTTTCTTAGATATGTATATGGTATACCAGCCGGTCAAAATGACCGATTGGAATTCTTGGTGTGGTTGTAATTCCACAATCTTATACTTATAATTTTACATAATTTTATGAATTTTATTTTACATTTTTGGGTATTCCCATATTTTTGTAAACTTAGTGTTATCATGTAAGAAATGCAAGTTTTGTTTTTGGTGTAATGAAAGATTGAAGAATTTGCAAAGTGGAGTTTATTAATGATTCTTTTGAATGCAAGAATAATACTTAATATAATTAATTTATGTAAGGCTTATATAGTTAATTAATCTGTTAAGTCAGCGAATTGTCCTTCGTGGGATTTGTTAAGTCAGCGAATTTGTTCTTCGGATAAGTAGTTCGTGGGATCTGCAAGTCAGCGGATTTGTTCTTAAGGTGGTGACTTCACTTAACCTTCAGATGTTTATTTAAGTGAATCAATCATTGGGGTTTCATAACTCCTCCGTCCTTAAAGAAGAATTCGGGGGATGTCCACCGGATTTGTTGATTCGGCTTGAGTTTGGATTTCCTCCTTGTTATTTAATTTAGTTAAACAATTTAATTTAGTTAAACAATTATATATTATACAGTAATACAGGAAATATATAAATATTACAAAAATTACAATATACAATATTATCGTCAAAAGATTGAATTTATAAAAATGGATTGGATTTTCTGACAATGTTTTTATTTAAATTTCCAATTCATTTTTTACATGGTTTAACTACTTAAATCAATTTTATCTAAATTTATCGGTTTAAAATTTACATTGGAATGATGTCTTTATTGACACTACACTTTTGCACTGCTGTTATAATTTCTGGGGTTGTTATTATCCATTTATTGTTTTCAATTTTCTTTTTGAATTTTACACTGTTGATTTCGACTGGTACTAATTCACAATTTACTATATTTTAGAATATTTTAACAAATTTATTGCACTCGAGTTTAGGGTTTCTTTAATTTTCGCGGGGGCGATTTCTTGACAGATGAATTCTTCTTCTTTAATTTCTTTACATTTGTTGTCCATAAATTTTGCTCATTTAGGATTAGGTAATTGGATCGTGGTAAGATTACTCTGAAGGTATTATTATTTTGTTGGTAAAAGGTATAAATGGTAATAATCACAATTTTCATTTTTGACAATAGGTATAAAAATGATTTCGTTATTTTTATTACAGTTTTTGACATTAACAGTTTTTTCTAGAAACAATGCATTTTCTAATGTTAGTTCAAAAGGTAATTTACCATACTTTAAGTATTGAATGATTAATTTTGCCTTGTATTAAAGTTCATTAGATTCTATTATTGAATTATGTAGAGTATTTAATTTTATAAATGTTATAGCGATTTCTATTTTTTTCTAGGATGTCATAGATTATTTGGTTTTGTGCAATTGTTTTTGTATTGTTTTGAAAACTATCAATCGAATTTTGTAAAAGAGTCATTTATTTATTAGTTATCGATTCTAATTTGGTTTGATTTTCTGGAAATATTGTTATAGTTTTATCGTAATTTTCAGCGTCGTGTTAGTCAAGATTTCCTGTAATTGATTTTATTACAGTTCCTAGTCCATATATTAAGCCTTTTTTTCTTATTTTGTTTGAGGTATTTTATTGTTTCAGAAATTCCTCTATGATTAGTTTTACCTTCATGGTGATTTTTAATTAAGAGAACTTGTTCATCTTTATTTACTACGGTATTTAATTTTTTTAAACATCGTATTAGTTTAGGGCCTTTTTCCGAAAAGTATTTTAAATATATGTTATTAAAGTTTTTATACAATGAATCATTATAGAAATGAATAAAGTATTTTCTGTCCGATATTGTATAGTCTTTAAGAAATTGCAGAATTAAATTATTATTAACTTTATCGGGAATTTTGACTGTTAGAATTTTATGATTTTCATAATTGTTCTGAATTACATCTAATTTATTATATATCTGGGGAAGTACGTGAATTTGATTTGGTTTATTGTTGATGATTTCATCTAGTATTAACATTCCATCATTTGAGGTTTCATTATATGTTGTGTTGACATTGTTGTGTCAGGATTTGTTTGTCTGTCAGGGGGTTTTATTTGTATGTCAGGTAAAATTTTAACTTTCGGTTTTACTTTATTAGTAGAAGGGGTTGAATTATTTTGGAGAGGATTTTTAGCAAGCGATCGCAGATATTCTAAAGTTTCTTTATCAATTTCGCCTGGATTGTTTACTAAAGATTCGCTTTCAAGAGTATGAATTTTTACGCGAGAAAGTGCATCAGCATTAGTATTTAATTCTCCTTTTGACATATTACATTGAGTTTGATTATATTCATTATTAATTTTAGTTTGTCCTATAAAATTAACGTCATTGTTTGTTATTATTTCTATATCAAGAGGTTGATTAATTTTTAAATTCATGTATTTTGAGCTTGCATTTACTATTGTTGTTATAGCGAAACAATTTTCAATATTAACTACAGCTTGGGGTGTTTATAAATTTTCTGTAAATTTAATATGTTTTAAAATTCCTATGCCTTCTTTATGATTAACTGGTAATCTGACTACTTTTTCCGCTCTCGGGGGTATTACTATTGAGATGTTGTTACCTTCTAATTCTGGCTTTAAATTTATTTCAGGTTCATAAATGATTGGTATTTGTGCGAATTTTGAAGTTAATAATTTGTCATGTAAATTTACTGTCATTTTTAATTGTGTGAGTAATTCGCTACCGATTATTCCGTCATATGTTTCGTTGAATCCAAAAAGATAAAATTTATGAATTTGATTAACATTAAAAATTTTGAAAACTGGTATTTTTATTATTTCGTCATGAAATGTGGTATCATGTGATGTTTTTATTGTAAAATTTTCTTTAGTAATTTTATTTTTATAATATTTATAAGCTAATTCAGGTGTGATTATACTATGTGAGCTACCGGTATCTATTAAAAATTTTGCTTTGAGTTCCGATATATATATATATATATATATATATATATATATATATATATATATATATGTGGTAAATGTGTTTGATTTAAATTTAGATTTATTATGTTGGTTTGTTTGTTTGGTTCTACCCGTGGAAAATTTACATTTTCAACATTTAGGATTTCACTTTCATATGTTTCCTGAGGTGCGTAATAAGGATCGTTTAATTCCTCATTTTTATAATCATTTTGTGGTATTTGGTTATCATATATTTCGTGATCGTTAGTATCGTATGTCTCGTCATATTGTGTATTATTAATTTCGATATTTTGATTTTCAAAAGGATTTTCAAATTCGTGATCTAATGAGTTTTCAATATGTTGGTTATATAGTTTGTTCTGGGTATATGTTGGACGTGAGAATTGTTTTGTGTTTCCCGAGGATGTGTCCATGGGTTCTTCTCTATATTGTTTTATTGGGTTTTGGATTTGTTTGACGTATTCTTCATTTTTCCTAATCATACTAGATTTTTGATTGTGATATGGATGTTGTGTTTGGAAACTATTATTTGTTCTCCATTGAGTGTTTTGTATTTGTTGGAAAGGTTGTGGTCTGTATATTAGTCTTTGATAGTTGAATTGTTTGAATGCGGTTTGTTGAGGATTCGATTGTTGGAAATTTAGTGATGGTCTATATGATTGTTGGAAATTTGGTTGTGGTCTTGTTGGAGTAAACCGTGGGATGGGTTGGTATGTCTGAAAATTCAATGTGTTGCTTTTTTGCTGACTATATAGAAAATTCTTTTCTTCGATAACCAGAGACATCGCTTTTTCTAAACTGTCAGGTTGTCTTAATCTGATGTTATTTTGAATCTGCCCGGTTAGTCCGCGAATAAAAGTTTTTAATGCTAAGTCGTCATAGTTACGTGAATAAATTATTTTTTCATCTTGTGTGTAATTTAGAGTGTTCAATTTCGAAATAATCAGACTTCTAGCATCTTGACAATGCATACCAAAACAATACATTGATTCGTTTTTAAATAATTTTAAGATTATCAAATCCTGTACCAAACAATCTATGTTCCTTTGATATCCGAAACTGAGATTAAGGGCTGATTTTATGCTCGACCAAGTACATAATTCTATTCTAGAACCTATCAAATTTTGAGCACGACCAATGAGTTTACTGATAATTGCTCTTAATAAAAAATTATTAAGTGCATGGTCTTCCGGGTGTGAGAATGTTGAAATTAAATTCTCGCAATTGTCTATAAACAAATTTAAGGTATGAGGGTTTCCATCATACTGAGGTATAGTGTCGATATGTAATCGAAGTAATTGATAATTTACTTGATTTGGCATGTTGGTTTTATGTTTTTGTTTCAGGAGAAAACTGAATTTATTTAGTTCACTAATTAAATTGTTTAGCTCCGTCACGTTTATTTTATTTTAAAAAAAATTAATTCTAAGTTACTATAATTATGATTATTATAATTAGTTGGGGGTTTGATTTGTGGGAATTGAGAGAATTGTTTTCGATTGAAAATTTGTTTGGTTTGAAAAAATTTTTCAACTTACAATTTGCGAATTTCTTTGTTTCTTGTTTGTTTCTTGTTTCTTAACCTAGCTGACTTTGTCGATTTGTGTCCTTCGTCAGGTTCCTTAGGAGTTGGCGATTTTTGTCCTCGTCCTAAGAGGCTTGAAGGTTGGCGATTTTGTCCTTGCTTCATGTTGTTTAGAGGTTGGCGATGTGTGTCCTCGCTCCAAACTTTCACTTTTTTCTTCAAACTTTTGTACACTTTAACAATTTTTTGATTTCTTTTCGAAATCTGTAGGTTTTTCCACTTTTGAACTGTGAAGACAGACCGTATGCGATATACGTTGTGTGAATCAATCCTACCGACTGCGCCAGTTTTGTTTTTGGTGTAATGAAAGATTGAAGAATTTGCAAAGTGGAGTTTATTAATGATTCTTTTGAATGCAAGAATAATACTGAATATAATTAATTTATGTAAGGCTTATATAGTTAATTAATCTGTTAAGTCAGCGAATTGCCCTTCGTGGGATTTGTTAAGTCAGCGAATTGTCCTTCGTGGGATTTGTTAAGTCAGCGAATTTGTTCTTCGGATAAGTAGTTCGTGGGATCTGCAAGTCAGCGGATTTGTTCTTAAGGTGGTGACTTCACTTAACCTTCAGATGTTTATTTAAGTGAATCAATCATTGGGGTTTCATAACTTGCATATGTCTCTAAAAGAATTTGCGGATAACTACTAATTTTATAATTTTACGTCATTTTCCGAAATTAATTTCATTTTGTTGTGTGTGATTGCTTTCTATAGCTGAAAATATTAATTTTGAGGCTTTACTTTATTCTGTAAAAAGTTATTTTTTATATAAATTCACATTGTTCTTGGACTAAAATTGTAATTAATTTGTAAATAAATATTTTGATAATATTGAATTTGATTTTTTTAACCAGTTATGAAATTTTACCCAAGGAATTACAAGCCGCTTGAAAAAACTAGACTACTAGAGTAAATAAACAATATAGACGAAGACTGTTCTGGAGATAAAGATAGTAATTTTGATATTGAAGATGGATTATCAGATATTTCAGAGGATATATTTGAAAGCGAATTTTTATCTTCGTCCTTAGACAACGATCGATAATGAGATAGAGAATATTTCCAATATATGAAGATAAAGGAAAATAGTAAAGTTCCCATCAGATTCTGATAATAGTGACCAACAAATTGAAATTGTTGCTGATGGAACTATGTAGAAAAAGATAAAATATAAATCTACTCTGTCTCCAGGAAGATCACAGCGTAGTACCCCTTTCAAAGGAGTTAGTGGTTCTACAACATGTGCAAAAAGAAATATAATCAAATTAAACATAAATTTTAAAATAGTCCATGTCTGACAAAAAGTGTTACGCATGTTTTGAAGATAAATATTTACATCTTTTCTTCAATACAAGTAAACAAAATTTTTTTTTGTGTAAATCTATTCTTTCGTATTCGATAGTAAGAGAATGAGAGTTTGAAATCGAACTTGTCAAAAAGAGTGTAGAAAAGAACATTGGTGATCAAAAACTCTAACGGGACAAAAATACCTTTTCTTTCGTGTAAAAATTAACAAGGAAATTTGAAAAAAATTAATGACAACCGATACCGAATATAGTTTTGGTTTCTATTGATTTTCTGTTCTACAACAAATCCAAATAACTAATAATAGTAATAAAAGCAGGTAAATATAATACTTCTTCGAATGTACTAAAAACTGTTCATTCTCTTTTAGAAAATATTACAGCATCCTATTTTTTTCTTCTTCTTCGCTTCTCTCTTATTTTTTTTCGACCGTTTCATTATATTATCAAAGAATGTCGGTAATAATTGAACGGCTTCGATGTATTCGGAATCTTCGAACTTCATTATCGGTGTTTCTCCGTCGTTTTCTCTCGCTTCGACATCCGCTCCGCGCTCTAATAATGTATCGATGACAGGGATGCTCGTATGTCTATCGGCGATGTGCAGAGGCATCTCCCCTTTCTCGTTTCTGCCATTTACGTCCGCTCTACGATCGATCAAGATTTCTATTACTTCTGTATTACCGGACTTCATTGCCTCGTGTAAAAGAGTGTTTGCGGAGGTGATCGTCTTGACGTTAGTTCGATCGTGTCGTATAAACAGTTCGACCATCCTCAGATTGCCGACGGCTACCGCACGGTGTAGAGCAGTTCTATTGTCTGCAGAACGATGATGTACGACTGCTCCTAAAGCGATCAGATGTTCTACGACGTTGAAATTACCAGCTTCGGTGTATTTTATTAACGGCGTGGTTCCATCATAATCAATCGCGTCGATGTTTGTTCCAGAATTCAATAGAATATCGATAATTTTAACATCGGTGTAATCCGTGGCAACGTGCAACGGCACTTCTCCGTTTTCATTCTTTCCGTGCACGTTTGCTCCGTGTTTAATGAGTAATTCGATGATTTCTATTTTATTAGATTTCATGGCTGCGTGCAAAACTGTTTCAGTGACATTGACATCGTTCATGATGCTCGGACCGCTTTCTATTAACATTTCGAGCATATATAAAAAACCGTTGGACGCTGCGTAATGAATAACAGTGAGACCGCTCTTGGAACAGTGATGTATGTTAGCTCCTTTCGCTACTAAAAGTCGAACGACAGATAAATTATTTTCTTCGGCATATTTGATCAACGGAGTGTTTCCATCTCGATCCGTCGCATCAATATCCGCGCCGTAAGATAATAAAGTGCTAATTATTTTAGTAGTGTTTTCCCATCCAACCACATGTAAGGGCGATTCATCGTTTTCGTTCCTACCGTTTACGTTTGCTCCTTGTCTTATAAGTAATTCAATCATTTTTATTCTACCGGATTTCACGGCTACGTGCAAGACTGTTTCAGAGAAAAAGATATTGTTCATGATGTTCGGATCGTTTGCTATTAACATTTCGATCATATTTAAATCGTCGATGAACGCTGCGTGATGAAGAACAGTCAGGCCGTTTTTAGGACAATGATGAATGTTAGCTCCTTTCTCTATTAACAACCGAACGACGGATAAATTACGTGCTTTAACATATTTGATCAACGGAGTGTTTCCATAACGATCTGTTGCTTCAATATCCGCTCCACGAATCAATAACATATCGACGATTTCAGTGCCGATATTTTCATTAGCCACATGTAAGGGCGTCTCATCGTTCCAGTTCCTACCGTTTACGTCTCCACCGTATCTAATCAGCGATTCGATCATTTCTATTTTGTTGGATATCATAGCTTCGTGTAGAAGTGTTTTAGAAGAGCCAATTTTTTTTACAATATTTGGATCGTGCGCTATGAACATTTCTAATAAATTCAAATTGCCAGAGGACGCTGCAAGATGTAATGCCGTAACTCCGTTCTCCCCGGTACAGTAATAAATATCAGCTCCTTTGGCCAATAAATGTCGAGCGACGGAAATATTTCCGACTTGGACGTATTTCATTAATAGATTATATTCCCAATTATTTCTCGCTTCAATACTCGCTCCATGTTCCAAGAAGAGATCGATAATATCTGTATCGATATCTTTTCCGGCTATATGCAGTGGTGTTTCTCCATACTCGTTCACACTTTTAACGTTCGCCCCATGGTCGATGAGAAGTCTCAATATTTCTATGTTAGCAGATTCTATGGCCGAGTGCAAGAGTGTGTCTTTGTAGCAAATATCTCTGATTATGTTCCTATCATTTTCTATAAACAGTTTGATAATTTCGACGAAACCCTTTTTAATGGCGATGTGAAAAGGTGTTTCGTATCTGTTAATATTGTGTCGGTACATTACATAAGAATTATATTTCACTATAAAATTATTTTTTACATTCGCTCCCATTCCGATCAAATATCGGCAAGTTTCACTGTGGCCTTGCGATACGGCGAAATGTAACGTAGATACTTTATTTTCGTCTTTTGCGTTCACGGATATTTTATCGATTTCGACCAAATGCTTTATTAACTGTGTCCAGCCTTTTGCCCCTGCGATACACATTATATTTTTTTTGTTTTTCATTGATTTTAATATCGTTTTGTCGTTTTCGTTTCCTGCGATAAGCACATTAACGTTTCCCCATACTTTCAACGCCACTGCATACTCGACCGGTTTTAATCCAAACAACTCATCTTTTCGAGTCGTGTCTGCACCGGATTCAACTAAATAGTTACAGACGTCTCCAGTGTCGTCGTAACCGGCGATCAAATGCAAAACATTTCGTCCGAATTTGTCGGTTAGGTTGATTTCTTTTGGATCGTTCTCTAATGTTTTTCGCAATTGTTCTTTATCACCGTTAAGCGCGTATTTAAAAATGTTATCTGTCCCTGTTAGTCGATCGAAGAAACGACGTACTACTCTATACTTTGGCTCGAATAATTTACTCCTAACGAACGTGATGCGTTCGTTTTTTGTATTGTCGATAAAGTCGATCAAATACATAGCTGCAAAATATTCGGCAAACGTCCTGTGCACGAATATCGGAATGCCGTCATTTACCGAACAAACGATTCCGCACTTGTCGATCCCGTTTTCGATATCGGACAAAGATGTCTTAATTATTTTCTTCGATTCTTTAGTCAATAACGTTCTCTTATCTTCTTCGAACACAACACCTAAACACAACAATTTGTATCTTGAAGTTAATTCTTCTATTTCTTTATCAAGAAGTCTTACGTTCTCCGGTTTGGTTATGTCGGTTCCTCTTTTTTCTTCGATGTTAATTTTACATTTAATCTTTATAAAACGATTATACAGGTCGAGAATATCTACGACGTCTGGAATTCCCGTGTCGTCGGTTTTGTTTTCGTAGAATTCTATAAAAGCATCGTTATAGACATCGGCAAGCATTTTGCATTGGAGCGGAATACTGGTCAGTAGATCGTGAGCCGTAAACAGTGATTTGGATATTGCTTTTAATAGATAATCGACGAATGTTTCTAGACGATCTTTTCGTGTATCCGATTTATCAACGTATTTTTCCCAAAACTTTCTGAAGAATTGCCGTTGATCTTCGTCGGTAAATTCATAAAGGGAATACGAAAGTTCTCGGAGTTGTTCTTCTAGAAACACCATTTCTTGCGGTCTACTAGTAATCCACACTGTGATTTTATCAGCACTTTTAAGTATCTTCACTAGATCGACGACGATATTTTTATAGTGCGGTGCGATTTCGTCGAAACCGTCCAACAAAACGACTAATTTGTTTTCGATTCGAAAATAACTCTCGAATAACACTTTTTCAAAACCGCAGAATTTCTGAGTATCTGTAATGAATTCTACAGCAGTGATTTCGTCGGAAAACGTTCTGGAATTAGTCAGCAATTGAAAGAAATATCTCGTGTGATTATTTAAATCGATTTTGATAACCCACACGTCCGGCGACTGTTCAATCGACCTCGTAGCTAACGAAGAGAGGAGAGTACTTTTTCCCATTCCCGGTTCGCCGATCACCAATACCGATTTATTGTTGATATTCGAAACAGTCTGTAATTTGATTTTACGATAAAAACTCGTTTCGATGTACTGCTTAATTATATAAATCGACAGGCTACTTTTTTTCCATCGGAACGTACCGTCTTCGAAAAAAATCCACGACACGTTTTTGTCCTCATTGTTACAAGAAATCTTTTGAAGTTCCTCTTCCGCCGTCTCGTCGTTCAATCGAAAATATCTCGACTGGTCTTTTGACGGTATGGACGACATAAAATTTTCAAAACGTACCTTGTCTATATGACTAATGGCAAACAAATGACCAAAATTAGAGATATCGAACGGATTTCTCATTATATCGTACATATGAACATTTCTTTCTACAAAATATGACATGTCATCAGTTTTCGAGTCGTGGAACGGTTTTCCTATCTCGTATTTATCGGAAAAAGTGATATCGTACAGAACCCGATCTTTGATCGAATCGCGGACACATGAAATGTCTATTGCAGAAAACGGTACTAATTGGCCTTGAAAAACGATCTGTTTCTTTAGTATGTAGTCTTTGGTCTCTTCGTCGAAATCGTCCCATTTGACGTGATCTTCGAATTCTGCAAGATCGTCATAAATCGATGAATAATTTTCAGTTTTAACTTCGGAATTCAAGACGAGAACGATCTGTTTATTTAAAATCGAATCCTTTACTTTGTTGTGAATGTCTTTAATAGTTTTGAAAACTTGTTTTGAAGTCTCATTCGATTTGCAGACGACGACCAAGTATTCGCAACGATCTGTTGAAAGAAAATCGCGTTTTATATTCCACATAGATGCAGCGACTTGCTTGTCGAAAATCAAACGAAACTCTCGGTTCTGCAGATTGAAAATCTGAACGAGTTTTTGTATGGTGAAAATCGTATCGGCACACGCGACCACTTTCAATAAAAACGCGTCGTTTCTTGCGATGAACCTTTCGAGCATTTCCAAAGATTCGCGTTTGAATCGCAACTGACGCATATCTGAAACGCAGACGTTGTGTCTGTGATATACGGACATCTGGTTTTCCCCCGAACTGAACGCCTCGTGTAGCCAATTCAAATAACCTTCGTCGGTGATAACCTGAACTTCTTTGTTCGTATCGAAGTCGATTATTTTCGTTAACAGAGTAACGTAGATCGTTTCTACACGCTCGGAAGTATGGCTATCACCCGGATGTTCTTTTTCTAAATACTCGATGATTTCATGTTTGATGTAGTCTTTTAAATCTTCTCCGTCTGGTTGTTTCACGGCGAATCGCAACTTACTGAAAAATTCTTCACGAGCCGCGTCGTCGGTTCCGACAATTATTTTTTTCATAAATTCAGTTTCCGACGACATCACGCGATACAAATTGTATTCGTTAAATATTGAATCCGGTACGATTTTCATCAATTTTTTAACATCGCCGTCGAAATCGACGTTCGTGCATATAATTAATTCTTCGATTTCACATTCGTATTTCTGTTCGAATTTTATATCGTTTTTTATTTTGAAATAAGAGTCGAAATACGTTTTTAACTTGAAATCTTTATTTCTTGTTAGATCGTTGAACGTAAGCACTTTTGAAATATTTTCTCTATGTTTTATTTGTATCAATCTACATAGAGTTTTTGCGTTGCGTTTATAAAATATCACTACGTCGTCGAATTTGTTCGCTTCTTCTACCTCGCAAGTTACCTCGAACGAAACGTTTCCGCTGCCAACACTCTTGCAGAGGAAAAACATCAGTTGTTGACAATGATACAGATTTCCATGCGATTTAAGTCTTTCGCCGCTGGGTGTAAATTTTTTCACATTCGGGACAACGACTGCCGCCGATGACGTTTCCTGTTGATCCATTGAAAATCGAATGTTCGAAGAACTTGTTCGGTCTTTATGTTAATCACTTCGTTCGTATGTGTAAACGAGTTTTAAACCGGCTGGAAAGAAAAGAAGAATAATCGCGTATCGTTCGATATAACGTTTGTTTAAAAATAACGATGGCATCGATCGTACGTTTATTAAGGAGAATATTTATTGAAACGGTAGTTGGTTTATATTGCGTTTCGACAGAGATTCGACGTCACATGATATTTAAACACAATTCGTTGTCACTAATTTCAGTCGTTCAAGTCAAAATCAAAGTAAATTTACTAATCTATAAAGCATATTTATAATTGATAATTACGGTTAGAAAATCTATCTGATTATTACCTTAATTTAGTAGTACTATTTTTCTTCTAGTTAGAACTGACAATAAACTGGAAATGTTGATTTTATAAAAGTACAAACTGTAACAAAAAAATTCAGAAGTATTTACTTTTTCAATATATATATATATATATATATATATATATATATATATATATATATATATATATATATATATATTAGATTGTCAGAAAAGTCATGACGCATTTGGACTATGTTTTTCAAATATCATTTATTTATATAAAGTACAAATATTATTCAATAATGTATTTGCTATTTTGTTCGATAACCTTTTGCCATTTTTCGATGAGCTTTATAATTCCACGTTCGTAGAAAGACCTATCTTTATCAGTGAAAAACTGGACAAGGTGCTGTTTTATAGCCTCATCGGAATTGAACGATTTACCACGCAGGGGGTTTTGCAAAGATCGAAACATGTGGAAGTCTGACAGTGCAAGGTCGGGCGAGAACGTTGGGTGCGACAACACATCTCATCCAAGCTTTAATATTTTAGTATTCGACGGGCGACTAAACTTGTTTGTGTCTTAATGTTATCATGTTGGAACAAAAATCTTTTACGAATAACGAATTCTGGGCGCTTCTGGATGATGGATTCGTTCAACTTGTCTAACTGGCAACAGTACACATCAGAATTGATTGTTTCATTTGTTGGTAAGACTCGAAATACACGACACCCTTATAATTCCACCCCAAACTGAAAGCATGATTTTTCTTTGATTAATACCTGTTTTCGATATTGTTTAAGCTGACTTGCATTTGACCATTTGCATTTCACGTTATATACGATATACTTTTCGTCACTAGTTATCATACGCTTCAAAAATGGATTGCTTTCTTCACGTTTAATGAGCATATCTAGATGTAAATACGCGTAGTCAAATGAACTTCTGTGAATTTATGATAAATCCAAATGTCGAGCTTGTTTATATTTCTCAGCTTTCTTAAATAGTCGTGAACGCTGGAATAATAAATATTGAATGTTTCTGTAATATCACGTGTCGTTTAAAGAGGGTTCGACTCGATCAATGTTTTTATTTTTTTGTTATCAACCTTGATTGTCCTTCCTGAGCGAGGAGCGTCGTTAACATTAAAATAACTAGCACGGAATTTCGCGAACCGTCGTTGGCACTAACGTTCTTGTAGGGCATGGCCACCATAAACATTACCCAACTTATCACAAGCTTGCCGTGTGTTCTTTCATTTACGGTAATAAAACAATAAAATATGGTGAAAATGCACAGTTTGATCTTTCATCTTCAATTTATTGTAAAATCTAAAAAACTCGACCAAATTGCTCAAATTTTTTATCTGAATGTAGGCAAGTGTCAACTGTCAAATGAAATAACAATTATATGAATGCGAATGGCGCTTCTACTATATAAAATAGACTAGCGACATCTATTGCAAAAATCCGACATGAATTTTCCGAAGACCAAATATATATATATATATATATATATATATATATATATATATATATATATATATATATATAATTAACAAATCAATTTATATCGGCAGATTGTTGAATAAAAGTTTCCTTGAATGTTACTATTCATTGTTATTCGATATTAATCACCACGATGACCAGACGAGTTGATGAAAATGTATATACACTCTGTTCAAAAAGTACCCGGAATTGTTAAATTAAATAAAAAAACTTATTTCTTGAGGTAAATTTATTTTGCCTACTTCAAAATATTTCTCATCGGATACAATACATATATGGCAACGTTTAATCCAGTCTGGAAACAGTCTTCATAAGTCGATTTACGATTGGCCTTCAGCTCTTTTATCGATTTTTCTATTTTGACATCTATCGTATCAAAATTCTTTCCTGGTAGTGATAATTTTAGTCTCGGAAAGAGGAAAATGTCACATGGTGTCATATTTGGCGAATACGGTACTCAGACAAAGACATGTGTTAAGTGTTTGGCCAAAAATGTGTGTACAAGAGTGTGATTTCTTCACACAAATCGAGTCTCCTTTGATGGATCGGCTCACGAAAACACTTCATAACGCCTAAATAATACTCTTCGTCGACTGTTTGGCCCGACGGAACGAATTCATACTGGGTTTTTTGTAAATTTTTCCCAGATCAAGATATAATATAATAGACCGAAACAATATATATTAAGACATAAAAAGATAAAATGACGCATAATGAGCGGCGGAGGCATCAAACGTCCCTAGGTACATTAAAAGATATGATGATCTTAATAAAGAACTAAAAAGATGTCAGATATGACACTAACTTGGGAACGAATTCATAATGGACAACACTTCGATAATCAATGAAAACAGTCGAAATTACCTTCATTTTTGAACGTCTTTGATATGATTTTTTTGATTTCGGTACACTTTCGAAGCGCGACTTAGTAGATTGTTAACTAGTTTTCACGTCATATTCGTAAACCCACGTCTCGTCATCAGTAATGATACGTTTCATGAATAAACTATCATTAGATGCTTGAAAAATCATCTCTTCGGCCACTGATTTTCGATAGTTTCTTTGTCCGAAATTCAGGTGTCTTGGAACGAGCCGTTCTGCAACGCATTTCATATTTAAACTATCAACTAAAATCGTGTGAACGAAGCCGAGATATATATTAAGAAGTTCAGCAATCTCTCTTTTAGTCACATGACGATTTTCAAGCCTAATTCTTTCACTTTTTCAATGATTTCTTCAGTGATTGATGTTGATGGACATCCAAAACGCTACAAATCTTCAACGTTTTTGAATGAATTTTTTGAATATATTGTATTACACCACTCATATATACGTGTTTTTTATATGCATGTATCACCATAGACTTTTTTTACATTTTTAGGTCTTCGGCATAAATAATTTCATTCGAAACATAAAATTGATTGCAAAATCTTTGCTCAATAATTTTATCCATTGTAAAAATCAATTTTGATACCTGCGATTGACTGACATAAACAGTCGACGTACACCAGCTAAATAACAGATTGTGATCAAATTTCACATAAAATTTAATTGCAATGTTGCTAACTTACCCATAAAAAAATAATATTCCTTTAATGTGGGTCTTTTAAATAAACAATTCCCGCTATTTTTTTAACAGACTGTATATACAATATATATATATATATATATATATATATATATATATATATATATATATATATATATAAGGTGTTTAAATTTGAGGTAAGGAAATAATTTATCAATAAAATACAATTTTTAAATGAAGGATTTATATTTATTAGTATCAACGTAAAGTAGAAACATGAAAATTATAAATGGAATACAATTTCATTCAAATGGTCTCCTTTACCACAACGGTAGACAGCCACTCTTTTATAGAAATTTTGAAGCGCGTTTCGCATCAAATGAGGCTGTATTTCAGCTATATCTGCACGAATTTCATCCTTTTGTTCTTAAATCATTGCTGGTTTGTTGTCATAAACCTTGACGTTCAGATAACCCCATAAGAAGAAGTCTATCGGTGTTAAATCACAAGATCTATACGGCCAAATAATATCACCATTATGAGGAATTAAACGTATATTGAATTTGGTTGTGAGTAAATCGATTGCCGCACAAGTTGTATGGCTTGTAGCAGCATCCTGTTGAAACCACATGTCACTGATATCAATCACTGTCAAGCTGATCTCACTGATATTAAGTTCCGGCCACAAAAAAATTGTTATCATACTTTGTTAACGCATCGAATTAACTCTAATATGAACATCTTGCTCATTTTCAAAGAAATTGCTGTTCAACAATAGCTTTTGGAGTTCACTTCCCCATATGTTACAATTTTATTTGTTTATATAATCACTTAATTAAAAATGCGATTCATCACTGAAGATGATTTTGTTAAAAAATTCAGCATTTTCTCCTTTTTTCTTGGTATCAATTAACAAACATACGAGGAAAATGATGGTTAGCTGGCTTCAGTTCTTGTGTTACTTGGACTTTATATGCATGAAGATGGAAATCTTTTCGTAAAATGTTATGCAGAGTGCTTCTTTCGATGCTTAATTTCTGTAAATGTAGACGAATCAATGTTTGAGGGTCTTCTTCAACACTTTCATATACAGCAATTATATTTTCAGTTAAACGAACACTGCAAGCATATGTTTTTGATCTGTGGTCTCCATCAGTACCAAATTGTTCAAATTTTGCGATTAGGTTATGAACAAAAAGCTCCGAAGACACTTAATTACAAGAAAAAAATGTACGAATTTTAAGCAATGATATAAAATTTTCACCATTTTTTTAGTGAGTTTTCACTATGACTGAGGTTTCACTATTAATCGTTATGTTACTACCCGGGTACACATGTACTCATTTTCGCCTTTGCGTTGAAGCCAATAAATTTCTATGGGAAGGATCGTTTTGTCCAGTCAGATCCCCATTATTTAGGAAATTTCGAGAAGATTTAAGTATTTATATTTTTTTTATTAAAAAGATATTAATTCAAATGACATTTAACTGATATATCCCTCTAATTACTACCCGGGTACACGTGTACCCATGGGTATTTTGTAAAAGGCAAGAATAAATTGAATAAATAAAAAAAATAAGTAAATACTACGTTTTAATTATAGGACTTTATTGTATCTTCAAAAAAAAATAAGCCAAAAATGTCATTTTTCGGAAAGTGATGGACAATTTTTACAAATTAAATACGTCGAAGAATGTTCAACATAAATAGGTTTCTGGCATTGTACACATGATTTACGAGTCTTTCTTTTCCGTTTATGCAATGCTGCATGACAAATGCAGCAAGAATTAACAACGATTTTATGACCACGTATATCACGTTGAGCTGGAGTAGTAGTAGATGTAGAAGCAATCGACGCAGAAGTAGATGCAGTTTGTATGCAAGAGATTACTTCATTTAGCATGCTCTCAATCGCTGATTTTGTAGACAAGTTTCTTGTAATTTGTATATTGAGGGAACGGTCTTAAATGATTGGAAGACAAAGCTCTTCTCCTAATTGTCTCAAAAATACTCGGCGCTGATTTGTCTTTTTCTTGAGCATGCAGTTATTTTCGAAATAAATAATATATGCTGCAAGAGCTGCAATATCAACGATATTGAAGAATAATGCAAGTGGCCACCTGTTTGTATGCCTTTTCACATTATAGCGTTCTACTAATTTGTCCATAATGTCTATACCAGATTTTGTTTTGTTATAAAAATGGATTATGCCGGGTTTATTTTTGAGTTCAGTCACTGCAGTTTATTTTTGGGTCCAGTCGTCGTGATGCATCGATGACAAAACTATGACGGTTTAATTTTTATTTGTGGCACATATGAACATATTGTCATGCTGTCGTTATAGCCAAATAATAAAGAATTTATTCTTCGAGATTTTGTCTTTGTCATTTCTGCAGGAATATATTTTTTATTACATTTCAATGTCCCAACGACTGTCAACTTCCATGATAATAAATGTCGGGCTAACGGGAGAGTTGTAAAAAAAATATTCATGGTAATATTTCGGCCTGATCCTTTGAACGGAGCCACCAACTCTTTTACAACTTGCTCTCCTAAATTTTTTTCTCTACCCGATACTGATTGTCCAGTATAAATGTGACCAATGAGAGGATAGAAGTTTTCCGCATCACAAATACACCAAATTATAATAGACGCCGCCAGATATACGAATTTAGGGCCGTAATAATAACATTTTGTAATGGGGTACACGTGTACCCGGGTAGTAATCAATGTGAAACATTTCGGGTAGTAACATAACGGTTAAAATGCGTTGTTCAAGCGTATAGCGTTTTATCAATAATTTTTTTAAGAAACAAATATTAAATAATGATAATTCAATATTTGACATTCCATGAAATAATAGCCAACTTACTTCCTAACCTCAAATTTGGACAACTTTTATATATATATATATATATATATATATATATATATATATATATATATAAATTCGTTTATATTATTAAAAGAATTCGCATATTATTAAAAAAATGAAGCAAGAAATCGTACAAAAATTTATCTCACATCTCCATTAACTCATTTTGCGATTTCTTGTATATTATGCGATTAATCTGATAAATGAATCAATAGAGACTTTAGATGTGAATTTACTAGTAATCCTTTCATTACTTGTGCTTCTTGCAGTGAGTCGACATTAAATTTGAACAAGAGTTCGACAACAATTTTATTCACGTAGTTCTATTTACACTGTAGTTTACTTATTTGTTGTTTTGGAACTGTTGCTGATTCACTTTACACAAATGAATTTTAACCCCAACATCACAATAATTTAAAGTGTTCAATAATCACTTATTGTTCACTTATTATTTATAATTATATAATCTATAATTATATCGACTGATGTATTTCGATGGCGACAGAGCCTTTCCAAAAGCTCTGACGATGATGGCGTCGCCATCGAAATGCATCAGCCGATATAATTATAGATTATATAATTATAAATAATAAGTGAACAATAAGTGATTATTGAACACTTTAAATTATTGTGGTGTTGGGGTTAAAATTCATTTGTATAAACTGTAGTTTACTTTCTTGAATAATTATTTTGTAAATTATATCGAAAAATCAAAAACAGAGCACGTATAATGAAAAATAACACAAATACAATAAATTATCATCCCTAATACCACAATATGTTATAAAATATTCAATAATCACTCATTTTTCACTTTGTTATTTATAAGAACAATATGCTAATATGGCGACGCCATCATCGTCAGTACATTTTTATTACAAATTATATATACAGTCATTTACAAAAAAGCATCGTACATCGCCATATTTGAACGTTTTTATATAAAAGAAAAATTTGGCGAACACAATTATAAATTTATTAAATACTACTTAGCTTAAGAACAATTTTAGTACAAAAATAAAACATGTTGTTAAAATAATAAGAACAAAATTAACAAAAATTAAATTATCAATATTATAAAAGTGATCGTACGATTACATAAACTAAATGCAACAATAGGTTTAAAAAAAAATTAGTACTTGGTTAAGCCTCCCATTACTTTTAACACTGCCTCCAACCGTTGCGGTATTGATAGAACTAGCTTTTCTATAAAAATTTCAGGTATTTTCCGCCATTTCTGAAACGTCTCTACAAGTACGCGATACTATTATAAAACTGTACAAAGAAAACAAATATTTACGTAGAATAGCAAAAACCATAGGCAAATTAGTTTCTATTATTCAGTCAATTATAGAAAAATTCAAATTCGACGAAAATAATAACAATAAACGACGCACAGGAAGGCCGAATCTTCTAAATGCAAGAGAAAAAAGAAGAATACTAAAAGAAGTCACCGAAAACCTGACGATAAGTGCCCCAGAACTAGCCGAACACCTTGAAATAACTTGTAGAAAAGTAGTACATCTAGAAACAATCAGAATACCTCATAAAAAAACGTCTCATTAGTGAAATAAATAAGAAAAGAAGTGTTTACTTTGCAAAGGTACATTCCAACAAGGGATTTGACTTCTGTAAAAGGGCACTGTTCAAGGATGAGAGCAAGTTCAATATTTTTGTATGTGATTAAAAAGGAAAAGTGTGAATAAAACTTGGAACTGAGCTGGAGTTGAAGAACTTATTACTTACTGTAAAACGTGGCGGAGGGTCAATAGTGATTTGTGAGTCAATGGCAACAATTGGACTGTGGAGTTTGATGTTTATTAACATAGCAAAGGATAGATGACAGTATTTAAATATTTTACGAGATAATTTGAAAGAAGATGCCCGTGAATTAACTTGGGAAATGGATGAATTTTCTAACAATATCAAGATCACAAGCATACTGCTTTAGTTGTACGTGAATGGATCCTCTCTAACGTGCCAAAACAGTTGCTTTCCCCACTTTCATCACCAGATACAAACCATATTGAGCACATTTGGGACTACTTGGAAATAAATATTCGGAAACATTCAATTTCTAGCAAAAAATACTTGAAAAAATTACTATAGGAGGAATGGCGGATTTTTGAAAAATACCTGAAATTTTTACAGAAAAGCTGGTCAGCCGATGCCGAAAAGGCTGGAGACACTAATAAAAGACAGAGGCAGGCTTAACCAAGTACTATTTTTTTTTGTACCTATTGTTGCATTTAGTTTTTTTAAGCGTACGATCAATCACTTTTGTGATTGACTGTATGTGCGTATGTATGTACGTATGTACGAATGTACGTATGTACGTATGTACGTATGTACGTATGTACGTATGTACGTATGTACGTATGTACGTATGTACGTATGTATGTATGTATGTATGTATGTATGTATGTATGTATGTATGTATGTATGTATGTATGTATGTATGTATGTATGTATGTATGTATGTATGTATGTATGTATGTATGTATGTATGTATGTATGTATGTATGTATGTATGTATGTATGTATGTATGTATGTATGTATGTATGTATGTATGTATGTATGCATGTATGTATGTATGTATGTATGTATGTATGTATGTATGTATGTATGTATGTATGTACGTATGTACGTATGTACGAATGTACGTATGTACGTATGTACGTATGTACGTATGTACGTATGTACGTATGTACGTATGTACGTATGTACGTATGTACGTATGTACGTATGTACGTATGTACGTATGTATGTATGTATGTATGTATGTATGTATGTATGTATGTATGTATGTATGTATGTATGTATGTATGTATGTATGTATGTATGTATGTATGTATGTATGTATGTATGTATGTATGTATGTATGTATGTATGTATGTATGTATGTATGTATGTATGTATGTGTGTATGTATGTATGTGTGTATGTATGTATGTATGCATGTATGTATGTATGTATGTATGTATGTATGTATGTATGTATGTATGTATGTATACGTACATACGTATGTATATACGTATGTATGTACGTATGTACGTACGTATGTATGCATTTATATATATGTATGTATGTATGTATGTATGTATGTATGTATGTATGTCTGAATGTATGTATGTGTGTATGTATGTATGTATGCATGTATGTATGTATGTATGTATGTATGTATGTATGTATGTATGTATGTATGTATGTATGTATGTATGTATGTATGTATGTATGTATGTATGT